>CM038114.1:17633590-17696288 GCA_001642375.2 Mentha longifolia | reverse complement strand
AAATATAATAAAAAGTAAAGATAAAACGATTGTGGTGGAGTATATTGTAAAAGAAGATACAAATTACTATTACATTATATGCATGTAGTTCTCATGGCCGTTCCTGACATTTTAAGGGCCCTAGGCGAAAAATAAAATAGAGGCCATTTATTTAAAAAAAATATAAATTTACAAATGTATTACTCACATATATTTTTGAAAATTTATGGGCTTATATAGAAAAATACATTTCCAGAAAAAATACTGAGAAAGACGTTGCAAGAATTGAAAAAATCTATTAAAAATGGGGTTTTTTAGTTGCACCAATTATATTTTACAACATATAATGCCTGAATTTGATTTAGGGCTTATATAAAAAATGTAAAAAGAAAAAAGTATGGGCTACTAGTTCTCAAAAGCCTGAAAAAACCTTATAAAACGTTTTGTAAAAGGTTTATGGGTAGCTAGTGATAGTATTCTACCAACTATTAGCTGGTGCAATCCAAGTATGTATAATATAATTTAATTAATATAATGTAGAAAATATAATTCTTTTTCTGATTTTCCTCAACACAAAGGTGTTACTAAGGCACGCACTGAGGTGAATTGTTTGTCAAGCTTGAAAAGTTGGTTAAGCTAGCCAGCATGTTATCAGCTTTCCTTTCGTTTCTTTACTTTTAATTAATTAATATTATATTTACTTTGAAGGTTGACCCTAAGTTTCCTTTGAGGATTGCTTAGTGATTCACACAAAGTTACAAGCAGCTTCCATGCATACCCATCCCATGCTAGCTCAAATGAAAGTTGGAGTGCACTAAAGGATTATGTGGGCTTCGCGGAAGATGATCGATGGTTATCTCATGTACCCTTCATACATAAATACTATTGCTTAGTTATATTAAATTTGAATGTGGCACAAATAGATGGGTGACTATAAAAATGCATAAATAAAAAATAAAAAAAATTATGCATATATATATATATATATATATATATGGATGAGATCATGTACAAAGTTAGTTTTGTGTGAAAAATGAGAAACATCCTACACCCTAGATTATTCCAAAAATAAATGGACAAGATTCAATGATTACTAATTATACACGTGGATAATTCCTATTAAATTAGCGAGAACTGAAGCACGCAATAAGATAAATTTGTCAATCCTCATTTTACGCATGAGTGAGAATATCGGCGGGTATCAAGGGATTGGAGTGAATTATCAAATCAATCATCAATTTGGTCAAAAGGTTTAGTCAATTTCTTCCAATAATCAAAGGTTTAGTCAAAATCCATATTAAAAATCAAGAATCGGTAAAAGAATTGGGATTATTTCTATGAATTTTTTACCGTACGTAAAATTTATTTTCATAATGCATTATGTTTTACATTATATTACAGTATGCACAATTTATAATGCATTTAAGAAAAATTATGCAATTTATAATGCATATAAGAAAAATAATGCAGTAATGCATAATTTATAATGCATTTAAGAAAAAATATGCAATTTATAATGCACAATTTATAATACAGTAATGCACAATCAATAATGCATTCAAGAAAATAATGCAATTTATAATGCATATAAGAAAAATAATGCAATAATGCACAATAAAGCTTGTATTTTTGTCATGCATTACATAATGGGAAAAAATACTACTATTAAAATTTGATTCACTGCCTTTGGGGACATCCAATAAAAATTGACGCATAATGCATACCTTGCACAAGAATAATGCCATATGTATAATGCATGACTTAACTAATCAGAATTTATTTTCATAATACATTCGTCTTGATATAGTTTATTATTTATTGATAATAAGGAATAATGCTCATCTGTTTGAAATAAATAAAATAAAGATAAAGGCCTCACTAATTATTGTGTATGAAATAAATAAGAAAGAAATTAAAGAATATCGTAATAAACAAGTACGTCCCATAATTTTAGGATGGGAGCCGTTACAAGATAAAGAGTATTACATTTTTATCCCTTGTTTTAAATAACCGTGCTTAATCACTCAAAATCAGTGTTGATTAGTAACCGTAGATTTTGTAAAATCAAAGGTGTAGATTACTTCCTATTTCTTACATAAAGATGGTTTTTTATATGATCTCTCACCTATATATATATATATATTATTTTTGTGCATAGTATCACCGAATATTCCTAGTATTTCACTGTGCCTTGCAAATATTTCGACAATTATAATTATAAATCTCTTCTAGTCAAATATTCTAATACAGTAATAGTATGTTATTGGAATCTCTTCTAAAAATTGTATTATACAGTATATAATTATAAATTTGAGTTAAAGTAGTAAAGTTTGCGGTAACTCACAAAAAGGGATATATCTTCACCTCATATGCATCAATCGTAAGCGATGACAATTTTTATATCATAATCCTAATTGAAATAAACTTTCATAAAAGAGGCGGATCAAAAGTGTAATTTTGTTATTCAAGATGCGAAGAATTATTTCTTATTGATTGAGAGTGAGACCATCCAAAGTTGCAGAACTGATAACATGCAGTCCAATACATCTTTATTCTCTTCCGAGAGGGGGAAAAAAAAAAAAAAAAGAGGAAGAAGGAATAATCCACTAAAATGGTAGGAGTATATAGTAGTAGGTATATGATCTTGAATAATGTATTCTTTATTTTGGTCAAAGGAGAACTTTAGAGTCGATCTTAAGAATAATAGGAGAACCACTTAGAAATGATTAGCATTGTGCTCTATGCCAATGATTACTAATTAATTATTGGTCCCATTATTAAGATTCTAGTTTAGAACCTTAATTACCGATAATTTAGCGCAAAAAAATCTATTGAATGATCAAAGACTTGGTGAATATTGATAATGAAGCGTAATCGAAGGGTGCGTTCTCAGAGAAAGGGAGAAAATGGGGGGAAAAATCACTCTTTTCCCATTTTTTTAAATTCATTTTCTATAATGGATAATTTTCTTCGAGCATGATTGAAAATTTTATTTGTGCAGCCATTTTCTTTCATTTTTACTTCAAATCATGTTAATATTTTCCCAATACTATTTTCCATCTTGAAGAATATATGATAAAATAAATGGAGATCATATTATGGGATACAAATTTTCATAATTCCTTTTATCTTTCCTATTTCTTTTCCATAAAAAAACACCTTAATAATAATACATTTCTTTTTCGAACCAATATGTCGATTGTTCAAGTCATATTACGAGCGCGAGTATGTTTGTATTGCATTAATTTAATATTTTTCGGACACTACATAGTTGTATTTACACGGTTGAATTTTATTTCAACCGTGTAAATATAGTTCACGTGTGTAGTAGCCGAAAAAAAAAATTACATGGTTGCTTTTTGCACTTACGAATTTCAACCATGTAAACCTATTAATGCAAGGATTAATGTTCATTACCGATTAGTATATTTTTTAAGGAATGTATTAAAAAAATCGTTATTTTATTTTTATGTACTTTGTGAACGTAATGATGTTATCAACCTTTTTGAGGTATTAGAATAAGAATCAATGCAAAAATAAGAAAAAATCGTGATAAAGTGCCCAAATTTGATTGGTGTCTACAAAAATTGCACACATAAGATGACTAGTATATCATTTCTCCCCTATATGTGTGTGAGATCAATTATAATTTAAGGTTGTCATTTCTTTTTTTAAAAAAAATTAAGGTTGTCATTAAAAGAAAGCAAAACTGCAATGCATAAAAGCTATCATAAAGAACATTATTGTATATGTAAAAAAAGGTTGATTGTAGAAGACCGCGATTGTATATTTGTATATATATCGAAGTAAAAAAATATGACTATACTTATAAAAAAACATGTGCATTCGGTTCACATAAGAAGATTAGCTCTCTTTAAAACCAACTCTGCATAACACTTGGTTCTCAAAATTAAATAAATAACTATTACGTATATAATAGAATAACAAAAGCAATTTTTCATGAAATTTGTCAAGACTTAAATTATTATTGCCTCCAGAATTTCCAAAAAGTTTAAAGGTGATGATATTCCATACAAAATAAATTTACGAAAAGGATGAACACATTCACATGGAGGGCACGGAAAGTTCAGTGGATAGAGCTTTTAGAACGAATTTATGTTTTAAAAAATAAATTCCCAACTACATGTTTTATTCAATAGAAATTTAAGCTACTATACATTGTGATATTTATTGTTGGAAAATGTGGCACGATCGATCCTCTTCGACTCCATTGAATCATAATCATAATCATTATCACTGACTGATAATGATTTTTTATTAAGTACTTCTTAAATATTAAATCATTCTGAAGACCCAATTAATTATATGATGTTTGAAGAATATATTTTGTAGATTGATCAATCGTTTTTCAACGAATTAATGATCATTATTTTTATTAAGTAATAGTACTAGTTTAAACTGATTGTTATGCTTGGACTAAAATCATGTAGTTCTTCATCGTAATTTAAACCGGGTTAGTTATTTTGATAGGAACGAGCGAACGAGTAATAATTTTGGAAATAAGATATATAATAAGCAAATAGGCAAATTTATAGCAAGTAGTGTATGCACCATTAAAAATAAAAAATTAAAAAAATTAAAAAAAAAATCTTTCTCGGCATAACTTAATTTATAAGGCGTTTGCGAATTTCAAATCCATACATTCCACCGACTAGACCATTCAACCACAAAAATTTACTCATAGTAATACGAAATACTCATGCCGTCTCAATGAAATGATCTTGTAAGGCTGAATATTAAGAAAAAATAAAATTATTTATAATAAAAGTAGAAAGAAAAGCTAACTTTTGGGGTATCAAAGTCAAATCAAACACACAAAAAAAAATCATAAATAAAATATGGTTAATATTGGTGGACCACAACGAGAATTTGTATTGTTTATATATTGAGTGTTAATTATGTGTAATGAGTATTGCTATTTTTATTTTAAATATAATATTATTTTAATAAAACGTCCAAATAAAACAACCGAGACTATACTACTGCAACATAAAGAGTACATAATACATGAAATAGGTTTTACATTTGATATAATCTTAGCTAGATATGTAGCGCGCGCCTAATAGACAGACAAACAACACAAAATAATTTTAGGAATGGAAAACTAAAGACAGATTTAATTAATAACCGAATAATAAGGATTAATCATTATAGCTAGGAACTTGTGGAATCTAAATTTATTGGTCAAAATAGGGCTAGAGAAGTATTTAGGATGCTTGCATGTGATATAATCAAGAAAATGTAATAAATGAAATAAATGAAAAAAGGGTATCGTAGTTGAATATCAATTTAGGGGTGATAACCGGTCCGGTTCCGGGTACCCGGAATCGGGAATCCGGGTACTTGGTACCGGTATTTCCCGAATTTTAGGAACCGAAACCGGATAAGTTATCCGATTTCCGGTTCCGGTACCGGTTTTACCGGATTAACTGTTAAGGAGCCGGTTTTTATAAAAAAAATTCAAAATGTATTTTTTCTTTTTTTAAAGCCTAATACAAATTCACAAGATAATTCAACATAAAAAATAACTTAAAATTAAATTAAGGATTGTAATTTTTATTTTTTATAACTTAAAATTAATAATATAATTAAATATAAAAATATAAAAAAAATAAAATAGTAGTATTTTAATCGGTACCCAGTTCGGTACCGGGTGCCCGGGTACCGGAATTGTAAATGAGGGGTGGAACCGGTTACCGGACCGGAACCAGCTTATCCGGTACTCGGTATTCCGGTTCCCGGTTCGGTACCGGTTCTCCCGGAAAACTGGAAACCGATTAGCACCCCTAAGAGCATCTCCAGCGGGCCGGAGCTCGCTGGCTCGAGCCCGCCGCCGAGCCCGTCGTGCGAGCCCGCTGGCGAATCGCCATCGACGCGCGCCGGGTGCGCATATGCGAGCCGAGCTCGCGCTCCTTCGCCCCTGCTGTGCTGACGTTATTATGACGTCAGCCATCAATTTTTCTTTTTAAAAAAAAATTGTTTTTCGGCTGAAAAAATAAAATAAAATTGAGCGTGGCTTTGCAACGGCTAGTCCGACGCTCCTCTCCCCCATTCCTCCCTATAAATACACACCCCCACAAATCATCTTCCACAACTCACAATTCATCTACACTTCTTCATAATCTCATATTTCTCTACAAAATCAAATTATTTTCTCATTTCTCAACCAAAGCCGTCGATGGATAACGAGTCATTTCTCGAAATGTTGCGCTCTCAAGGCCTCGGTGGTTTCCCCTCGCAGCCCGACGATGATACCCCAGGCGACGATGATTCTCCGCCCTCGCCGCCGCGGCTTACCAACCTCGGATTCGCAGCCTACGCAAGTCATCCTGCCAAGGGAGTGATGGGTTTTTCTCCTGCCGGTTATCAAGACATCTCCCTACCCGTATTCGATCAATTCAGAACTCCGCCGTTGAGGGGAAGTCAAGGTGCGACGCAAGATTTGGAAGGGCTAAATCTATCGAGCTCGTTCGAGTCAGTTTTGAACGTTCGTCCGGCGGCCAAGAAGAAAGCAAGCGCATCGATGGAGTCAACCGAGCGGACGAAGGCTGTACCGTACAGTCCGGATGAGTCGGCTCATCTCATCAATTTGTGGTCTAGCATTTCCGAAGACCCCGGATTTGGCGATCGACAGAAGCAACATATTTTCTGGGGCAAGGTCGTAGCAAGGTACAACGCTACGATTCATGCTATCGGCTACAAGCCCAGACACAAGTCGATGCTGAAGGGGCATTATCAACGGATCATGCCCAAATGCAACAAATTCCATGGCTACTACACTGAAGCTATGAGGGATTGGAAGAGCGGAGAAGATGCAAACGACGTCTTCAACAAAGCATGTGAGATGTATCAAAATGAGACGAAGCAAGCTTTCCAATATGGGTTTGCCTATAAAGAGCTGCTGAAATTGCCCAAGTATCATCTTTGTGCTGGTAATAAAAAGCAAAAGGGCATAGACGGTTCGTCCAACTCCAGCAATACCGATGCAGAAGCTGTGGAAGAGGATGACTATTTTCCGAAACACCCCCGCCCAATGGGGAACAAAAAAACAGTCGCCCAAAGAAAAATTAAAGGAAAAGGCAAACAAGCTGAGAAGCCAATTAATTTGGAGGACGTTCCGGAGGGAGCCGAACATGAGTTTTGGCAATCAAGTGCTGAAGTTAATCGGACGTACTTATCGATTGCAAAGAAGAAAGATGACATTTTGGAGAAGAATAAGCAAGTCTATACGGGCAAGATCATGACTGCATACAACAAGTTGCTCGTCACTGATACCTCACAAATGTCACATTTCATTTCTTTTTAAATAAAATTAATTAAACAAATAAAATCGAACGAAGAACGAAACGAAAAACGAATTAAAAAAACATATCAAAAATCGTAAATAAAATGAATTAAAAATAAGAGAGTCAGGGGAGGGGCTTGCGGCTGGAGATGAAATTTGGGGAGAGCCCCTCCCCAGAATAGTGCCGCAAGCCCCTTTTGCGGCTGGAGATGCTCTAAATATTATTGTTCTTCTCGATCCGATTTAAATGCTCTCAATCGTAAGAAGATAATCATTATAGATATCAGGTAAATAGGCTCGTATAATTGAGAAAGATCAATATGTTGGTCTGGTTATAACATTACCTAATTATATTTAAATCACCAATCGAAATTTAATATCCTACCTTTCAAAAAAATAAATAAATAAAAAATTGAATCAAATCAAATATATTTAAATGTACATGCCATACTTAATTTGTATACATCTAGGAGTGGACCTACATGGGCGAGTGCAGACTGAAGCTCACATGAGAGTTTCGGAATCTCTAGGTATTAGTGTATGCTTTGCCGAAATTTTTTGTTCGAATTATGCCGATAAATTTTTATAAATTAGCCCCCTCGGTAATTTAATTTTAGATCCGCAACTATTTATATATCTGTATATTAAATTTATAATTTGATGAGAAGCAACATAATGAATATTAAATAAATTGCATATCAATATATTTAAATTGGTTAGGTCCTAAAAAAACTTCTACGTATTTTCTTCTTCTTGTCAAGAACGTAGTATTTTTGGAAGATCAACATCGAGTCTTCAATTTTAGTGTGACAATAAAAAAACATCAAGCTAGTGCAAAAGTAATTCTTCAAGAAGTCTCAAATATTTACCTTCACGCATAATATTTCTTCTAATAGCGTTAATAAGATTTATATCATAACTATAAGAGACTTCTTCATCCAAAAATTTCAGCTCTTATAAATAATGACCCCTAAATTAAAAGTTATGCGCAAAACAAATTTAGGGCACATATATGTATGATTGGGGGTAAATAGCAAGAAACTGCCAATGTGTTTTGCGAAACAAACACAAAACACCCTTATATTTTTTAATTTGCATAAAACACTCATATGTTTCAATAAACCGTGCGCGTTATACCCAAATCGTGAGCACCTATCACTGTTTGCTCACTTTAGTATTATTGTGTTCGATTTTGTTCGATTGTTTTACATTCTAATACTTTAGAAATTAATATTGAAATCATTAAACCTGCGAAATATATAATAATCGACATTCGATTTGTTATTTTTCGTAGGTTTAATGATTTTAATATTAATTTTTAAGGTACTAGGATATAAAACTATCGAAAAAATCGAACAAAATAATGCTAAAGACGGCGACAGGTGCTCACGGTTTGGATATAACGCGCAGGGTTTATCAAAACACATGAGTGTCTTATGTAAATTAAAAAACACAAGGGTGTTTTGCGTTTGTTTTGCAAAACACAAGGCAATTTCTTGCTATAACTGATATAACTGAATGAATGTCTTATAACTGAATGAATGTCTTTTAATATTTCGAAAATATGAAGTGGATAAAATATTTATGATGTCTAAATTGAGATCCATACAGAGAACATGGGAAATTCATAACGATCACATGAGAAATTTTTGGTTTGACCGTTGCCCAAGAATGGAAAATGGGCCCCAAATATATGAAAATTATATACATACTTGAGGAATGATATGATACCTACCTCCCGTGAGCACTATTTATAAGCACCTATTATCGTTTGCTCACTTACGTGAGCACCATCCGTGGGATCTATATATTCGGTAACAACATTGTTTTTGGGAGTATTTAATCCTAACTTACGTGGCAATGTTTAATTAAAATAATTCAAACATAGTATATATGTAGGGGAGGATGAATAAAACTTCTGACTTACAAAAAACTAAAAAGAAATCCAAAGTATTTTTACATAATGATTGTCATTAAATATATATATTACCTCCCTCCGTTCATAAAAAGTAGATAAAAAAAAAATTTAATGCATTGATTAAAGTGTTCTGATAAAAAAGAAAATAATAATAAATTAAAAGTGTTAAAGTATTAATAGAATAATTGTAGGTTCCTCCAATATTTTTGTATGTGTTAAAGTGTAAAGTGTTTGTTATCGTGATACTATGAAATAATTTTTTTTTTTTTTTTGAAAGATGATCAATAATGGTTTCTCATTTCCCCCCTTAAAGTGACTCGAACCCCCGACCTCTTGGTTGGAGGGGAAGCGTCTTACCAACTGAGCTAGGCTTGTGGATCAAGTACAAATACTATGAAATAAAATTGTCTAAAGATGATTTACGTCCCGATATAGTAATAAGGTCTACAGATTGTGGACGGATGAAGTATTATATTAGGAGAGGTGATGTGCTGCTCCACCAATTTGAGCACTTTTGTAGACACCCTAGCCACGTCATTAATTTTCTTTTCTTCTTCTTCTTCTTCTTATTATTATTATTATTATTATTATTGTTATTTTCTAATTTCATTTCATCTCCCCTGAATCTCTCCTAGCTGCCGTAATCTCTGAATTATCCGCCCCTCGCCCCTGCTCCACCAATTCGGGCCCTTTGAATTTCAGCTTTAATTTAAGGCGCAGATGGAACTACACTTCAATGCAATTACCATTTCATGTCAATTCATCTTCAAACCTTAAAAAAATAAAGAAAAAAAAATCCCCTTCTCTTTATTCGTTTGGAATTTTGCCAGCTAGCATGGTTGAGAATGCCTCCACTGAAGATGCGATGAAGGTTCTCATAGCTTCAAGGAAGCAAGAAATGCACCAGCCAAAAATTGTCATTGTTGAGTTGAGCAGAAGTAACGAACAATATTGAACTTGAGAATTGTTGGGGTTTTCTGGTTAAAGAAAACACCCTCCAAAAAGAGGCGTATGCTGCTTGAATTGCGACCAGCACACGGTATTCTTTAGTAAAAGGCGAAAGAATAGTTCGCTATGTGCTCAACGCGCAGCTGCGTGAGTTAAATGATTGCATTTCTCCGTTATTTATAATGCTTCTTAGCTATAAGTATTGTTCTCCTTTCGGTGTGGGACTTTGGCTCTTCACTGGAGACCGAATAAATTTGCAACCTAACTTACTACACCCAATCCACTCTAGGGCTTTGCTAGTATTGTTTACATAAAAATTTATGATCCAAGTCTTCTGTGAACGGTCATAATTATCCTTCAGCCCGGCCCATTTAATCATAGTGCCTTGATGGGCTTGGACTTGGTCTTGGACCGGGCCTCTACAAATATACTCATATTATACTATGAATTATGATATTCTTTCAATCTTAAACTAAAGTCTATTGATATGTACATATGAGAAAATATTTTTTTTAGTTGCTTCTACGTATTATATAGTTTAGATTTTTCATTGTAAGAACTCAAAAAAGAATCATAGTTTTTTTGTTGCCAGCAAAAATAAATGGTGAGGTAATCAAAAATTAAAAAACATATGCAACTAACAAAATAATACTAATCGCCCAGCCGATTACATGGCACGCCTCGGTCACCGGCTTCAGACGATGACCACCTTCGACGCCAGCTCAGCCCCGAGGCCTTTTTTGTCTTTGGTTAGGATGGACCAGCTTGGTTACCCTAATTTCAGGTTGCACAGTTAGATGTTAGTGCATATTTTTTGTCGAGGTCCATTCTTTATCTCATTAGCTCGTTTGTATATATGCCCCCTTGAGTGGGCTTTTTGTCATAGGTGATCGAGTTGTATTTTTAGAGGATGAATACTTTTGATTCATCCTCACCACAAACTATGTTTTCCCCCGTAAGGGGTTGATTTGATATATATCTTATTCACCAAGAAAAATAAAAAATAATAAATAATAATACTAATCCACAAACAAGCCTAACATTAAAATTAGTGGAAGCGAGGAACTAAGCTGGCAGTAGTTATAGTTTTCTTTATCATTTAAGTTGTGTACAAAACAGATTCATATCATATTTACAGTAGAACTGATTTAATTAGAATATTCATTTTCCACATTTGGCTTTTGCATAAATGCATCATGTATTAAATAGATGAAATGAAATTAGAAAAAAAAAAAATAAGAAAAGAAAAATAATGACGTGGCTATGGTGCCCACAAAAGTGCTCAAAATGGTGGAGCAGCAGTGCAGCACATCACCTCTCATTATAATAGTACCTAAAATACATTATCATATAGTACTTCCTAAGTTATTTTTGACTTGTCTCGTTTCATTATTTTATATCACTCATATATTCAACAAACAAGACAAGTCAAAAATAACAAAGGGTAAATTTTATGGTATGAGCTATTGATTAACAATTATCTCGTGAAGGAAAATAATTTGGGATTGTCTTCAAGATTGTTATTTATTATATATATAGTCTTTTTCTCAAAAATTAATCTCCTCTTTCTTGCAATAGATCAAGATTGTTCTTGAGATCAACTCATAAAACAAAAAAAAAATGAAAAGTGTTCTCTACTTTAAATTCCAAAAGTAGTTCTTAGGCCAAGCCCATGAAGTACTACATTCCACCCAAAAAAAAACTCTAGGACTTGTAGCCACTTCGGCCCTCACTCATATAATATTAGTAGTTTTATATTTTTTCTATTAGTGACTTTTTAAGGTTGAGATAGATAGCTATAGAAAAGGGCAAAAGACTATCTGAAGTATTTAGATCAATGGTGAAAAGTAAGAACACAAAATAAAAGGCAACTCCATATATATGTATTGGAATTTGACACAGCAGCACAACAATTTCGATGCCTATGCAGATAGCAAAATACCACCATACATACATCTAACCTACTTGATGTAACACATGCTATACTCCACAAAATATATTGCAATATTTTCTATTCTGTGCTATATTTTCATAGATGTATTCCACACGCTAATATGCTTTACTAGTTGCACCATGCAAGGTCCCATCACATAATCTAAATATCAAAATTTATTCAGATGTTCAAAGTCTGCTGTTTTCTCAAGTGAATGCAGATACCTAAAAAGACACAACAGTTAAAATAATGAATAGTGAAAGATAACATACCTAGATGGTGATGGGAGCTCAACTTCACCTTTCTCACAAGGAAAATTGATGCTAGACGACGAGCATTTTCCCCATCAGAAGAGCCTTCTGTTACTCGGTCTCGATCACTCTAAAAGGATAATATATACATAATTCTACGAAGAAAACAAGAGAAAAACACACCTTATCTTTAATCAAGAATCAGCTAAAATCTCTTTTCAAAAAAAATAAAAATATATACTGATACTATTGAACAACTAAAATGAGTACTAATATAAGTAATCTTGAACTTTTTACAGAAAAGCAGCAACAAACACTGAGAACAAATGATTCAATCATCAACCTTTTTCACTATTGAACAATAAACATGTCCATTTATACAACTGGAACTTGGGAGGCTACACAGCTGCTCCTCTAACGCTATTTCTGCCTGTAGTTTCTAGAAAGACCGATGCCAGAGTATAATCCCAAATGTATAAAAAAAGAACTACTAAAGTGCAAAAAATCTCACCACTTCCCCCTTTATCTGACTAATACCTATGAATTCTATCCACACAATAATCTAGTAAGGGAGGTGATGTGACGTTACAAAAGAATCAAGTTGGTATACATTATGGTATCAACAAAGTGTATAAATCTAAGAAAAATGATGCCTTATCCTTGTAAGAATTCAAAGGCCGGATTTTCAACAAGTTCTTCTGGAGCTCTTACGCCTTTGAAATCTAAATCCTGGAGAGAACTGCTAATTTCTTCAACTGGCAAAGGGATGCTGTAGTATACCAAGGATAGTTTGATTATTACTTTGTTTTTACTATTACATTTTTGAGAAGAGCCATTATCATATCAAATTACCTGGAGTTATCATCCAATATGTAAGAGTTGTTATCAGGATCATTAGAGTCCTCTGATGCAAGTATCTTCAGGTTAGATATTACCTGTTTGTAAAGTAAGAAATCCCGACTGAATATGAATGTCGTACTGGCCATAAGTTTTTTAGACCAGAGGTAAGCTTTCATTGTTGTAGAAAAGTATCATAACAAGAAAAAGACAACTCACTTCTGGAGGTACATTATCTGAACCATTATCATCCGAATAAAGAGTACAAATTCTATAAAGCTGCTGACAGCTCAGTATCTGTGGGCAAACAACATTGCATAAGTCAATTTCTGATTGGCTGAAAGGCCCATCTAAATTATACAAATAATTCAAGAAGGAATACACAGAAAGAGAGACACGGGGAAATAAACTTACAGGACACAGTTCAGTTGTAAGATCATCATAGGTTAATTCTGATTTTTGTTGCATAATCTGCATGAGGAGGTAAGGTATTTAGCATAACATGTTATGAAATTTGCATCTCTCCATGGCACCTAATATGCATTTGGCATAAAATTCCGAAGCAATGAAGAGATGTCCACGGTTCCAATGACCTGAATACCAAGGATAATATAAACAGTTTGCTAGGGGAGCTATACCAGAAGTCTTACAGCCTGCTGGACATATTTTAGTTCGTCAAATGCTGAGCCTGAATACTGTAATAAAACAAATAATACTTAGTCTACATTGCCACATCACCAAATCAAGGAATAATAAGTGCAAGCATCTAACAGCAAAAGCTAAACAATAAGATGCATATACCTCATGTGTGTCACCATACCAAAGTTCTAATTCAGTTAATCCTGTCTTTACATATTCCCCACTATTGAACGTGCAACACTCTTTATGTAGAAGAAGGCTGAAGAAAAATAAACCAGGTTACTAGTCATGAATATTGCAGTATATTCAGAAAAAAGAAATTGTAAATGACAACATATGAGATACCTATTGAAGAGCTGAACATTTATATAAGAGAAAAGCTGGATGAAGATTTTCTGGGCAAGGATTGGAGGAACCTGAAACATCAACTTCAATAAGGTAGGGAGTAGGGACCAGGTACATATGGATTAAAATACGGGTAATTGTACTTACATGGTTATCTTTTAGAGTACTTAGAAGTCTATTTAAGCAATCAATGACACTTTGCCAGTTACTAGTAGCACTATCAGCAGCAGATTGACTGGTAGATGTTTTGAGTGCCTGAACAATGAACACTAAAATCAGAGTCTGCACTTGAAGTGTCAAGGAGATGAAAAATAGCCAATTTCACAATTTTCAAAAAAAAAAAAAAAAAAATAGAGAAAGAAAAAAGTAAAAGGAAAAGGAAACCTTCATTAGTATGCTTCCTAATAATTAATATTTTAAACTGTTAAAGTACATGCTCGTAGCTATCATATATCTATCAACTCTTCAAAATGAGATTTTGTTTTCAAGCTCAAAGAGCATGGAACATGAAATCAAAGAAGACGCATAAAGACAATATACAGTTGCAGAAGTAGTGTAGCATGAAAATAGATTATAAAGGAGTTTTAGAGGCAATATAAGATACGATCACATAAATATGGAAGATCAGAGTTTCAAATAAAGAGCAATGCTACCTCGATACATGAAGAAAGCAGTGGAGTCAACTCTTTCTTTGCATTATCTCGAATAATACCGTAAATCTTTTCAATATAAGCAGTCAGCTGCTCCTTAAAAAGCACAGCTGGATACTTGGCTTCAACCTGTCGCACTCCATCAAGCCCACCTATTGAAATGTTTTGGAAGGATGGGGACGCCCGAAAACTCTGGAAATTCATATTTACTAAAATTTAAATCAAAATGCCTTTACAAGACCTCCAACACATATTTCAGTTATAATTGTTTAGAGCATTAACATGATAAAGGAATAAAGGATCATCATACTTGAGCCATCCTTCCAAAAAATGTGGTAGGTGGAGGTTGAGGTGAAGAGGCAGATTTAAGGGTTCGTTGAAGTAAAAACAGTAGTGTAAATGTGTTGCAAAGCCAGTAAGCCATACGATCGTTGTTTGCCTCATCCTGAAACAGAATGCAAGATGACCCATTTACGGACTTAGATGTAGTCAATGCAAAATGGTAAGTAGTGAATGAACGAGGAACGACATTAGTCCAAATGAACCAAGTATCAACTTTTGTTAAACAATCACTACTGAAGCCAAAATAAGACATGCACAAATCATCGAAAGAAATTCCTAGCTTAGTGTTCCGAAACTTCACCTCTATAGCTGAACCAATAATTATAATTAGCCTATCAAAAACATTAGTTCTTTCGGCTTCAAAAGATCTCCAGTGGATCAGGCATTTGTAAATGGTAAGTGCAGCAACTGGTTTTCCTTCACTGAAACCAACATCTTTTGAGATGCACCTAATAAGAATATCAATGGACTCCTGGAAGCATCAAAATGAAAAATTTAATTCAATACTTCTACGTTTAAGCTGGAGCAAGTGAGTGCAAAAGACAATTAACCGACTAAATAAAAAATGGATGTATTAGTTTAATAGTATTTCTAGTTTATGCTGGATTAGTTTCAAAAGGTTTGAGGACTCCTCAGAAAGGAACGCAGATATCTGAGACTGTGAGACTGCTGATGAGGCATGGTAGAAAACTTATAAGTGAGGCGAAAAACAAATTTCTTTTGTCATTTACATTGTCAATTTCATTTGTTATCTGCAATTTATGATTCACCTTACCACAAGTACGCATTCACTTGTACATTACATATATTCCATGAATTGAGTCAATTTGGCAAGTGATCATATAAACGATTGATTTTTTGGCCAACTATTATCCTACTATTAGAGGTAAAGATGGATCTAGAAGCAAAATATGATAAACTTTAAAAAGTTCATCGAAACAAACAGCTTACACGTTGCCTTTCAATGGCAGATTTCCTCAATGCACCATCAGATTCAGTACCAAATCTTTTACTGGGTCCTGCACTCAACAGTTCCTGCATAACAGATTGCAGCACATTCAGAATGGCAACCATAAACTTTGTGTGTTGATAAAGCACAGAAATAAGCATCAAACTGCCATTTTACACTGCACTTACGTGATGACCATTCTCTTCCTGCAAATCAGAGGAGAAAAGGAATGAGCACCAAATACTGAGATAATTCCCAAGTACAAATGAGATTAGTTACTAACATGAGCATGAGCAGTTGGAGGTAAATGTCCAGATAGTTTCCCTGAAGGATTCATTAAAGCCTGTTGACGGTGAACCTGATCCGCTGTCTCCATGTCAGAAATTTTCTCTTCAAGCCTAAATTTAGAATACAAATGAATACAACATGAGGCCAAATAAATACAATAAAAAGATCCATATTATATATTCTGAGGACTAAACGAATTGCATGGCAATAAATGGCTCTTTGTGTGATTCGTGGTTTGAGGAATGAAAATTAGTTCGATATCAACCTTTGCTTTTCAGTCTTCAGCTTAATTACGTTTGACTCTGCCTCTAGAGCTTGCTTGTGCGACTCCTCATATTTCTTCTCCCCTTCTTCTACTTTCTTTTCCAGAGAACTCACTAAACTCTGAACCAACCATTCAGAATTTGTCACAGCCCATCATGAGTAACGAAACATATATTTCACCAAGATATAGTTAAAGCAGACCTCATATGTTACCTTCAGCTTTTCATTTTCAGCTGCTAGTTTTTGGACCATTTCATTATCTATTCCAGATACATCTATTGTTGGTGAAAGTTGCTCATATACTGCTGAAGGAACTTGCTCGGATACCTTATTCGGAGCTTCAGGTGCATTGGTTCCTTGCGAATGAACTTTTATTTCCGCCAAAGCAGATTGTAATTTTGCAATTTCGTGATTTTTGGCCTCCTCAATGTCAATCTGGTTAACATAAAATTAAATGGGTTATTCGCCTGCAAGTTCACCAACTTTGATAGTAGTTTTATTTTTATCACGAACTTAAAATTTAGCCAGACAATACACCAACTAACTATCAGTTTGATTTTTTGACATGAATCTGAAACAGCCTAAATTGAAGTTGACGTGGACGCCAAAATTGCCTACTTGGACAGATGGTCTGACCAACAAAACGACAATGTCTCATAATAATGTAATCAGCATCGTCTTTTACCCTTAGAATCTTAAAAAAAAATGAAAAAAAGAATGTTCATCTTTTGGTTTATACCTAATTTTGGCTTATTTAATTAATTTTTTTCATTCTTTAAAGGTTGCTACCTAAAGGACCGTTTATTTAATTAATTTCTTAGTGAGTGTTTGACACACATTTTTAATAATTCCCCATTCCTCACTTTGGGGTAATGGATTCCCCTCTTGCCCCCTTTTTGATTCCCCTATTTTTACTTGGGAATTGATTCCCTTTCCCCTCCTCTCTTCACATCTCTTCAAAATTTATAATTAATTCATGATAATGTCATTAAAAATTAAAATATATATTATTCATTATTTATTTTAAATATAATATTATATATATATATATATTATATTACTATATTATAATTGTTTAATTATAATATATTTAAATATATAAATAAATATATTATGTTAATTAAATTATATAATAAATGATACGTATTTAATTAACATTCTAAAGTTTGATAATATTTAATAATATTTCATTTTTAATTACATTTTAATTTAATAATATTTTTAATTTAATATATATATATATATATATAATATTATATTATAATATAATATAATATGATTAACTATTATATATATTTAAGAGATTATATATATACATATTAATATAGAGTAATATTATAATATTAAATATATAATATATTATATAAAAATAATTTTAAATATAATATATTTATACATATATATATATATATATATGTTACTAGTACTATTAAATACATATATTAACTTATTTTAGAAAATAATAAATATTTTTAACAATAAATATTATTAAATATTTAATTAATAATAATAATAATACGTATTTAATTAACATTCTAAAGTTTGATAATATTTGATAATATTTCATTAGTAATTACATTTTAATTTAATAATATTTTTAATTATATATATATATTTATTAATATAGAGTAATATTATATATTAAATATATTAGAATAATTTTAAATTAATACATACATATATATATATATATATATATATAATACTAGTACTAATAAAGATATATTAACTTATTTTAGAATATGATATATATTTTTAATAATAAATGTTATTAAATGTTTAAATAATAATAATAATAATAATAATTATTATTATTATTATTATTATTATAATATAAATTATATATGTATTTTATTAGAAAAAAGTACATTTATTTCAAAATTGAAATATTACAATATATTTATAATATAATAAAATTTAATATATATATATATTAAAAATATAAATAAATAATATTTCGATTCCCTTTCTTGTACTTAACCAAACGAATTGACAAATCAGTAATGATTCTCATTCCTTTCCTTTCCCTTTGTTGATTCCTTTCCCTTTCTCTTTCCTAAACAACGGCCCCTAAGTACGTTCATGCCACATCAATTAAAATTGTCCACGCAACTTTGATTTTGACCGGAAGTGTTTCATAAGTTGGTGTATTGTGAGGCTAAATCTTAAGTTCATGTTAAAAATCAAACTGCCATCAAAGTTGGTGTATGAGGATATTTGGGGGGGGGGGGTGATAACCATCTTTTTCATGCATTATAAGGAGAAAAACTCCATCCATTTAACTATCACATGAAAGTAATAGCTAAATGTAAAGGGACAAATATATTACCCGTTGGCGCTTCTCCAACTCCAGCTGCAAAGTCAATTCTTTAACTTGAATTTCCAGATTCTCTTTGGCTTCTTGGAGTGCACCAGTTTCCTTAGCAGCCTGAAAAAGATAGGAAGGATACAGTCACTTCATTTTATCTTTTTAGCTCCGTTATTGCATAAGCAGTTAGTGGTTAAAGAACTCATATATTTATCGGTGATCATAGCAACGAATGTCATCTACTTAGTTTTCAACTCTATATGTACTTTATCTGAGAGCTCATTATGTTGTGTAATGATTACCATACTTTAGCTAAGGGCTTAATTTTTCCAAAATCATCTTCTCGATAAAAGAAGGCACTATCATTGAATGAGTGTGGACTTAATTACAAAAGGATAGTAAATAAAATATTGTAAGGTTACTACTTCATTAAGGTACAGTTGTACATGAGAGAAAACATTGGCAGCTCACTGGAGTACTAAAAACATAAGGAACTACCGAGTATGTTTCTTCCATCGGTAGTTTATTTACAAGTGAATTTTTAAAGAGCACTCACCATTCTAAGCAGTCGTAGTTCTTTGCGAGCCTTAATTACTCTACAAGCGCACTGCAAAGCAATTGATGCCCCCTTCAAGCTTGAGTAATGATGGCTGGCCAAGTACCTTCGGCAATATTTCTGGTTAAACAGAAACAAAAACCATAATACTTAAGAGTGAACAAGAAAATATCTATATTTGTTTGTAGATCGACAGCCCAATAAAAGATGCACATAATTAAGTAGGCTTGTCTATAAAATCCTTCTGATCTATTAAGAAAGTTGCTCCTGTAGAAAGTAATGGATCTCTAAGTGAAAGGTATATTTCCCTTGCATGGTATTACCTGGATGAAAGTAGCTGCTGTGTTCCTCTTTCTAAATAAAAGCTCATTTCGAGCAGCCATTGCTCTCATTCCTGTTTGAATAGCAATAGCAGAAGAGCGTAAAACTTTATAAACTTTTCTCAAAACAAACATCCTTCCATCTTTCTGGATAGTTGTGGCAGCAGCCATTCGCCTTTTATGCTCATAAATACTTCGTGCAATTTGCCCTGATATGACAATATGAAAGCAATAAGTTAGATATGACATACTTAAAACTTAGATCAACTAAAATCAAAAACAAAAAACAAAAAGAAGTCCATAAAATTCAATAATACCTCTACACAGAGCTTCAATTTGTATAGCTGCCATGCGTAGCGACAGGAAGTTTTTACGTGCAAAGAATGTAAGAAATTTTCTCTGGATTACGGCAGCAGATTTCCCAAGGACCTGATTACGAACAGAGTCTAGTTCTGCCATTTGACCAGCTCTGAGAAAGACTTTTGTTTTTCCAATCTGGAAAATGAAATGTATAAAAAAGTGTTGCTGTTTGAATCACTAAATGTCACACGTTATAAATATCTGATTCGAAGTAAACTGGACAATCATATAGAGAATCTCCAAACTGTTGAAGAATTGACTCAAACTCAAAGCTACTATTAAATAATATCACCGGTGAAACGTACAACAAATCTGGCAGTATTTTCTAGTCCCCAAGTAAAAATGAAAAATAAACACGAGTCATGTCAACTTCTGTAAAGAGTACAATAATTTAAATTACTTATGAAATATGCACAATGCACACGGTAAAGAGTACCTGATAACCTTTAAGGTCAGCTTTCTCCAGAAGTTTTTTACAAGCAGTGACTTCATCATAACTATCAAAAGTGCAGGGAGTTAAATATATTATCGAAAGGTGATGCAAATATAAGAAGTTCAATGAAAGAAAAAGTATAAACAATATAAGATAAAAGCAAAAGCACAGGCTAATGAAAGTAGAAAAATTCCCTCTCCAATATCGTCTAGCTTGCAAGGGCGAGACTAGAAGAGTTCTATTTCAGAAGCAACAAATGGTTATAGAATATGGTAAGTTATGCATCTATCTTGATCATTATTATTAATTCAACTTCAAGAAACAAAACTAAGAGCTCAAAAACATGCATATCTTGTACAGATAATAGTTGTAATTAGTAACAGATAGGTATTCCATTCATACAGATTTTGGAAAAGGAACTTCTTTATAATTTCTAAAGACAAATAAAGTTTATCCCAAAATTTGCAAAAAATACCTTCCATTTGATGCTTCGGGCTCAAGGACTTTGAAACGGTTTATAAATTCTTGAAATGTCTTTCGCGTTGGATATCCAGCGCAACTGATCCTGATTGCCTCCATAACACCCTGGAAACCAATTAAAACAAGTAGTAATTTTAATAGTGCTTGAGGCAAATTCATGCTAAAAAAATAATGAGTGAAATAATGATAATTATAATGATGAAAGAGTTGTGATAGGATATCCCCAGAAAGAAAAAAGAGTAGAGTAAAAAAGAGCTCTTACCCCACAACGGAGTTGCTGCAGAACATTAGCATTCTCAAAGATAGAAGGCTTCAGATAGTTATTAGGTTTTATACAGCGAACATAATGAGGTTCAGTTGCACTAAGAGTCTCAAGCAGAGATTGCAGTTGTTGCTGTATGATATAAAGAAAGGGATGAAACTAGATACGCGGAAGCAATGTAGCTCTGAATATGTTAGAGTTAATAGTTTAGATGGACCTTGAATCGAGAACCAATTGAAGAAAATTTTGATGATTTGGAAGATTCTTCTGGTAAAGGTGGGAATAAGCCAGAGACAAAGGAGCAGTTTGAAGCACTGAGGAGATTTTGATGCTCCAAAACAACATAATCTTTGTTCTTATCCAGGAAAAGTTCCGTCTGGTAAGTGACCTGAAATCAGATAATGCTTTATCAACACTCATCACGCAGCCTTATAGGATTTTAGAGCTATATGCTATAAGCTTCGATTTCACAAATTATTTTAGATGCATATATTAACAATTTCATACATCACCCGCATAATGGCATATGGTAAAACCAGTGCGTGACAACTTTGGCTTGCTGAAACGCTTGTGATCTTTGAATGTCTGGTACAGCTTCTCTGCAAATGTCTCATGCGTAGATCTTGGAAACATACTACAAAAAATTAAAATTATACAGATTTAAGTAATGTCATTTTATGGTTATGTATTCGAAAAACAAGAATCCTAGATAGCATACCAAGCCTCATCAAGGAGAGCAATAATGCCACCTGGTTTCTGAGTAAAGTTCCAGTAAAAATATGTATTAGAGAACGATGAAATTCAAAACTTGGATGAATTAAAGGAATAAAAACTTAAGCTAAGCATCCATTAGCATCCTTTGTATCTGTAACTGAGCCTAGTGAACATAGCAAGTGCATGAATTCAAGTGATTGTGCAAAAATTACGATATTCAAATAGCAAATTATTTGAGATGAAATCAATTATTAATCAAAAATTGAATGAATGAATGCATGCATGCATGCACATGCTCATTTAAACAGCCAAACTTGGAAAAGCATCAATGAAAGTAGACCACGACATATAATACTATAACATTTGACACTATAGCTAAAGTTGGCATTGGTGTTGCCTTTTGGACAAGATAATGCAGACATGCAGCAAACCAATCTTTTGAACCTAGCAAAACAAGCAAACGAAACCATAAACCCTTCTCAAAACTACATATGTACTTATACAATTAGTATTAGTATAGTAACTCCTGCATATGATGAATACAATGAAAAATCTTAGGACAAAGATGAAGAAAATAATTGAAGTACAGATGGAGAGAACAGAAACCTTTTCAATAAGATCAAGAATATCTTGGTTATCTACAAACTCTATGTAACTCCAGTCAATCTCTTCTTTTGTATATTCTTCTTGTTCCATCTTGAAAACATGCTGCCAGACAAGTAATGTGTCAGCTAGGACTTAGAATTTTGATTACTTGAATTTACCAATTTTATATTCTAATGCCATTCTACAAATATTTAAAGAAGAAAGGTCATACAATATTGTAAGCTGACCTGATTGAAATGTTGCTGCAGTTTCTCATTAGTCAAGTTTATGCAAAATTGCTCAAAACTGCAAGAGAAGTATGGAAGTAAGGAACATAAACATGAAAAGGATTTAACATTACGATTTAGTAGGAAAATCCAAATAATCATATCAAAGCAATCAATTCAGAACGAGTTTTAGAAAGTAGTTTAAAACAAAAAGACTTGCAGAAATGGGGGGAAAAAAAATCACCTAATATGCATTTGTTCTTAAAGAAAATTTGTTAATAAGACACTACTAGCAATCACAAAACAAAGAATTTATGTCCTAAAGGCTACCATAATAGAGCTTCTCGCAGTACTCTGCATTATATTAATTTTCATATTGTAGAGAACTAAGCATACCAGTTAAGCACCTGTTTGTCTTGAAACTCTCGAAGCCATAAATATCCAGCAATCCAATTAAAAGTTTTGAATCACTATCTTGTCCAATAGAATTGTTGATCTTATCAACTAGCCTGACTCAGAAAGAAAAAATCACAGGTTAGGAGACTTACACACAGTCTCCAGATCTCGTAAGTCGTAATATAACATGGTGCTAGTACAAACCAGTCAAACAATCTTGAATAGACAATTTTGGCCAAAGCATCTCTACTGAGTGCTGCATCAGCCGCATTGAGGCTTTTCGTTATAGTCTCATCACGAGTAACCATTACACGTTTACACAAGGAGTCTTCAAGACATTGTTCATCACACCTAAAATAGATCCATATAAACTTGAGCCAAAACCAAGAAAGTTTAAAACACAAAAATAAAATTACTTACATCAACAGCTCTGCAACGGTTTTAAGATGGAACCGCGATTGATCATCCTTGGGATGAGATGCATCGCCGTCATCACTTGCCTTCCCAAACTCAATATTACCCAAGTGAAGAATTGCAGCCACAACTCGAAAAATTGCATCCTGCAAATGGAATCTTTCAGAAAACCTGAAGTAAACTATGCTATCATAAGTAACAATAAATTATTACTATACCTGCTCCTCGGGGCTGATTCCAACTACCTCCATGGCCCTCCTTGTAGTCAGATATTCCTTGGAATCATCAATACCGTCCAATTCATAGCAATTAGATTGGTTCAAATAATGAAAATCCCTTGGATTCTTCAATTTGTATTTTTCAACATCCTGTTAGAAAGCACCAAAGATTGGCAGGTCAAAAAATAAATCAAGCTAAAATCAAACTGAAATGACCAAAATGTGAAACCAGCAAACATTATGTTTTTCTGGTCCACTCCAGCCAACAAGGATGTTTTCCTCCCACTGGAAACATTAAATTTGACCTTTCCAAAAAAAATATCAACACTAGTAGCTAATGAAAATTAGAAGAAAGAAATATCCGCAATCTTAGGTAAATAAAGATTTCAGTGGTGTAGAATTAATGGAACTGAGATATAGAACATCATATTTACCAGAGTTCATGCTAAAGAAAAACTAGCAAATCCAATGATCTTATGAAAATGTAGTTTTGGATGTCTTAGATGCTTCATTTATTTGAAATTGCATGAAAAATATAAGAAAAGTCATAAAAATCTACTGCAAATGAGGAAAAGAAAGAACCTTCCTTGTTTGTGATAAAATAACCTACTTCTCTTTTTCCATATAAAAGATGAGATTTTGCTGCAGAGACAACGCTATCCTCCATAGGTCACTTTTTCATTAACCCTTTTCCAATGGAAACCACATCCCTTATAACATAAGTATACAAACAAGATTCCTTGATTTTCTTCGCCATTTTTCTTTAATGAAAATAATGGTGCTATGATGCATTGAGCTCATATTACCTCTGCAGGTGCAGCACAAAGCATATAAAAGCAGTGATAGTTTCTTTCAGGGTCTGACACTTGGCAAACTCGTGATCTTTCCAGCAAATAAGTTCTGATAGCAGCACCAGATATTCTACCCCTAGTATTGAACTGAATCTCCACAAATTTTCCAAAGCGGCTGTAATCAAAGAGAATTTGAAGCAAAAGTTAGCTGAATCAATTAATAATTGAATTCATTAAGGTGCTTTCTGGTCAAATTTATAATGACCTTGAATTGTTATTTCTCACTGTCTTGGCATTACCAAAAGCTTCCAGAACAGGACTTGACTGCAGAACATCGAAGAGTTAATGCATGATATAAAGCATAACTAAATTTGTGTTCTTCTACATAATTCACTCATTTGGTCAACATGGAACACTTCATATACAGAGTTTTAAATTATTCACTTTGTAAGTATAATGAATTGAGGCACGGACCTCAAGAACTTGCTGCTCCACAGTCCGCTTCCCCTCAGACCCTACGCTGCCTCCCATATATGCAAGATAAGTCATTAAACTCTTAGTGCTTTCGGTTTTACCAGCTCCACTCTCTCCACTAACCAAGATTGCTTGACTTATATCCTCTTTAATCATTTGCCTGCATTAACATCAAGAAGTATTGTTGAGAACGAGTACCAAAAGAATAGCAGGGCTATCAACACTTAGTCTTGGAAGAATAAAAGATATTGCCTGTAAGCATTGTCAGCAATAGCATAAGGGTGTGGGCTCAGCTCTCCGATTGCCATCCCTTTGTACTTATCCATCATATTATCATTGTACAGATGGGGTAATCGTTGAAAAGGATTCACAGCTATCAATATATTACCTGTATAAGTCTACAGAAAAATAACCTCTGCATTAATCTCATGGTATTGTATGCAAATGTAATGAAACAGCTGACAACTAAGTACTGGATGCAAATTGAAGTGTCATGTATTTTTGTAGAATATCCGGAACATGAAATTTATGAGAAATGTGCTTACATATATTTCATTAATATCATATCGCCATTTCAAATTGTACAGAACACCCGGTTCATGTAGGTAAGCAAGCTTTGTCATATCATCCACACCCTCAGGCGGAGCCTCAAGATCTTGTGGATATACATTTGCTGCAGGAGCTACAGCCTGAAAGACACAGATATAGACAGCGATTTATTAATTATAAAGTAAATCCGCCGGTGGATTCAAAATCTCTACATAATCAAAGTTGGTTGTGTAAGTATAATGAAGAAATTGTTGAGCATTTAAGGCATTGGTAGATATACTTCTTCAGTGACAACTTTTACTATCTAGTTGATGCGGCACGATTTATGCAACGTATGGATCATCCGAAGCATTCGCGCAAGTTTCAGAATTTGGCAAAATCCTAGTGTTTTTCGGGTGGAAACGACATGCTGAGCAATACTCATCGCTTTGCCATGATGTACGATGGATTTCGGGCAAATTCCATCGTTTAGAGGGTCAAATTTGCAATTTTATAGTTTTTTGGGATATTTCGTAATTTTGGATTTTTATTTGGGGTCTTTTTGTTATTTCTTATTTTTCAGTGATTAGGGTTAATATTTAATCACTGTTAGACGCTTGTTGATTGAATCTGAGATTTATCTCTCTTGTTTTCTACGAGTTTTCTTCCTGTCACGCATTTACGCTGCATCACTAGTCCTAAGAAATGGATCTGCAGATGAAACTTGCTTCAATATCAAAATTATAGCAATATGATATGATAAGAAGGAAGAGAGAAAAAACAAGCATGAAGACATGAAATGTAGGAAGTAAATGCGACACAGAGGCTTCAAAACCCAAGGAAGGTGCTGTAGTTGGTTGTTCAACTAGTCTCCCAGGCGCTTATAATTACTCCTTTTTGAAAATGTATTCTGAGTTTCTGGAAAAGAAAAAGAAGAAAAAAGTTTCCCTATGTATATTGAGCTTGCCCTGTTAAATAAATTTACTTAGGTCCACGAATAATGGGATAAAAGTTTCTTTCACAGGAAATAAATACTTTTACTCAATGTCTTGAGTGCATACTAAGGATCACAAGGCATAATAAAGCCAAGAACTGTCGATGGAAGGTACTTACTGTCTTGCCTGATGTACAATTTACTTTAACCTCTTCACCATTAACTTCAGCAACTACCCCATCTAGCCAGGCTTCGTCAGGATCCTCCACCCATACATGAGATCCAACTGCTATACCGGCTGCAACAGTCTGTTGTACATCAGTGGAATTGACATTAGTAGGACGTTAAGAAATTATATTCGTAATATCTACAAACTGATAAACTCATTCGTGTATAAAACACAAGGATCATTAGTGCTTGGCATCATGACCTCATTCAGCCAATCAAACAAATTCACAAGTTAGGCGTATATCTGGTAACTTTATTGTGGATGTATGAACTTACCATTAGTTACAGAGTACAAGTAAAATATCAAGGATATAATCCCAGAAGACTCTTCTTACATCTTTCATTGTACATGAGTTATGAAATTCAGTTGTTATAGGAGCCAGCCTAACATGATGTTTGAATATACTCCACTTCAAGTTAGCTACACCAATTCAAGCTTTCTGTTTCATGAGTCTGACCAACAATGTTAAAATAAACAGTTGTAGACCAGAAATGGTTTTAAACTTCACTTTACCAACCAGTTGCTTCATATCTAAAACCTTCAAAGGTCGTGTTGATTTTCCTTCCCTAATTAAACTACATTTTTCCATGTTACATATATTGTGATATTCATGACAACAGAGCATAAAGCACTTGATATGAAACAATCTTTACTCCTGGCATAGGGGCAGCTTCAGTAACAATTCTGACTGACATAATTCTAAACCATAATGAGAGATTTCGACGTATAGTAGTATCTCAGAGAATGTAGCCATGAATCTTGAAAACAAGCTTTTGGTAATAATAATGATACCCCTAAGAGCTTTTAAGCTTTGGTACAATGAGTGCATACATTTTATCATGTGACATCTACCCATTGACATGTACTACAGAAACACGATTTTTAGAAGAAGGAAAAGGATAACATCGGACGTAAATTTCAGCTGATGGAAACACTCAACAGGAAAAATCCCTACTCCTATTGTTAGAAAATAGCAAATTTTAACATAATAATGATAACATTTGAGCCAAAAAAGACAATTTGCATTCAAATTGTAGCATGAAGTTCCCAGAATACTCCAAACTCCAACCCATTATCGAAACATTATATGCAACACAAATTCAAACAAATAACAAAGGGAAAAACAATATACATACCATTTTCGAAATCGAAAGCAGTCAGACCCCGACAAATTTATCCTCAAATTCCCAATGCTGGAAACCCCATCAAAAATTTCTTCGACTAAATATCATTAAATATATGTGATAATCAATCTGTAATCACAATATATTCCCCTTTTTCCCAATATGTTGAGAATTTTTGGGGCTCTATCAACAACAAACGGCGATCCGAAATGATAATGACGGTTTATATTCACGTGTTAATCGAGCTCTCCTCCTCTCAATGTTACACATATATGTTTATATGTGTGTGTGAGAACTACGTGAAATGTATTACATGCAGATTGATAGAGAGGGGCAAGAAGGAAATTAAGAAAAATCCCACTTCTGCAACTAAATTTTCCTTTATCCCTAGAAATGGAGATTAATTTCCTCTGTGATTTTTGCCCTTGTTTTCTCCCTTTCGTCCTTTCCCTCTCCTCTCTCTCTCTCTCCCCCAAATTCCCAATCGGTTTCTTTCATTTCTGTTAACGTAAAGCAGAACCAGCTGAATACGTAAAATGGTGAGGTGGAATAAATACGACTTTCCGATATTACCCCTCATGTATGGTGTATTTACGGGTTTTTTTTTTTGGTGTGTATTTACGGATTTTGGTTTAGGCATTTTAAACTTTCAAAATGTGTGTGTGAGACGTCAAGCTAAACTAGTAAATTATGCAATTAATAAAATTATTACTTGCTCTTCGCTAATGAATAAAGTTTTTCGAGTCTCCAAATTCCATTCTAGATTATTGGATTGGTATGCCGAATATATTTTAACTATATATTACGTACATACAAAAAGAAAAGACAATTTTTAATATTAAAAAAAAAATCATAGAAAAAAGATGTTTCTGAACCACTTTTTATTTTCGATAAACTATAATGTTGGGACAGATTAGAAAACAAATTAACATGACATGTGGTGGACGGATTATTGGAAAATGTGAGATTTAATTAAGTCATCATCATCAATAATTTGCTAAAATGTGATGAAGAAAGTACATATACTGTAGTCAAATGGATCCAAAAACATGATAATTGATATTCTTACAAAAGTTACTCGAGTATGCATGGTCTTCTACTATATTACTACTATGATATTTGTTTTCATGCTCCTCTACGTTACGTTATTACAATTACCTCATGTAACTAAATTTACGTTATCATCATTGTTCATGAATCATGAGTACGTATATCACACTAACTATTTGGTTGTGTATAGCTTATATAAACTTCGTTGCCCCAAAATATATACTCCTCAGTCCCGTTATATTGGTCTCGTTTCTTGAATATATGTTAAGTATAAATTAGTAATACGAGAGTAATATATATAACGGGACAGAAAGTGTACTATTTTGATTACTTTTCTTAATTATGTCTAATCAATTGACTCAGTAAAGTATACTTGGAAATTTTTGTTTTAGTTGTTGAATGTAAATTAATTCGCACAATGCATAAATTATCCTTTGACGCATAAAGAGAATGCTATGGCTTGTGGGGTTCTTTCGACTAAATTTAAAACAAATTAATGTAGAGAGGAAAAAGAAAAAAAAGCGAAAATAAATGTTACGAGATTCACGTGACAAAATCAAATGTCACCAAATTAAATGTTCTGATAGTAATAATAATAAGTACTATGATTCGAGTTTGGTTGAATGGTCACATTAGTTGAATTCGGTTTGTTTGAGTTGGTTAGCGACTTATATGTAAGGGTTGATTCCCACCTCTTTTTTTTTTTTTTTCTTCTTTTTCTTTTTTTTTTTGAGATAAGATTCCCACTTTTCCAACTTGCATTATAAAGTTTGTCGAATTATATTGAACACGAGCCATAAATAACAATGTACATATTCATAAATTATAGGGTGCCTTCTTTTTTTTATGCAAAATGAGAGAACAATAAAAAAAATTCAACAATGTTCCCACATTTTCACTTGTTCTCAATAATAAATAATTTTCCCTCATTTTCACTCAAATCATGATAATATTATCACATCCATTTAGAGTGATAATATTTTCACACTTTTTTACACCTTAAAGAACATAGAATAAAAGAATTGAAAACCACATAACACGATTAAATTTTTCATCATTTTCTCATTTCTCCATTTCCTTTTTTTCAATCAAAGAATACTCAAAATTTTATTTTTGGTTCAATTAGATCATCAAATCTTGAATTACGTTGAAGACCAATTATAACAATATAGATATGATCAATCATAATTAATTATTAGCTAAAAATTGAAATGAAATTCCCAAATATATATATATATATATATATATATATATATATATATATTTATTGGGTATATTCATTAGTCAACCCTAATTACTAATTACTACAAAATTAAATTAAAACACAAGAAAATGGACTTGAAGAAAAAAGTTATAAAAAAAAAAAGTGACAGTGCATATTATACATATTATTCCAGAAAGAATTCAATAAGCGCACACTGTACTACAAATGTAAAACATATTAGCCATTCTTATACATAAATGATGCACATCACAAGCACAAACAAATACATCTATACAAAGGGTATAACTGCTAAACAAACTTGAGATACATATTCTATTTTGGTAACAAACAACAATTATTTTATCCTCAGTTATGTGTTTTGTAAATCTTTCTGAGCCAAAAATTACCTGCAGGTATGTAAGTAATCCAGACTTCATTCATGTATTTCCAAATGCAGATCTTCACCTTTTCAAGCAGACAACTCCTTTTCTGCTGGTTGAGATCCTCCAAGAGTCTTATAGTTTGATTTCACTTTCTGAGATTCATCAAAGCAAGGACGGGATCAGATGAAACAAACATAAAAAACTTGATGTTTAAATGTAGATATAGTGATAAAAGTCAGTACCTCTAGCAGTGAGATGTAATAGAAATCCTCCATATGCTGCATCAGAGCACTTCCATCTCTAATTACACGGAAAATATTTATTTCCGTGTTTAGTATGTTTTCGACAAGCTCTTTCTCCCCTTTCATCTGTCAGAAAGATAAACAAAAAAGTATATTTAAGAAGATTATTTCTGTAAAAAACTGATCAGATTTATATATCAGAGGTGCACATTTTAGATGAAGTTCAAGTCAAATAAATCGCCAACTTTATACATGAAATTTATTAGTTTCGTATCAATCTACGTAAGAAAGATAATTCACTGGTGATTTATTGTTTTGATACTGGTTAAACCTCACATTTCTACTATTATGTTAACCTTATTGTTTTTTGTTTTGTTCTTCTTCTGATTTTGTTTAAATTATTTTTGAATAAACTCGTACGCATCAAAATCTGGAAACTGAGAAAATATTTTTTTTGGGATGTAGAAAGAGGAGATTATGGAAGAACATACAAATTCGTTGACAATAACATCAGGCGTGGCTTCTCCAATAATGTCAGCTTCATATCCAACCTCCAGAACATCTAGATTCTCCTGCAACAACATATTTCGTGCAATTTTTTCGAAGAAAACATTAGAAAAATGATCGACTATACATGCAATAGTTCATATATTACACGACCAACTGGTTCATGTAAAAGTGAAAACATTGTTTTATTTGTTGAGGCTAAATTTCAACTTTTCGCAAGATTATTGTATGCTTGACAACTTATAATATCAAACTGCAAGTGAAAAAATCTATATAGGAAGGAAACGAAGAAATCTCAAAAACTGCCTAGATAGAGGACTAATTATCATATGTTGCACAAAATAAGTTGAGATTGTGTCGAAATAACTTTTCAAGTCAATCTCAATCATGAGAGGATAGTAAGATTGAATTATAGTTGACTTAGAAATGGGGAAATCTTTTAAAAGAATTGGAAACTTTGTATCAATTCAAGAAATTCCAAACAAGTGAGAAACTTACCAACTCAGCTGTCTGATCACCAGCAGCTAAATATACTGGATGAGCTACGTGACAATATCCCATTAAACGTGGTACTGTTGGTATTATGTCCCTGTGATTTATGAGCCTCCAACTGTCCTTCACTTTCTACAGCAACAAATTTTGAGTAGAAATAATCATAAATATCTAAAACTTTATTTTGAAAAGAATGAAATAGTTATATCAAAAAAATATATATATAATGAAATAGAAATTATAGCAAGCTTGTACTGTTCCATGTAAGATGAGAAGATGATGGTCAGTGTTCAATGATAAAGACTAATGAGCATTTTGCAAAAGATCGAAACTTAAATCCTACACATTGTTTTGTTCGAACCCGTTTATCTCAGAGCTTTAGAGGTTCAAACATGGAAATTTGTGAAAGACTTTAACTCTAGAAAACTCTAGGATATTCAGTAGTTCCACGCTGCTGTATAATATTGCTGAATCTTTTTAGAGTAAGGCATTTACTAGATCTATTATAAAGTGAGGAAGGGGAGGCATGCTTGAGAAGAACCATGATGCATTTATGGACAAGTAACCTTGCTCGAACCTTATACCTAGTTTTATTATCTTTGATGGCAGCATATTTGGTAATTGTTATCAATTTCTTTCATTTTTCAGATCTTCATTAGACTAATAAGAAACTATAGTTTTCCTTCCTTTTCTGTTCAATAGAAAATTATTTCAGACTTAAAAGAAAGTCCTGTCATACACAAAAAAGTCAGCATCATCTAAAATTTCATCGTTGATTTTTTTCTTCTCTAACATACTACTTAAACAGGTAAAATTACCTGATTGTAAATTTCAGCAAATCTTCTATTTCCAACTCTCGGAGATCCAAAGTTATACATAGTTACAGAAATAGCTCCACACCTAGTCCCACAAATAAATCACATGTAAATACAATTAGATAACTAACTGCTATATCTAGATTCAACAGAAAATAACCACACCAAATTAGAACAGAAAAAGGTTTAAAAAACTATCATGACATCTCCTTGTAACTTGTAACAAAATTTACTTATCGAGCACAAGAGAAAATAAATAACTGTTAATACCGTAGAATACTGCATTCAAACAAGTGCAAACAGACTTAGTTAAGTGATCAGAATCTTGATCTCTTTTCTTCCCCATTCTTTTTCTTCTATTACAGATTCACTACGAATGGCTTCGTTTCACTTTATTCAGGAGTCGATCTAATAACTCTAAATATGTTTCAACATGAACCGACTGATATAACGAGTCAATCTATAAACATATAATATTATGGACCTCCTAAAGTAATCAGCAAGAAGAGATGGTGCGACTTACAACTACTTCAATTGGATAAGAAAAATAAATAACACATTACTTAAGAAGCAAACATAGGATTAATAATTAGTTGAATAAGAACTGACTGTGCTAATTGACTTGATGATAATTCAAGAGCCAGAAGGGTAGCTAAAGCACCACCCAAACTATGTCCAGTCACATAAACATGCCACTTGGGTAGAGACTCAACTAGATCACCCCTGCAACAAAACAAGCTAAGTTTAGAGTATCATACGTAATAAAGAAGAAAATGTCCATAAAAATAATTTCTAAAATTCCATACCCATTTCTCAAAGGAAAAAAAAAAAAAAAAAACACTAGCAAGGTCTTGCAAATTGTAATAATATAAGAATTAACAACATGCATGATATCAAAACTTAGAGCAAGAGAATTTACAGTATACTAAACGTCATAGATGCATAAGACGTTCCACATGCAAAAAATATGAATGGAGGAAAACTTAATTTTGTTTAATTACCTGTGACCAGTAGCTTGTTTGATTAGTGTGATAAGCCTTGTTCTAACAGAATCATATGCGCTCAGAAAACCACTATGCACCTGAAAGTGAATTCGACAACACAAGTCAATATTCACAGGTTGTATAGGCAGTTACAATAGGAATTAGACTTATATATTGTACCTGAACTTCATTCTTAAAATCACCGCCTATCCTTTCGGGATTAAATCTGTACAAGAACAATATAATGGCAATGTTAAGTAAACACATGAAGACAGGTGCTGGATTCCAAACATATAAAAATATGATCAGTCCTGGCTACATGGTAGAATCGATTTAGAAGAAACAAAGTGAATGAAAAGTAGGTGCAACTGTGTCTGTATATTAATCGAATATAAATTTTTTTTGTACTTCCCAAAATTATTAACACGCTCTTATCAGCATTTCAAATTCAAGTAAAGATAAGAACACACTAAGGGAAGAGATAAAGCATATGAGTTTTACGTAAAATAGTTGTGTTACCCTGTAGGTACGAGCATCAAATCTGTTATCAGGTCCTTCCACCTAGTCTGAAAAGATAAGTGTCAGAATGCTAACCAGGAAAAAAGTCAAATGATTTTCCTCTAATTATGGAGATTCTAAAACCTACTTGTTCTGTTCCCCTGAAAGCTACAACGAGTCTTTTCCTTTCAAGATCACGCCAAATTGCCACCTGCATCCTAACAAGAAGGAAAATAACTAAAAGCAGTATTTCTATATATAAAAATTCAATATGAATGGGATCATAATGATAATCAACATCGCGTGATTTATATCTAAGACTTGCCTGAGTGTCTGTTTCTGCATTGTCCAAGAAGCAAATTTTTTCAAACTCAGATTTAATAAACGTTGGGTGGCCTAATGCATTTGCTAGTAATGCCCAGGCCTCCATCGCACTCTCTGCTGTTGAAAAAAGTTCCCTCATCTCCTCAGCTTCCTTCTCATTCAATACTAATTTATTTTGCTCACTTATTACTGCTTTGCTATCTTCTTCTTCTTCAAGAACTTCTTTCGCTTCAATGGAATTATCCTCGCCTTTTCCAGTTAGGCCTGCTTCATTGCTTAATTTAGAAACTGCTGCATTTACAACCATCAAAGCTCCCAATATGGAATCAGTTTGCCTTAACAAATCCTGAGTCATTTTCTTAATATCTGTTAGTGATGTCTGAATTTTGCCACTCGACTCCGGTTCATCCTTTGCATCACTACTCGGAGTTGCAAGCCCCGACTGAACATAACTTGCCTCTGCAATTTCTCGGGAAAGTGAGCCAAAATTCTTTAACACGTCAAATTGGTCCCACTTCATATTCTCCGGTGGAGGAAGGCCGAGTTTCTGGACAACATTTTGATTGACAGAATCTGCAAACGTTTTCCAGAACTGATTGTCAAGCCATGAATCCTCGGCAACTTGGATTTTTTCTGTCGACTTCTCGACATTTCCCGCTGCATTATCCTCTAATTCGGGCCTTTTATTACTGTCTTTGTCTGTAGAGCCGTCACTATTTTCCAGCTCACACTGCTTTTCCTCAACTTTAGGATCGGCATCACTTTTGGAAAACCATTCATTTTGCCGGTATGAGTCATTAAGAGACTTTATCTGCCCAAAAGCATACTGTACAAATTCACGTGCTCTTACTGTTTCTGACCCAGAAAACATCTCAAGTGCAGGCTCGAAACCACGTTTCTCGAGAAATTCAGTCAGAAAAGGAATCTTCCACTTCTTCTTTTCATCATCGATTTTTCCAAAACTCATGTACTTTATCTGAAACAAATTAGAAGGAAAGGTAAAGGCTAATGCACTAAATTCCTGAAGCCCAAAGCAAAATCCCCAACATTTTGTACCAGATGTTGAAAATCTCACATTTCGCTAAACACTACTAATTGAAGAATCACATGATACTTTTGATGCCGCTTATATAGGAGAAATACAAACAATATCATTCACAGTTAATTATTTTCTCATTTGGAACCCCTAGAAGAGTAGTTTTGCAAAGCCCACTCATCACAAAAATTCCACTTCAAACAAAATTCCACCAGAGTCAACCAAACCTTACAAAAAGGGAGAATTATCCCCTAAGATTTTGACACTAAAGTCACATATATTTAAGTGTTAATGTTGAAGTTAAAGGTACATTTTTGTTGAGACAGAGGACGGATGGAGAGTTAAGGCAAAGAATATTTTGGTTTAAACTTATGTTATACATTCATTCTCTACTTTGCATGATCTGAATAACAGAAACAGTTTACTAGAGTAAATCCTGATATCCAGAAGCATCTTAATTTTTATGAGTCAAGTTACCTCCAGTTCTATCTTTCCACCACCTCCCATCCCTTCCAAGTCAAGAACCACTTCATGTGCATTTCCTACCAAAAGAGGAGTTTCATATTAGATAGTTAGCCAACTAGCTCTCCTAGTATCAGATGCATCCTTTGTCACAAATAACAAAAAAGCAGCATACATTGCGAACTGAGTTCTAGAATTCATTAAGTTCTTTCTCGATAATTTATGATTTTTTTCTCGTTATACAATTTACAGTTATTATACAATTTATTCTCAGGTCGATAATTATTTTGGTGAATGTAATGTTGGAATATTACCATCGCAGAGGTTTTCCAAATTAATACAGGCATTCCCCATGCGTTTGTGAGGAGCCACAAGATTTGCGTCCCAAGCTGCAACCTAGATATGAAAATAAAGGAAAATAAGCACAAAAAATATTACCTAAAGACTATGTAAGATGTTTGATATTTCATGAGAACAGATCATTTGACTGCTTTTATTCTGAGTCTGAAATATAGAATAGACTTAATACTTTGAGAACTTAAAAAGAGCCTCAGAAATCTAGAAATGTAATTTGCATACATTTAGCTTGCTATTTTATTGCCTCCCATAAAGTCATAATGGATAATATTTAAATCACACATGGCAATACTCTGGTTCTATCATTGAGGTACGTCTTCCAGTATTATGACAAACGTACTTGAAATATATAGTGGGACAATGTATCCAATGTCACTACAAGATATCCACAAACTGATGATAATTAAAATCACAGTAACACTTGATACTTAATGAACAATTTTTCTACCTGTCCATGACCGATAGTTCAAGTAATGCTTTTAAGAATTATTATTAATAGTTCCATCTGAAGTGAACATTCCATTTCAATTGCATACATACCCAATTTCCATTTTGAGCTAAGTAATTCAAAAATTTCAACATCTCAGAGCATAATTCAAGAAACGGAGATGATTATGATCCCATGACACTTTTGATACTCCAACAAGGCATAAGACTCCTGCGTATCACATTTTTATATCGTGAAAGAAACTAAGAAAGTGGGAGAAGAAAAAACTATGATGAGCTTGGAATTGAACAATCTATAGCAACCTGAAGATCATGTATAGGCGGTTGCTTGATATTCAGCGCAAACTCCTCATTCCATGTGGGTTCTTTCGTCCTGACACACAATGTTCAGAGTGCACTAACATAAAATCATATGCATATACAAACAGTAACTTATTTCACATAATTACTGTAACAAGTTCCCCAAGCATATGTTGAACTTACCCCCACTTGACCTTGCTTTTACTTAACTGACAATCCAGTTGCATGATTACATAAGGGTCACTAGTTCCCTGAGAATACAAAAAAGAAAAATTGTCAAGTTAATCGATTCAGACATTGTAACTTGAAGAATGATAATCTAATCGGACAGACATTACCCTACCCAAGGGTCCATGGCAGGGAAGTTGAAACCCTTCTTTAGCTTCACAAATAATTGGCCATCATATATTTCACGTACAAATGACCTGAATGTGACATTTGATTCTTAGATATTCAAAGAAAGCTTCTAAACATATCAAGGCAAGAGGAAGGAAGAGATCTTAGTTTAGAAAAAAAAAAAACATGCTAATGCACTTACCAAACATCTTCTAGCATTTATTCATGCAAACGCTATAAGTTCATATATGTGTTTGACCATATTGTTTCAGGAACTTATGTCTTTCATGAAATATTATATTTGCCAATCCATGTGTCTTCTAATGAGGAAATCTTAAAAGATGAAAAGTGACATTTAAAGAGAGAAAAATATTTTTGCAAGTATTCTTCTCATAAAAAATCCAATAATAGCTAGTTTAGCTGTATTTGTAAAATCAGAAACTACATACTCAGATAGGAAGACTGTCTGGCATTTTGCAGCATCCATCTCACGCTTGCCAACGTCTTCCTGATGACAGATTCACTCAGAAAACTAGGAAATAAATTGTGTCTAAACTCAAAGCCACAAATTCCTGTCAAATACTTTAATACTTCTTCTTATAATAAGATACAAGCATTTCATTTTAAGTAAACAAACTTCTCATATCAAGCTCCAGAACAGTCTTCACTAACTAGAAGGCATAAAAAGGCCATAGATTACCATTTCCTTGTTAGAAATAGAATGTCTACCTCAATTTGATGTTGTTGGGCAAGGATACTTAACAGAATATTTCAATCAGACATCATATTCCTATAATCAGATAAAGTGGGATATTTTTTAAAAAAGCTGAGAGAGAGATTAACAAATATTTCACACCAATTTTCAAATTAATGAACAATCCACTGACCAATAAAACAACTTTCTCTACAAAATCATAAATAAAAAACAAGAATTGCAGAAATCAAAGGACAAGATGAGTATACAGGAGGTGTGGTGTAAGCTTCAAATGCAAAACCAGCAAGAATGACAGCCAGATTAATATCAAACGGAGGCCTCTCATTTTCAATCTCGCTCGTAACGGACTTCTCAATCTCAGCACTACTGCTACTAGAACTTGAACAACAGATGATTCTTGAAATTAAAACCCCATTAAATCTCTTGACCAAAAATAGGTTTCTGGGCACCAAAATCTTCCTGGAGAAGGAAAGAGAATGAGGGTTCTTCAAGTGTATGAGTTTTGGGGTGTTGGAGAGTGAGAACTGGAAGTGGGATTGCGATGTAGCCATGGATGAATATGAAGTTTTATGCAAAATTGTTGAGATTGAAGAAATACATGTTGAGGTAGTGAGGAATTCGAAGAGTGGCGTATGGTTCTTGAGCACTTGAGAAACGGTTGAATGAGAGTGCGCGAGAAGGTGGGGGGCGCCCCCCACGGCTAACGGTCATTCCTGGATTTTACTTTTTTTTTTATTTAAATTATTTATTATTATTATTATTAGAAAGAAGTGGTCGAAGCATTGTTTTAAGAACCAGGCCGAACCGTACGGTTGAACCTATTGAACTGGGAACCAATATATGGTTCGACGGTTTTGTACATTTTTTTTTCTGTTACGACTGATTCGATCGTGGTTTAATTAAAAAAATTGAGCACTTGAGGTCTCACCGATTCAATTTTTGGTTAGGTTTTTGAAAAATTAGTTCGAAAAAGTTGGGAAAAAATTGTAACGTAATGAGTTTGATGGTACTCAAATAAGTAACTACGTAATAAACTACAAGCATGTCAATCAATTGGAATAAAGTTTGGACCTATTGATGCATTGGTAAAATCTAATTGAACCTCTTTAATACGGAGTAAATAGATTGATCTCTATGTTTTTTTTTAGATTGATTTTTTTAAAAAAGGAAATATATTGATTACTAGTGTAGCTCCCATCGAACTTCGACGGGATCATTATATATTGTAATTTTAAAGGATAATATAATTATTTTTAAATTGATAAAAGTGCAAAAATTTATTTAAAAATATTAATATGAAATTATATCAAAAGAAAAAAGTAAATGAGAGAAAATATTTTGCATTTAACATTATATATTTGCAATAACAGGCCATCCATTTTATGTTAATATTCAAATTTTAATTTTCAAGACATTTGTCATACATATAATACAAAAAAAAAAAAGATTAATAGTGATATTATTTTTCAGGCATTTTTGTTTTGATGCCTAGCCGCCCCGTTGTTTGGTTCAAGAATTTGAAGGTAACATTTGCTGAAAGTTGTATGCATTTTCTAAAGTAGTATGTTTTGAATAGTGATATTTATTTCAAAAGTCTCTCGTTGATTATTCTCGATTTTTTGTGACTATTTTCCTAAATTCTCATGGTTTTGGCTTTATTAGGCAATAACTTAATCAATTTATGTATACCATATTATAATATATCTTCATGTTTATACATATCTTGATACATATCTTTGATATCTTTTAGACCATATTACTATATCTCTATATTATGCTATATCTCCATATTATATTATTAATCACGATTTCATATCTAACTAGAAGTCAAATTGCATATCACGATTAAATACTTCATATAATCAAAACTTAGATTTATAATTTGACGTCAAATTAATTCAAAGTCTTAGGCATTACGTTATACAATAATTGACGAAATGATGAATTAGATGGTTATATATATTCTGAATATGAAGTCGCCCGTTATTTGGATTATCCGTCAAAGATATAATATTTCTCGAGTAATTGTATTCATATTGAATATCAAGCAGCCCGTTGTTTGGTTCAATTATTTGAAGGGTAACATTTGTTCGAATAGTTGTATTCATTTTGAATATGAGACTGCACGTTGTTTGGATTATCCATTAGAGGTATAATATTTTTTTGATATTTATATTCATTTTGAATGTCAAGCTGTTTGCTGTTTGGTTCAATCATTTGAGAGTTACATTTGTTGACAATTGTATTCATTTTTAATGCAATATTATCTTATATTTTATAGAATTCGGTGATTTTTTACAAAGGCTCAAGTCGGGACCATAAAAATTTTATTATTTTAAATAGTTTGTTAATTTATAGAGTATTAATTTATAGAGGTTTTACTGTAATCATTTTGAATAGTAAATATATGTCATATATTGATTGAAATATTACCTAATATAGCTCAAGCCACCAGAATTTAGGAAAATATTCACGAAAAATCAAGATTATTCCACGTAGGATAAGGATCAGTTTTCGTATCATATATATATATATATATATATATATATATATTGATGTTGATTATATTGCTCCCTTTTTCTAAAAGAATATTACCGATTTTTAATGCCAATGTTCAAGCGTAAAAAAAATGATAGGTCTTAGAACTGCCCCCATTATCATTATCAATATATATAGTTCACGAGTTTGGACGTATCAAAGGTATTTAAAAATAATATAAAATAAAAATAAATTTAGTTATAAATTGTTATTGATCATAAAATTCTTCATTGTGGTAATTTTCTTTTTTTTTTTTTTCTTTTTTTTTACTTTGCATTGAGTAAATGTTTAGTTATTTTTTTTATTGAGAAACGTAAATTGAGTCACTGTTAATTTTAATTTTATTTGGGGATTGTTGTTTATTAATTTTAGACCGTCCATAAACAAGTTTTGTTCGTACATGCTTGTGAATAGGTTTTTCAGTACAATTATTATACAAAATAAAGTCAATATTAAGAGAAATAAAAGTTGAAAAAGCAATGCCTAATCCTAGCGTCTACATGCATATTAGTCCCCACTTCAAATGATCTAAGAAATAGTTCAATTTTCTTCATAAAACGATGTTTCACATTATCAAAAGAAAAACTATTTGTTCATTATAGATACTCTTTATATAGCGATAACAAATTAAAACCATTCATTTTTCTCTTCTAAAGCGAATAAACGTTGAAGGTGAAGAATAAAAAGTACTACATCCGTCATTTTCAAGTTGTTACACCTTTTTTAGTAATTTTTTTCAAGAGTTTTCAAGCGTCTTGATGATGAGTTTCAAAATAACTTTTTAAAGATTTTTTTTTACGGGATAAAGTGAAAACTAGTTACTAATCAAATGGTTTGCAATCATCATGCACTTAGTATAATTGAAAAAAAATGCAAGTACTAATTATTGATCGATTGAGAAAAAAGTTTTCGAATTGTAAGAACTTTTGCTACGATCATTGTTAAAAAGAAAATATTTCCTCAGTCAATCTTCTTGATCTCATAAGTGAGGGTGTGATTCGGGGTAAAGAGAACAATCTTGTAATCACCACTCATACAAGCAATAAAGATCCATACTCTTTCCGCCCGTGGACGTACCCGTGGACGTAGATCTATTCCAATAGATCGAACCACGTAAATCCCTTTGAGGGTTTAGTTTTTTTATAGTAGGGTTTAATTATTTTTGGTAGGGTTTTTATTAATTTCTTTATATATTTAAATGCCACGTCACATTAAGCATGCACACGGTGGACATTGGAGCATTACTCAGATTCATTCTCTACGATTCAAGGTTTCGCCAGATTCAATAATTTGGCCTGTATAAATTAATGCACGCCAATCAATTGAATTGTGCTTAATTAATTTAGACGCATGGTATTTGAATTTGGTAGATAATGATTAGATCGAGAGATAGATTATCTGTTATTGGAAGTATTGAATTAATTTTTTATTTTTTTATTTTGGTGCTTGCAGGAGTCAATGACTGACATGCTTATTAGGTGCATCTCAAAAGATGTTGGTTTCAGCGAAGGAAAACCAGTTGCTGCACTTACCATTTACAAATGCCTCATCCACTGCCACTGGAGATCTTTCGAAGCCGAAAGAAGTAATGTTTTTGATAGGCTAATTCTCATTATTGGTTCAGCTATAGAGGATGAGGCAAACAACAACGATCGTATGGCTTACTGGCTTTGCAACACATCTACACTTCTGTTTTTACTTCAACGAACCCTTAAATCTCAACCTCAACATACCTCATTTTTTGGAAGGGTGATGATCCAGCTTTATTCTTTTATCGTGTTAATGCTCTAAAAAATCATAACTGAAATATGTGTTGGAGGTCTTGTCTTGTAAATGCATTTTGATTTAAATTTTAATAGTAAATATGAATGAATTTGCAGAGTTCTCGGGCGCCCCCGTCCTTGCAAAACATTTCAATAGGTGGGCTTGATGGAGTGCGACAGGTTGAAGCCAAGTATCCAGACTGCTTATATTGAAAAGATTTACTGTATTATTCGAGATAATGCAATGAAAGAATTGTCTCCACTGCTTTCTTCATGTATCGAGGTTACCATTTTTCTTTATTTGAATCTCTAATCCTTTCTTTCTTTCTTTCTTTCTTCCTTTGAGTTTATAATCTATTTTTATGCTACACTACTTCTGCAACTGTAGGTTGTATTTATGCGTCTTCTTTGATTTCATGTTCCATGCTCTCTGATTTTAGTGTTCATTGTTCAGGCACTCAAAACATCTACCAGTCAATCTGCTGGTGATACTAACTGGCAAAATGTCATTGATTGCTTCAATCGGCTTCTAAGTACGCTAAAACACAACCACGTACGTACAACTACAACTACAAGTATTTTAATCCATATGTGCCTGCTCCCTACTCCCTTTCTTATTGAAGTTGATATTTTAGGTTCCTCCAATCCTCTCTTATATTTGAGATACCTATCTTCATCCAGCTTTTCTCTTATATAAATGTTCTGCTCTTCGATAGGTATCTCATATGCTGTCATATACAATTTCTTTTTTCTGAAAATATTCATGACTACTAGTAAGTAACCTGGTTTAACTTTCTTCAGCCTTCTTCAACATAAAGAGTGTTGCACGTTCAATAGTGGGGAATATGTAAAGACAGGGTTAACTGAATTAGAACATTGGTATGGTGACACACATGAGGTATATGCATCTTATTATTTAGCTTTTGCTGTTAGATGCTTGCACTTGTTATTCCTTGATTCGGTGATGTGGCAACGTAGACTAAGTATCGTTTGTTTTGTTACAGTATACAGGCCCAGCAGTCGACGAACTAAAATATGTCCAGCACGCTGTAAGACTTCTGGTATAGCTCCCCTAGCAAACTGTTTATATTATCCTTGGTATTCAGGTCATTGCAACCGTGGGCATCTCTTCGTTGCTTCGGAATTTTATGCCAAATTCATATCAGTGTGGCATGGAGAGATGCAAATTTCATAACATGTTATACTAAATACCTAACCTCCTCATGCAGATTATGCAACAAAAATCAGAATTAACCTATGACGATCTTACAACTGAACTGTGTCCTGTAAGTTCATTTCCTCATGTCTCTCAATCTGTGTATTCCTTCTTGAATTATGCAATGTTGTTTGCCCACAGATACTGAGCAGTCAACAGCTTTATAGAATTTGTACTCTTTATTCGGATGATAATGGTTCGGATAATGTACCTCCAGAAGTAAGTTGTCTTTTTCTTGTTATGATACTTTCCTACAACAATGGAAGCTTACCTCTGGTCTACCAAACTTATGGCCAATATATAAGACATTATTCATATTCAGTCAGGATTTCTTACTTTACAAACAGGTAATATCTAATCTGAAGATACTTGCATCGGAGGACCCTAACGATCTTGATAGCTACTCATACTTAGGGTGTGTTTGGTAAAGAAGATGAACCAAGATGAACCAAGATGAGAGAGATCATCTTGGTTCATCTCACTGTTTGGTAACTAACTAAAATAAACTGGAGGGCCCGAGATGAATACAAGGCCCGTTGATATTTCACTGTTCCGCCTTGTTTAGTCATCTCACGTTTTTGGTCGGATGAGGTGAACTCATTAAAACAGTAACACAATACTTTCTCTCTCTTACCATTTTACCCTTATGTATTTATACGATTTCAAATAATAATAATAATAATAATAATATAATAAAATAATAATAATAATAATAATGTAATAAAATAATAATAATAATAATAAATAAATAAATAATAACAATAATAGTAATAATAATAATAATAATAATAAATCAATAATAATAATAATAATGTAATAAAATAATAATAATAATAATAGTAATAATTATAATAATAGTAATAATAATAAATAATAATAATAATGTAATAAAATAATAATATTAATGTAATAAAATAATCATAATAATAAATAAATAATATCAATAATAATAATAATAATAATATTAATAATTTAATAAAATAATAATAATAATAGTAATAGTAATAGTAACAATTATAATAATAGTAATAATAATAATAAATAATAATAATTTAATAATAATAATAGTAATAATTATAATAATAACAAGAATAATAATAATAATAAATATAATAATAATAATAATAATAAATAAGAACAATAATAGTAATAATTATAATAATATCAAGAATAATAAAAATAATAACTCAACAATATAATAATAATAATAATAATAATAAATATAATAATAATAATAATAAATAATAACAATAATAGTAATAATTATAATAATAACAAGAATAATAAAAATAATAACTCAACAATATAATAATAATAATAATAATAATAATAATAATAATAATAATAATAATAATAATAATAATAATACAGAGTAATAAATAATAAATAATAAGGGTACTATTTAATCTCAACGATAAAAAGTAAATCGGTAGGGGTATTTAATAAGGGTAAAATAGTCAATTTAAATTTTAATCTAGAGTTTTGCAATTTGTACCAAACACAATATGATATCATCCGGGTCTGAATTTTTTGCTACCAAATGGTGAGATGAATGATTCATCTTGACACTATTCATATGAGTCATCTTGAGATGAATCATCATTCTTCATCTTGAGATGATTACCAAACGCAGCCTTATTGGATGATAACTCCAGGTAATTTGATACGATAATGGCTCTTCTCAAAAATATAATACAGTAGTAATAATCAAACTAAACTTGGTATATATACTGCAGCATCCCTTTGCCAGTTGAAGAACTTAGCAGTTCTCTCCAGGATTTAGATTTCAAAGGCGTAAGAGCTCCCGAAGAACTTCTTGAAAATCCGGCCTTTGGATTCTTACAAGGATAAAGCAGCATTTTTCTTAGATTTATACACTTTGTTGATACACCATAAGGTATACCAACTTGATTCTTTTTTTATACATTTGGGATTATACTCTGGCATCGGTCTTTCTAGAAACTACAGGCAGAAATAGCCTCCCAAGTTCCAGTTGTATAAATGGACATGTTTTATTGTTCAATAGTGAAAAAGGTTGATGATTGAATCCTTTGTTCTCAGTGTTTGTTGTTGCTTTTCTGTAATAAAATTCAAGATTATTTATATTAGTACTCGTTTTAGTTGTTCAATAGTATTAGTATTTTTTTTTTTTAAAAGAGATTTTAGCTGATTCTTGATTAAAGATAAGGTGTGCTTTCGTAGAATTATACTATATATTATCCTTTTAGAGTGATCGAGACCAAGTAACAGATCGAAAACTGATGGGGAAAATGCTCGTCCTCTAGCATCGATTTTCCTTGTGAGGAAGGTGAAGTTGAGCTCCTATCACCATCTAGGTATATGTTATCTTTCACTATTCATTATTTTAACTGTTGTGTCTTTTTAGGTATCTGCATTCACTTGAGAAACATCAGACTTTGAACATCTGAATAAAATTTGATAGTATGTAGATTATGTGATGGGGACCTTGCATGGTGCAACTAGTAAAACATACATTAGTGTGTGGAATAGATCTATGTAAATATAGCAAAAAATAGAAAATATTATTGTTCAATATATTTTGTGGAGTATATCAAGTAGGTTAGATGTATGTATGGTGGTATTTTGCTATCTGCATATATAGGCATCAAAATTGTTGTGTTGCTGTGTTTCATTGCATCAAACTCCATTACATATATATGAAGTTGGCTTACGGTTTTCCTTTTATTTTGTGTTCTTACTTTTTACCATTGATCTAAATACTTCAGATAGTCTTTTGCCTTTTTTTTTTTGTTATAACCATCTCAACCTTAAAAAGTTATTGAAAAAACAGTTTAAAATTAATATTACATGTGAGAGGGCCGAAGTGGCTTCAAGTCCTAGAATTCGTTGGGTGGAATGTAGTAATGTAGTACTTGTATACTTCATGGGCTTGGCCTAAGAACTACTTTTGGATTTTTATGTAAAGAACAAATTTTCTGTTTTTGGAGCTGACATCAAGAACAATCTTGATCTGTTGCAAGAAAGAGGAGATTAATAATGTATATCTACTATTAAAAAAATGTCTTTGTTTACAAAGTTTAATTTGCATATTATATCCCTATTACATATTTAATTCTAAGAATAATATCATAATATAACAATATAAATAATTATTATCTTAAGTATTTTAATAGGATTAAAACTCTATCAAAATTATGAATGCATTATAATTGATTATAAAGTAAATTTATGAAATAAGCAATTTATGAATATAGATGGGAAAACATAAAATAAATTAGTAGAAAGCAATAAAATCTGCTGACGATATTGATGATTGCCTCGAGAAGCAATTCTCTTTATTTTTTCTTTTAGGGGTGTTTTCTTTGATAGAAAATTATAATGGGAAAATGAGGGAAAATAGAACAATCACCCTTTAAATTTTTTCTTATTTTCCACATTTTCCCACCTTCTATTCTTTTTTTTCTTTTTTTTTCCCTTCCTTTTCACTTCAATAGAATGAAAATATTTTCAATTCCATGTTGGAGGGATAATATTTTCCATTGAAGAAAGAGTAAAATTCTTCATTATAGGTAAGGAGGTGGGAAATAAGGAGAAATTTAAAAGCTGATTGTTCTTTTTTCTCTCATTTTCCCATGATCAAAGAGAACATACCCTTAGATGAATGAGATACAAAAGCTAGAGATGTATACTAGATAGATATAGTCATATAGATTTTGCAGGGATAGTCTTGGTGAAGACTTGGTCACTCCCATCAACCAACATTCCTAATATAATAAGGATATGGCCGGTTCTAGCTAGAGTTAGAATGAAGTGCTACTATATGCAGGGACGGGGTCATGTATTTTACTTAGTGGGGGCGAACTTTAAAAAATTATTAGAAGTTTGCATAATATAAACATATCCTCTACATAAACATTTAAAATAAAATATAAAAATAAATAACCTTATAATAATTAATACGAGCAAATCTATTAGCGAAATATTCAAGAAAAAAGTTCGCGGGTTCCTTCTTTTTCATCACTAATTCACATATTCAATTAGTGATTTCAGGCATTTTATGTGAGTGAATTCACGAATTGAGTTTGCGAATTTGAATTTGTAAATTGCCTTGCATTTAAAGAGTAATTTACGACCTCAAATTCGTGAATTCGGCAAAGGGCATGGGTATTATAGTAGGAGTGACAACGAAGCGCAGCTCAGTTGGTAATACACTTTTCCTCCGATCCAAGAAGTCGGGGGTTCGAGTCACCCCGGGTGCGTGTGTGTGAGTGTATTGTGTTTGCCTAAAAAAAAAGGAGGACTTTTTTTTAAAAATCTTTTTATCCTAGTAGGTATTATTTATGTTTGATATCTCAAAATAGTTATTTCAATAACTGCCCTTAAAATTGGTACTAATAATTATTATAGCAATGAGCATGTATAATATATGAATATAATATATATATAATATATATATATATATATAAAAGTAGGAAAACTAAAAAAATCGAGGGGCGGTCACCACCACCTGCCCTCCCCCCCTAGCTCCGTCTCTAACTACATGAAGACGTGGTCAAGGAAAGAGGACATGGAGTTGAGGAAGTCATGCAAACCCTAACAAACTCCACTACCGTTGTGCGAATGGATATACAAGACTCAAGAGCTATTTAAGGAGAAAAATATGCTGGAGATACTTGCTCTTTTTGGAAAGAGTGAGTAGAGTAATTTGAGATCATTTATTTTATTTTTTTTAATTTTAAAAAGAGAATCAATGAGAGTATTTTGAGAGTTATCCAATTAGCTTTTAGTTGAGCACTTGTTTTGTAATTCTTTGTGAATTATAGTGAAATATTTTTGCCCACAAGATATACTCAATATATCTTGTAAAAAGTTACATCTTGTGTCCTTTGTCTTTACATTTCTTTTATTTATGTTGCGTCCATATTCATAGAGGTGCTCGCAGAGCAAATCTCTGAGGATATCTTTATTTATTCTCGCCACTTGATACCTTGACACTACGATAATTTGTACAAGCTTAATCGTTGATGAAGAGCAAAAACAAAAATTCCAAACAAAAATAACAACTTTATTACAACCCGAATGGGGAAGAATGGGTCCAAAAATCATGTAAACAAATAGAACCCAAAATTTATTATCACATCTTGGAAACTAATGATTTTGATGCAAAAGCTCCCAAGGCAACTAATCGTAAATAATAAATTTATAAAATTTAAAATAAAAAAAATAAAAAAACCCTACTACATTATTTAATCTTAAAAACCAAGAAAGTATTTCACTTCTTCTCTCCCATTCCAAGAGTGTTCTTCACACCATCGATTGCGCCCTGAGCCATGTTGGCCACTTGTTCTCCAGTCTAAATAACGCAAAGAATGAACAAAAAACAAAAAAAAAAACATTATTTAATTTTCCAAAAATTAATTTCATTTCTTTTAAGGTAAATTAAAGTTAAATGAGAAATTAAGAACCTGCTGTAGAAAGTTGGCATTTTCCTCCTTGCTTTGTTGGGCCTGGCCTTGGGAATGCCCTGCGGCCTCATGGGCCTTATCATGGGCCTTACTTGCCGTCTCCTTTGCGGAGTCCACGAACGACTCAGCCTTGTTCTGCCCCCCATAATTACCCAATTACTACTTTTTGCATTAAATTCCGTATTTAATAATTTCTTATATTTGTATTCTTTATTTAATAATTTCATATAATGGAAACAAAATCCCTCAAGATAGCTTCTTCATATATTTTAAAAAATATATAAAAAATAAGTGAAATATTTGCTAGTGATCTATATATTTGTAAATGTGTTCATATAATAAGTGTGTATTTTATACTATAAAAACTGTGTGAATTTTATGATGAGATGTAAGTAAATAAGTACCTGAGCTTCAGCACGGTTCTGTCCAGCGTTAAATTGAGATTGAGACATGTTTAGAAAATGAAGAGAAACAACAAACTTTGAGATAGAAAGATAGTTTGAAAGGAAATGCAGCTTGAATTTGATTGATTAAACTTGTTCAGATTAGTGAGTATTTATACTAATTGAAGAGGGAATTAATGTAGTTAAGTGGTGATATATGTATTTTGATAAATTGGTGGTGATGAGTGAATTGCTGCCCTTAACTTGTGCTATGCCACTTCCATTTTTATCCTATATACTGTATTTAGTAATTAGTAGTACTAAAATGCCTTCTTTTTTTTTTTTTGCCTAATAGATTATACGTGTGTTAATTGGTTGTTTACAAATTACAAGATCCTTCCTTATGAGGTACACATGGTGCTTTTATGCAAGGAAGATTTTTTATTTAACTCTATATAATTATTAGATAGCTAAATATCCAATTTTATCTGGTCTGAATTTTATCCCAATAAATGTAAATTCATTACAATTTTGTTTTCCAATAGTCTGCAAATATATATTTTACTTAAAATTTGTGATACACCCTCCATCCCACTAATATAGAAATATTTTTCTCTTTTGGTATGTCTCATTCATAAAGAGACATTACCCAAAAAAAATAAAAAATCAGCCTAATTAGAAAAAAAAATTAAAATAAAAAATATATCTAAATTTGAATATATATATAGTATTCAAACTTAAATAAAAGCAATAAAAACTGAAAATCAAGTAAAAATAAATATAAAATGAATATAATATGTACAACTTTAACCTACTACTAATCACTCCCGTTTTAATTTCGGTGACACTAAGAAAATGTTTGTATATAAGTGGAGGATGGAGGGAGTATAAAATAATTTTCGTCAAATTTCGACGGACACAACAGTATATCATAATTTCGAAGGACAAATTCTAATTGTTAGTATTACGTTAAGTTAAAGTCAAGCCAACTTTTTTATACTTGCAATTGGCCACACTTTATGTATGCATGTAAGTTAGTATAATATTTAGATGAAGCATCATGTCACACATAAATTAAAAATTTGACTATGATAATGTTAAAATAAAGATTTCACGTGCACGCATTAAATTTGCTAGTAGTTACAAAATAACATATATATATATATAAGGGTGAGTTCTGGTGAAAAACCTTCATAATGTAAGAAATGAGAATGTTTTCGGTCCATAGATTATGATGACATGGATGGTCAAGATTTGTACATTTTAGTATGGATTAACTAATTTATTCTATTTTTTTATTGATATTTAAATCGCATAAAGGGTAATAACGTCACTAAAACTAGCGCATAAATCCTCATATTCCTGAATTCACGCCGCTGGGATCTCTATACCATTTATAAAATGTTCCAAAAATATATTAGAGTGCATTATATTAAATTTATACTAGTGCTGCATTATTATTATTATTATTATTATTATCATTATTATTATTATTATGCATTGAGTGTGATTTTATAATGCATAGATACCGAAAATAATAATTAACCAAAAAAACAATGTATATACTTATTTATAATAATGCATCAATAGTGATGTTATAATGCACAAACAACACAATCTATTAATAAATGACTTAATCGAATTTTCAATAATATTTGCATTAATCAATAGATTTCAAGATTATTTTATAATGCAGTATATTTCCCAAATTAATTTATGATGCGTTATATTTCAAAAAAAATTCTAATAGTGCATCTTTTTCATTATTTTAATAATGCATAATGCACTTATGCACAATGCATCTTAATATTTTTCAGAATGTGCCTTTTAGAGTATTTTTGTAATGCATTTAATACTTTAGAATAATGCATTATTTCGATAATGCATAATGCATTATACAATACATGCCTAATGCATTATACTACAGTTGATAATGCATACAATCAGAGACGGAGCCACATACCGGGCTCGACTAGGCGGTCGTCCGGGTAAATTTTGTTTTTTTGAATAATATATAGTGTTAATTTTTATTTTTCTAATTTTTTGTCCACCCAATTATTGTATTTTAGTCTCTTTATAATTGACTTTCTTCTCATTCTAAGTGTTTTCTAATTTTTTACCCCCCAAATAAAATCTCGCCCGGCAATATACGATTTCCTGGCTCCGTCCCTGCATACAATGATATTTTAATGCATCTAATCTTCAGATGGGGATGCCATTGTATATGAATTTCAGGCATACATGCAAGAGAACTGCAAAATAAAGAATTAATTTCCCCATCAAACTATATCTTCCATTTCATAGCTTTGAAGAATTCGTGGTCGAGATAACCTAATCAATTACTTTATTTTGTCTCGTTTTTTCCTCTTTCCTTTTATTTTTCATGGCGTTTGTCTCGATTGGAACCTTAGCATCATAGTGATCTCTGAAAAGTATGAGGATAATGATTGCGCCGAAGCCAGATGCAACAATTGATGGTGGATGAATATGATTTATGGAGTCTCAGAATGGGAGGAAGAGCAAAAGAATGAGAGAGAAATGAAAAATGAAGATAAAAAAATAAAGCACGTAATTAATGAATCCCAAAATTTAAGGAGATGCCAGTTACATTTTAAAGAAGATTACCAATTTATCCCCCCATCAAATAAAAACGTTTATTATCAACTAAGAAATATGAATTACTTATAACCGTTGATTGATCATGATGGACGCGTTAGATTCTTTCTTATTTCTTACGGAAGATGCATTTTGTATATGATCTTCCACCTATATATATATATATATATATATATATATATATATATATATATATATATATATCGGAGTGAGTTCTTATAGGTACTACTACTAATCTTAAGAACTAGGAACTCATCTTAATCTTCAATTTTTCTAAAACGTGTGGTCTAGATTTGATGGATTCCTTTTATTAAACTGAATTTCGTATTATTATTATTGAAAGAAAGGATATTATGGTCATTTTCTCTATATTTAATTCCATCCGCCCTATGTTGACGGCAACTTATCCACCCACTAAAATGCTTTCCCTGTATAACTCCTAACAAACTGAATTCCGTGTTTTTTTTTTGTAATAGTATTTTTCTTTTTCTTAATCTCAATTGCAAAGTTTTCATAATTTTTATATGCTTATTATGCATTGGAGAGATGCATATCTATATTTATATGCTTTTTTTATTTTTTTATTTGCTTATTATCAAGAGAATTGCTTGTTTACGTTCATTTTGTTGCCTTTTTATTTATTTATAATTTTATGTTTAAAACTATCATTAGTTGTTTTGTATTGCTTTATTAATTGGAGAATTGCTTATTTACATTTATTTTGTTGCTTTTTTTTAGTATTACAAGAAAAATAAATTAAGTATTTTAACATTTGTAAAAAGCATAAATTTATATATAAAAAAGCATGAAAGAATTATAATTCAAGCATATAGGAAAAAACAAATTAAGCATTTTGAAAATGTATTTAATGCTTAAATTGTTCATAATCGACACTCAAAAGAAATACAGTACTTGTTAATATTACAAGTTCATTGTAATAAGTAAAAGTGTATTTAATGCTTAAATAGTAATTATAGAATGCTTAAATAGTTATTATATGATGCTTAAATAAAAAAAATATATATTTAAAGCATGTATATAACCAATTTAAGCTAACTACATTAATCTTGAAAGCATGAAACAAACCTCTAAACTAAGGCATGAATCGATTTTAACAATACCAATCAGACTATTATAAAATATAAGCATATTGTAATATAAAAATAAGCAATAGAATTTGAAATAAAAAGCATGAAACACAAAAAAAAAAATATAACAATTCAAGAATTTGTCCAAACATCAAATTTAATAGTATCAAAGAAGAGGTGCAGCGGTTATATATACAACAACAACGACGACGACACCACTTGACAAGGAAGATGGGGACGGCGATACCATCAAATGATTACTCCAATCTCTCCGATCTTCACATTCTTCGGCCCCTTCACCCCCACAATCCTCTCGTACAACTCATCATCATACTCTTCACCATTAGTTCCCGCAATTTATTGTAGATGACAGATAGCGATGCAGAAAATCGCTGCAGCCCAAAGCAGCCGACACTATCAATTGTCGTTTGCCATTATCAGTGGAGTTGTATCGGCTTGAATAATTAAGAAGAATAAAATGAATGAACAATTATGCCGGCTAGATATAATTTTGAATGAGAAAAACGATGGAAAAATATTTGTTTGAAGAAGAATAAAAAAATGAATGAAACAGTATGAGAGAAAATGAATTTGATGCGGTTAATCCCATTATTTACGGAATACAAAATAAAGATTACATTAATATCCATAATCTATTAAAAACTGCCGCTTATATATTAAATTTCAACAATAAATCTCAGCCACTAATCTATTAAAATGAATGGTCCATATTGGTTCTTAGTTCTCAAGTTTAAAGGGGTTCTCATTTGAACCAATTCCTATATATATATAGGGGATGGATCTTATGGATGTTATCACCAAACTTGAGAACTAGGAACTCATCTTGACCCTCAATTTTCCTAAATCGCGTGGTAGAGATTTGTTGCTTTCCAATTATTAAATTGAATTTTGTATTGTTATTAATAAAAGAAAGGCTATTATTGTAATTTTATACGCATGTTTCTCTCTCCTCCCATAATCCACGGCGTCTACTTCTCCACTATCTTTCTCAACAAACTAAAATACGTTAATCAGTAATTTTCAATATGTTCCTGCTTTTTTATTTTTCCCAAGTCAAATCCTTACAAAAACTTTTTTCCGCTAAAAAGCATGCTTAAAAACAATAAACTCACATTTTCCGATATATGCTTAATTAATCTTTCGTTAATGCTTGTAAGAAACACAAATACTACATTTTCGTATATAAACTTTAATGTCTTTGTTTTTTCCCACTATTTTGCAATTAAAATCTAAAATCATGAAATGATATTTTTTTACAAATATTAAAATGCTTAAATATTAAAATACTGAATTTAGGCACTATGAGAAAGTAAAATAAACATACAAAAAAACTATATTAAGCATTTTAACATTCATAAAAAGTATAATTTCATATTTAAATAAGCATAATTGTAAAAAAATAATTATATATATAAAGCATGAAAATATTATGGTCTAAGCATATAGAAAAAAAATTAAGCAATTCGTAAAAAGCATAATTTCATACCTAAAAAGCATAATTGTAAAAAAAGCATAGTTACATATATAAAAAAACATGAAAAATATTATATACTAAGCATACAGAAAAAGTTAAGCAATTTAACATTAGCAAAAAGCATAATTTCATATGTAAATAAGTATGATTGTAAAATTTTATTTGATGCTTAAATAATTATTCTAAGATAATACTTATTACAAGAAAAGCCTATTGATAACCCTTAGGCTTTAGGGTCTAGTGTTGGGATTTTGGCATGCTTATTCATGCTTTTTAGTGTCTATTTCATGCTTTTTTAGTCTTGATTTCATGTTTTTTTACTATTAATTATAAGTGTTTTTGGGTGGTTTTTTAGTTATTAAACAAAATGCACAAAAGACATGCTTATTTAGAACAAAAGGCATGCTCATTTAGTAAAAGAATAAAAATATAATCATAAAACAATAAAAAGATGCTTATTTAAAACAAAAGACATGCTTTTAGTAGAAACAAAATTAATTATTTAACAATATGAATAAAAAAATATGCTTATTTTAAATAAAAGACATGCTTATTTAGAAGAAAAATAAAATAAGATACTACAATTTAGAGTTAAAACAAAAGACATGAAATAATTAATAGTAAAAAAACATGAAATCAAGACTAAAAAGCATGAATTAGACACTAAAAAAGCATGAATAATAAGAAGCATCATTTAACAATATAAAAAGCATTAGAAAATAAATTAGCATGAAATCAATACTAAAAAAACATGAAATAGACACTAAAGAAGCATGAAATAGATACTAAAAAAGCATGAATAAGCATGCCAAAACCCGGATACTAGACCCTATAGTTTTCGAAAAATCCAATAATAACACCCAAAAACATTAATAATAATAAGAAAATATGAAATCGATACTAAAAAAGCATGAAATAGACAGTAAAAAGCATTAAAAGAATACATGAAAAACATGTCAAAACCCGGACACTAGACCCTATATCCTCAGGCCCGTTTGGTAGCCAGTATAATCCAGGAAAAATCTAGATAAGAAAATTTATCTCGGCTTTTCCAGTGTTTGGTATTTGAGAAAAATAATGCCATCGGCCCGCGAAAATGCTTGGGCCCAGATTAAATTCACTGTTACACTAGCATATATTATACCGCCTCTACCCCCGGATAAGTTGTGATAAGTTTTTTATTTTCAATTTTAATTATCAATTTTTTATTTTCAATTTTAATTATCAATTTTTTATTTTTTATTTTAATTATCAATTTTTTATTTTCAATTTTAATTATCAATTTTTTATTTTCAATTTTAATTATCAATTTTTTATTTTTAATTTTAATTATCAATTTTTTATTTTTAATTTTAATTATCAATTTTTTATTTTCAATTTTAATTATCAATTTGTTATATTTCTTATCCCAACTTATCTATGTTTGTACCAAACACACAATATATTTCTTATCCCAACTTATCATACTTTTTTTATCTCAACTTATCACACATTTTCTTATCCGCTCTTTTCTCGGTATTGCTACCAAACGAGCTCGATAAAAGAGCGGATAAGAAAATGTGTGATAAGTTGAGATAAAAAAAAGTATGATAAGTTGGGATAAGAAATATATTGTGTGTTTGGTACAAACATAGATACGTTGGGTAAGAAATATAAAAAATTGATAATTAAAATTGAAAATAAAAAATTGATAATTAAAATAAAAAATAAAAAATTGATAATTAAAATAAAAAATAAAAAATTGATAATTAAAATTGAAAATAAAAATTGATAATTAAAATTAAAAAATTGATAATTAAAATAAAAAATAAAAAATTGATAATTAAAATTGAAAATAGAAAATTGATAATTAAAATTGAAAATAAAAAATTGATAATTAAAATAAAAATAAAAAATTGATAATTAAATTGAAAATAAAAAATTGATAATTAAAATTGAAAATAAAAAATTGAAAATAAAAAACTTATCACAACTTATCCGGGGGTAGAGGCGGTATAGTATATGCCAGTATAACAGTGAATTTAGTCCGGGCCCATGCATTTTCGCGGGCCGATGGCATTATTTTTCTCGAATACCAAACACTGGAAAAACCGAGATAAATTTTCTTATCTAGGTTTTCCTGGGTTATACTGGCTACCAAACGGGCCCTTAGGGTTTAGATCTAGTGTCCGGGTTTTTGCATGCTTATTCATGCTTTTTTAGTTTCTATTTCATGCTTTTTTAGTCTTGATTTCATATTTTTAACTGTTAATTATTAGTATTTTTTTAGTGTTATTAGTGGTTTTTTCGGAAACTAAACCCTAGCCCTGAAATAAACCCTTAGAGGTTTTATTATTAAGTATCCGACTTTTGGTGGTTTGAGGTGTTATTAGGGTTTATTCCAGGAGTAGGGTCTAGTTTCTGAAAAAACCATTAATAACACCCAAAAATACTAATAATAGTAAAAAAAAACATGAAATCAATACAAAAAAAGCATGAAATGATTATAGTCGAAGCTTACACGAAAAACTAATTAAGCATTTTAAAATTTATGCACCTTGAAACTTGTACCCCAAACTATAAAAAAAAAACATGATTATAAGCATTTAATATTGATAAAAATATATAATTACATATTTAATAAGTGTCATTGTAAAAAAAAGCATAAGTTTTTATATATAAAGCATTAAAAGATTATGATCCAAGCATTAAAAACTAATTAAACATTTAAAAAAAAATTAGCATCAAATAAGATGCATTGCTATGATTCTAGGAATGGTCTCATGCTCTATATATATACACACGTTGGAGAGAGAGATCGAAGATATAAAGATAAAGAGAGAGAGTAGAAGTAAAACATGTTGGAAAAGAGTTGGAGAGATAGAGAGAAAATAACGTGAGGAAAGAAGAGAAAAAAAAAAAGACGGTGGTTATAGAGAGAGAAGAAAGAGAAACTAAAGATTACTTTATTGCCCTTTCACATATTAAAACTGCCGAAAATAATGTTAGTTAAAGAGATAAATCTCAACCATTAATCTATTTAATCTAAGAGTGGAGATTGGTTTCTAGTTCTCAAAATTTAAAAGGGTTCTTATAATATCCAATCTATATATATATATATATATATCAATTTGTTTCATTATTTCAGGATACCGCCGAATATTCGAGAAATATCTCGTGGAGCCTTTTGGAGCTTCAAACTTTTTTCATCTAACATTTGTGCATGTCCATCACAAAAATACCGAAATAAATTTAAAATATACAAATACATACTATATGGTCCACATACTACTATATGTTATGATGATGTGACATCACTCCTTTCATGAATTTTCTTATTTCACGTGTTCTTTATATATAAAATTTAAATCTAGATTATTTGAAACCTCAAATTATAGGGCTTCAGCAGCATCATGTGAAGAAGAAAAGGCAAGAAAATGATGGTTCATTCGTACTTGGTTAAGGTTTGGTCCACTCACAACCTTGATTTATCAGTTTTCATATCCATATATCCATACATAAAACCCTATTTATCTTTATTTCTTTTTCAATATTTGTGGTTCCTAGTCCAATTTTAATTTTTATGGCTTCGATTCGATGACATTCATACAGCTAATCTATGCTAGCGAGGACAGGTGTTACCGCTTTTCTTTTTTTCTTTTTTTCTTTTTTTTAACTTTAACGTGGATAGCGATATAATTGAAATTAGTTTATAATCATTTCTTTCGAACTAGGTATAATTATATACGTAGGATAAAACAATTACGTCGCGCTTCGTCCAACTAGAGAAATGAATATAAAGTAACTAATATTTTCTCGATCGCTCGGGTTATTATCATGTATAATTATCCTTCTAAAAAAACTAGTTTAGTACCCGTTGAAATTCGACGGGGCTCACTTCTCGTGGAAAATAGAATTATTTGTTTTGAGAGTATAGTTTGTTAGAATCCATTCGAAAAAAATTAAAATTAAACTGAATTATAATAAAATGAAGGAAAAAAAATCAGTAAGGTGTGACATTTCTCGATTAGTTTTACTCGTTTTGAATGTCAAGTAGTCAGTTGATCATTGTAATAGAAAAATAGATTAGGTAAGGTCTCGTCTTTCATATAGTTACACTCATTTTGAATGTCAAGCCGTTAAGTATACGTTGTAATATAGAAATAAATTGACGATTGGTAATATTTTTCATATTAAGTATTCTTTTGGTAGAAAAAAATAGGTCAATGAGAGATAATATTTTTTCGCGTGGTTATATTCCTTTAAAGTAAAGGCGCCCGTTCTTCGATATAATTGAAGGATGGAATGTCAAGCAGCCCGTTATTTAAATATTCCTTTAAATCATTTTTACATTAAATTGAATTAGAAAAAAAAATGAAAAAACATCAACGAAGTGTGATATTTCTCGATTAGTTTTACTCGTTTTGAATGTTAATTTGCCCGCTGATCTTTGTAAAAGAAAGATAGATTAGGCGAGGTCCCATTTCTCGTATAGTTATACTCATTTTGAATGTTAAGCCGTCAATCATATGTAATAATATAGAAATAAATTGACGATTGGTAACATTTTCATATCAAGTATTCTGTTGGTCGAAAAAAAAATAGGTCAATGAGAGGTTAGAATTTTTCGCATGGTTATATTCATTTAAAGTAAAGTCACTCGTCGTTCAATATAATGGAAGGATAGAGTGTCAAGCAGCTCAACAGCTCGTCATTTAAATATTGATTAAGGATAACTCCATCATATTTGAGTTTTCCTATCGATGAAATCACATTCTCAAAAGCACCTTCGTACATATAAACTTCTTCATCTGCCCGTCCCTGCTTTACTAATAAATTATAAGCTGTAATGGTATAATTTTCTCGTTTATCATTAGTCTTTTAAATGTATATTTGGGATAAAAGAAAAGTTAATTAGGTCGGAAATATATATCATTTATCGAGTAGCTTAATTCAATTTAAATATTAAGCCGCCCGTTGTTCGATGTAATTGAAAATAGGTCGAGGAATTTTTTCGGGCATTTTACTCATTTAGATTGTCAATTTGCCCATTGTTTGGGTGTCTGTTGTAGGAGACAGACAGTGAAAGTTCATTAGGTGGTTGTCATTTCTTAAGTATTAGTATTCATTTATGTGAAGATATATGTTTTGTTCATTGCAATATAAATAGGTGAAAGAGGCATTACATTTATTGAATATTCGTATCTATTTCAAATGTCAATCCACTCGTTGTTCAATATAATAAAAGATAGCTCAAGAGATAATATTTTTCGAATAACTGAATATATTTTGAATATTAATTCACTTATTAAAAAATAGGCCAGTTAGGTGTAACATTTCTTAGGTAGCTTCTCATTTTGAATGTCAAGTTATTTTATTTTATTTTTATTTATTTATTTATTTATTTATTTATTTCTCTTTACATGGATTATCCTATAGATTCTCTAAAAAAAAACAATATCTTTAACTTGCATAAAATACCTATAAATCAATTGGGGAAGTTATAAGTCCAAACAATCGGATTAAAACAATGCACACGAATCTTGAGCATCGAAAAATTGTAGAATTAATGAATTTAAATGTCAAGCCGCCCGTTGATTATCGAAATATAAAAGCAGGCCAAGAGAGATAATATTTTTGAAGTGACTCATTTTTTATGTTAACAAAAAAATTAGGTTAGGAAAATAAATAATTTCTCGAGTAGTTTAATTTAATTGCAAAGAGAATGTTGATCAGTTAATGATTTATAAAAAGAAACGTAATAAAAAATTAGCTTCTCACTTTACGTGACTTTATGTCTTTTAAATAAAGTATTTATTATTAGTACTTTTGTAGTGCGTATATATGTATCTTAACGATATTTTATTCATTAATGTATAAAATAAATACTACGTAAAAATTCTTATTGGGATAAGACACATTTTGCTATTATATATATATATATATATATATATAAGGTTAATAAAGGAGTGTCTGTCTCGTTTAATTTTCTATTTTTCTAGTGTAGCTCCCATGGCGGAGTAACTTACAAATTACAATTTTTAATTAAATATATAAAATATAAATATTTATTTTGGGTTAGTTGTACACATTTTGAATGTCATGCCTCTTGTTGTTTGAGTCGCTTATGTGTGGGGGTTGATAAAATTCTTTTGTTCGATTTCATTTACAATTTCAACAATCGATAACTTACATAAATTAATAAACTGAATAATCTGTCAAAAATAAATCAAGATAGTTTGTATTACTCGGATAGTTGTATTCGATTGGTATGTCAAGTCTCCCGTTGTTTACTGTACAAAAGTGATGGTTGAGTAGGGGCGTCATTTCTCGAGTAGTTATATTGACTTTAAATGTCAAACTGTTATTTTTAGAATAATTGAACATGTGGATGATTATATTTTTCAAATAGTTAAAAATCAAGTTAATAAGGAGAAATATTATTTTTGAATAATTGTACTCTATTTGTGTACCAATCCGTTTATTTTTTATTGTCATAAAAAAATAAAAAATTGAGGAAGGTTGATATTTCTCAAATAATTGTATTTATATTGAATGCCAAACTATCCATTGTTCATTGTAGAAATATTAAACATGTGGATGATAGCATTGTTCAAGTAATTAATATCAAGTTGAAATCGCATATCACGAATGTCGAGCTGCCCGTTGTTCGATGAAATAAAAAAAAAATGTTAAAAGGAGAGATAATATTTTCTCATGTTGTTCTATGTAATTCAAAAATCGGTCAAAGAGGTGTAGCATTCCTCGAATAGTTAAATATGAAGTCTATAGTATTTCCCAAATAGTTTTACCTCGATTAATAAAAAAAATTAGGTTAGGAAAATATGTCATTTCTCGAGTGATTTAATTCAATTTAAATATTAACCTGCCCGTTGTTCGAAGTAATTAAAAAAGTCAATATTTTTCGGATAGTTGTACTCATTTTGATTGTCAATTTGCCCATTGTTTGTGTGTTTATTGCATTGTTCACATTAATTAAAAAAAAATTGGTTCAAAAAATATATCATTTCTGGAGTGGTTTACTTCAATATAAATATTAAGTCGCATGTTGTTCGAAGTAATTGAAAATAGGTCAATGATATTTTTCAGGTAGATGTACTTATTTTGATTGTCAATTTGTCCGTTGTTTGGGTGTTAGATCAAACGATGTTTTTTGGGTAGTTGTACCCATTTTAATTGTCAATTTGCCTGTTGTTCGGATGTACATTGCATGAGACGGAAGTTTATTAATTAGGTTAAGGGGATATCAGTTATTGTCGGAATTCTTTTGACTATATAACACATTTATTGAGATTTATTTTGCTATAATAATAATAAATAATAATAATAAGTCTAAAATTGGGTTGCGAGTTGGTTGGGGTGTGTGATGGTGGGGTGGGAAGGCGTCGATTGCTATGGTATATGATAAAGAAGTCTATTCAAAATGAAACTCTATGTATTGATTAAAGAGATATATATTACATTAAATTAAATATATATATTAATTTGATTAAAGTAATAATTAATTAGGCAAAATTATGAGAATTTAGCAAAATAATCAAGAAAAATCGTGGTTGATCGACTTTTATTTTGCTAATATATATATATATAGATGTGATTTTACTATATAATACTCCATATCTCGTTTAATAAACTATGCTTTATTATTTTATACCTCATATTTATTTAAAAACTGTAACGTCTCGAACGAGATAAAGGGAGTAAGAAACATAGTCAATAGTCAAGTTGTACCCTTCTCTTCCATTCAAAATGTCTTATTTTTATTCTTGACAAAAATTAACTTTTCACTCTACCACTTTTCTATTTTTTGCAATTTTTTTTTTTAATTTCTTGTGACCAAAAAGAAATTAGAAAATTTGAATGAGTAGGAGGGAGGAGTGTGTTAGGTAAATCATAATTCCACCATGTACCGAACTGTGTGCGGAAGTTTGGTGGACAGGTTGGCTATCTCTTAGAAAATTCTTGCTTTGTGCAGGTTGATTATATCAATGAAGTGCAA
>CM038114.1:17474692-17633490 GCA_001642375.2 Mentha longifolia | reverse complement strand
AATATCTATTTATCGGGACCTACATTACATTTAACTTTTTCTAATTAAATCTCATAATTCACTCACCTTTCAGAATGTATCCCTTATTACATTTTCCCTAATTAAATCTATCATTAACTCACCTTTCAACACGTATCCAATATAATTTAAATTCTATAACTTTAAATTATCATAACTTGTTCGTTTGTTCTCGGATTTTTATAATTTTTATACTCCGTACCAAATTAAAGGTTTTGATACGATCTTTCATTTAAGATCAGACATCAATATGTTTTTATACATCTATGATGCTTTAGTTTTAAAATTTGCCTAAATACATAAACAACACTACGTCCCTAAACACAATATAGTTTACACACTAATCACTTCCGTCTTAAATCACGTGCCAAAAAAAAAAAGGATCGATCATAGTGAGACGGAGATAGTATCATATTTGACATTTGTAATGGTAACGGTTGGAGTATTAAATGTGACAAGCGTAGTCTTAAATGTATTATTATATGCATAACTACAGCTGCACTAGAGTAAGGTGAAAATTCACTACACGTGGTGTACATTTCACTGCATATTCAAACACACCGAACTAAATAAATGTGTGGTGAAATTAACTCCAATGAGGCACCTAATGTTGGATTTATTAAGGCCCCTCTCTTTTCTTTTCTTTTTTTTTTTAAATTTTTTTTATTTAATTTTTTTTTTTATTATTACTCCATCCGTCCATGATTTCTTGACCCAAAATTTTGGGTACGGAGTTTAAAGTGTTTTGATAGTATATTAATAAATTAAAGTATTAAAGTATTAAAGTGAAATAATTATGGACCCATCTATTATTTTTATTAGTATTAAAGTGATAAAGTGTTAAAGTGTAAGGTGATAAAGTGTTAAAGTGATAAAGTGTATGTGGGCCTACGTCCTAAAATAGAAAGGGTCAAGAAATGGTGGACGTCCCGATATAATATTAGTGTCAAGAAATCGTAGACGGATGAAGTATTATTTAAGAAAAACATTAAATGTATTAGAAAAACGTACGAGATAGGACCATTAAAAGACGTTATATTTATGAGAAAATCGTACTACGCAGGAGTCATCAAAGTTAAGGACCAACCAATTAAATGTGAAGCCCCAAAAACATTCGAAACTGACATAAAAGGATAGCTGTAAATTATTTTCGCAATATACACATATTATACATAAACAAATATCCACTAGAAATGCCACTAGTGATAAACAAATATACTCCCTTCTAATCACAATTATGCAATACTATTATGTATACTCCAAGTATTATATGTATTTATACACAGATAAATACTCCCCTATCCACCGTGGGCACGCTTAATATGCTCACGGCTGATTTAGCAGTGTCCCGTCAATAATTTTTTATTTTGGGGTTTAGTTTTTTTTTTTGTAGGATTTAGTTTTTTTGGTAGGGTTTATTTTTATAAGGTATACTAATTAATTTTTTCCTTAAATATAATGTTGCTACCTTATCCGTTGGCATATTAAGTATGTCCACGGTGGGTAAGAGAACATTACTCTTTATACACAATATAATAATTTATGGGTCTTGCTAAATGCCCGCCAGCCATATAAGGATATGAATTTTCAGTCATTACTGTTTATTTAATCTACTAATGTACATAAATGTCCTTACGTTTAATTATAGAAATATCTACTAAAGATAATTTTTAATTGCAAGTCATGTCTCCCAACATTAATTAAGGATCTTAATTTCTATAATTCCATGTACAATTTTGAAATATTTAATCAAATTAATAGACTTGCTATCTGATTTTTAAAGGACGTATATCTCTATTTTTTTCCCATATTTACAATCAATTTTATAAGAAAGTTGAAAATAGGCACAAATGTATATGCATATTTGTTTCGAATTAGCACTTAAAATTTATTTATGCGTAAAATATATATTTTTTTAAATATTTATATTTTATAATACAGTATCTGTGTCGGAAGACAACATATTTCGTCTGAAATTTTGTATTTGTTATTTGAGACGTATTGTAGTAAAGGAGACAGAGAGCTAGAGAAAATGTATTTCAATCTCAATTTATTTATTCATATAAAAAAAATCTTATTCAGATTAATTTATTGATGATTTAATTGCCATAATTTTGTGAACTATATATTGAAATATTTGTGAAGAAATCCTCTTTAAAATAAAATAAAATTAAGTATCTTAATAAAACTTTAAGGGATTTATAATTTACAACTCTTTTTGTCTTTGTCGGTTCCAAAAATATCATGAGCATTATTTATGGCTTTATACCATCTACTTTTTTTTTTTACTTCGTGAGGTACTTATACAGTACAATACTTCCTCCGTTTTTTTAAGTGTCACATACTTGACATTTATTTTTGTTTTCTTTTAAGTATTATATTTTGAAATTTAATAATAAAATAATTAAATTTTTCTCACTTTAGCCGTCGAAAAAAGAAAATATGAATGAAGTTAAAATGTAAAATTTACATATTTATTTCCTTGGTATGTATAACTTGATGATAGGAGACATTTATTAAAAATAAAAAAAATGGAAGGAGTATTTCATATATTCGACATCATCAAATTCTTATACAAAGGAATTAATTAATTTTGTTACTCCGTATATTTTATTATTAAAGCTTAATTCGTACATAATTAAAATTTAAATTAATCTTAATTTGAAACATGTTACCAAAAAAAAAAAAATCATACATTTTGGTCCGTAACAATAATGACGGCAATTCTCTTCTTCCTTCAAAGTTCAAAGTCGTTGGTATGCATTTTTGTCCTACACTGCATATAATTTGATCTTACTATTTGTTTTGTGCAATTTCTCTCTTTAGTATATGAATTTGTTGTAATTATAAACATGTAGTTTGAATCTTTTTCATATCAAACAATACTGCATAATATTAAAATATATAGGTTGTAATATTAATATGTAGATGGACTTGGACATATTTTAGTGGTATGGATTTTTTTTAATCAAAAAATGTGTGTGTTATAGAGTATTGTATGTGCTCTAGAGTGCCGAGTATGTTTGACTCTTTATAATATTGATTTAAGATAAATTATAGTATTAAATTAAGTTTCTTAACTATCCATATAAAATAAATGAAACTTAATGTGATGGAATAGTTAAAATTATACTATATTTAGACCTCGGTTATAATAGTCTACAAAATTTATGCAACATACCTTATTTATTTTTAGATAATATCAATGGTATTATGGATGACCATATCGTGGCCGCCTAGATTAACTCATAATTTAATAGGGATAAAGTTTCTTTATAGTAGAGGTATATATTTTATTATGGTAAGTGCACTCCCGATGATGATCTCTAAAAAGTGGTTTCTCTTCACTTTTTAAGTGGAGAGAAACCACAAAAAATTTATAGGTTTATCTCTGATTTTTTTTTTTAATTTAAATTTTGATATATGTTTATTTTTATTTCGATTTCTAATTTGATTTTTTTTTTGCTATTTATAATTATTTGATTTATTTAATTTAATTTATTGAATTCATTGAATTATTTCAAAATTAGAAATTTATTGAATTAAAAAAATATTACATAAAATTAAAAAAACTGCATAAATTACATAATTAAAACACTAATTTAATACTCTTCATCAATTATTAAGCTCTTCATCGTTGCCAAGAGGATTTCGTGTTGCTCAAGCTGCTTCGGCGCCATTGTGCTCGTATCCGTCATGAGCACCTTGTGATAATTCTTGAGCCGCTTCATGCGCTCCGTAGCAGCCCTTGAGCGAGATTCCTCCGCCTTCACCCTAGCGTATTTTCTCTGGGACGCCATCCAGTTCAATCATCGGTTGTTTGCCTTTGTTGCGAGCTTGCGGCTTTGCTTGCTTTGTGCTCATTGGACGGGTGTGATCATAAGAGCCATGGAAATCTTCAGGGGCAGAGGATCGGCTTGAGTTGGATGAGCTGTTGGCACCTTTATGGCGCTTATCGGAACCGCAGTTGATGTTCAATGTTCATGATATGTTGGAATCTTGGAACCTCGATCAGCACTCTCCATGCCTTACTGTACTTGAAAGGCGTCCTATTGTTAGTTTCGTAGTACAACGTATCTGCCTTATCAAGTACATCGCCATGGTTAGCTCTGCTAGGCCAATCCCTTTTTGCTTGAACGTAGAACCCATTGAATTCCTTGCAAGCTGCTTGGACTCGATAGAAGTGCGACTTGAGCATCACATCATCCCTCGTCGATGCCCATTTTGGCCGCCTAACATTGTACACTTCCTCGATCCGTTCCCAAAATCGGGTCGCCATTTGATCATTCCTGATTGATGGGTTCTGAGACACTGCCGACCAATAAATCGTCAGTAATTCCGTCTCTTCTTGTGAGTATTTTTTGGGCGGCTTTGGCCCACCAACCTCGTCGCTTTGCGCTTGCTTTGCTTCGGCTTCGCCTTCGCCTTCGATTTTTTTTCTTTCCTTTTTTGGGCGATGGGGCGGGAACATTGGAGACACTCTCAAATAAGGATGCGAGATTCATCGACTTAAGCCCTTAGGTTGCAAACCGAGCTCGCTCTTGATTTTCCGGCGGAGTTGGAAATCGGCCAAAGCTTAGAGGGTCGACTGGAGAGTACGTCCGATAGCCTTGGCCAGGAAATCCCATAAACGGGGCGGGAGAGTTTGCATATTGGCCGAACAAGAGATTTGTGTTGGAATTCGCTCCCGGCGTGCTCGGTGGATCCTCCAAATTTATGGAATTGCACCCGCCGTAGTTGGAGTAGCTGAAATATTTATCGGCGAAATTTTCAATTGGATCTCCATTTTTTCAAAAAAAAATATAAATAAATAACCCTGTTGATGTCATTATGACGTCAGCAAGGGAGTATCGGTTGAGGCGAAACCGGGGGAGCGAAACGGGGTGCACCAATGGGGGGCGGGAGCGCTCGGGATGCACTCCGCGGCGGCGCACCCGAGCGAAACCGCCCCAGTGGAGGTGGGTGCTCTAAGTAATATAGTATTTGAATTACAGATGAGTATATGTAAGAAGTTAATGTGCCTTAATGGTTTTTTCTTTTGTGGAACACTAGGGTGAGGCCGGGTGTACTATGTGGCCATTCAAAAGATTGACACTTTTATTTGTGTAGATTAACATTTTTCTATATAATTATTGGCACTTTTAAAAATTGACACTTTTATTCGTTAAATAATTATGTTAATTACTGACACTTTTATTCATGTAAATTAGCACTTTTCTGCATAAAGATTGACACTTTAACCCGGCCACATTATGTGGCCGGCCTCACCCAAGTTTTTGCCTTTTCTTTTTTTATTTTTTTTATTTTATGGACAAATATTAAAAAGCAAATAAGGAATACTTATTTTTTAAATTTTTTATTTTTTTGAATACTATTTATTCTATAAAATTAAATAGGCAAATAAGTTAAGAAAGCATGGAAAAGAATAATAAGACAGTGCCTTGCTCATCACTTTGAGGTGTACTCTTAATTAAAGAGTAATAATGTAGTATAATGTATTATATGTAGAGTTATGTGCCTGTAAATACGCCAATCTTGATGGCAATTTGACTTTAGGTAAATTATGATTTATGGCATCACCTTTAATTTTTTTGCAAATATGTACCGATCTTTGATATTTTTTAATTTTTTTTCCCGAAAATGCCCCAATCTTTAATTTCTTGCCAAAATGTCCGGATCTTTTTTTTTTTTTTTCTTTCAAAAGTAGCATAAAATCTTTAATTTTTTTAGGAAAAATAACCTGAAATTCACCAGGATTTTTAAATGTATACTAATGATAAATTAAAATCTAAATTTTCGTCACATCGCTCGTCGAATGGAGATGAAAGACATATCATGAGAAAGCTCTTGATAAGTAGAATAATATAGAATTTGATTTCATGACCATCGGTCATCAATCTAGTCGTAAATACAAAAAGTAATTACACTCCAATATACTTTGGCAATAAATTCCGAGCAACTCCTGTGGTCAATCGACGACCATAAACAATCAAATTGAAGGTTTCTAATGGTATGTTAAATTTCACATTTGATTGGCAAATTGATGATCAATTAAGTTATTCTTTGAAGTTAGGTCATTTTTGCAAAAAATATTTTGAAGATCCAGACATTTTTGCAAAACATTAAAAGTCAGGCATTTTTCGCAAAACAAAATTCAAAGGTTGGGACATTTTCTGCAAAAATTAAAGGTCATGCCATTTCCGCAAAAAAATAAATTGAAAGGTCAAGACATTATTGCAAAAGGTTAAAGCTCAGACCATTTTCACGAAAAAAATAAAAATAATAAAAAATAATAATCAAAGATCGAGACTTTTTTGCAAAAGTTTAACGAACTGACCATTTCCACAAAAAAAAAATTCAAAGGTCATGATATTTTGCAAAAGATTAAAGGTTAGCTCATTTTTGCAAATTAGACCAAAAGTCATGGCATAAACCATAATTTACCCATTTGATTTTTAATATGAACTTAAAACTTAGTATCACAATACTCCAACGATGACCAGTTTGATTTTTAACACAACCAACCCTTTTGGTCAAGATTGAAGCTAACGTGGATAATTTTAATTGGTCGGACAATTTATACAAAAATTAATTGTATGTTTATATCACTTCATATATACTTCTTACAACAAACTATTTTTATTTGAATTAAACAAAAATTCTCCCATACCATCGTGGCATATTAACTCACAGTTGGTGTGATAGTGCCATATCAATGATTTTTTTAGTAATGTTTAATATTTTTATAGTAAAATTTATTTTAGAATATATATATATATATATATATATATAGAATATATATTTTTAAATATATTATTTTCATTTTAACTATTGACATATTAAATATGACAATAGTAAAAGGTGCATTTTTTTCTAAATCAAAAGGCTACGCATGTATGTGTGTGCGCGTTTGATGACTAAGCATATGGGAATGTTGACCACTTATGGTTGGAGTTATTCCGCAATATAAGCTCTATTACCTAAATAAGAGAAAAGGGAAAAAAAAAAAAGGAAAGTATATTGATTTGTTACTAACGACTTACTAATATTTCCACTAACAAAATTGGTTAATTTGGAAATATTCGTAAAACATATCGATCATTTGTCATTTGTTATTTTGTCCTCTAACTAAATCTTTTACGGGGAAATGCACTTAATTTAGTTAATTTGCTTCTAAATTTCTAGCAAATCTTTCTCTGTTTTTTTATCTATTTAAAAAATATATATATAGTACTCTTGTGATGAGGAATGCTCCATACTTATTGTGTACACATTTAATGTACTTATGATTGATGTAACAATGTCATGTTAATAAAATTTTCATACAAGATTTAGTTCTTTTTAATAATTTTTTTATAGAACTTATTTTTATAAAGTATATTAATAATAATTTTTCATAAATATATTATCATCACATCAATAGTGTACACATTATATATGTTCATGATAGTGGATTGGAGAGCGTTACTCCGATCCTCATGTCATAATTGAGAAATTATATATGCTACTTTTCGAATCTGCAATCATTACAATTGATATAAGATATTCAGGGATTAGTCGCTTTCTCCCACTTTTTGTGTATAATAATGAATTTTCATATAGGGATTAATTAAATCAACCGACTTAATTATTATAGATCAATAGTATTGACTAATAAAGCACTATTACTCGCATATTATCACGGTTATATCTATTTGAAATGTGTGAATGATTATATATACCCAAAACAAAATAGTATAGTAGTTTTATACCCTACACTTTAACAATATAAGTTTTATACCCAAAACTCAATGAAAAGACAAACATATCCTTAATGAATTGCTAAGAGCACACCAAGAATTGCTATTGATAAGTAATTCTTTAATTTCCAAGCTATATTTGTTATCCTATTGTTTAAAAGTGGATTAAAATCCCATGTTTTGGCGATATGATCCCGCGCTTCTAAAATGGTATCAGAGCCCTAGGTTTATTTGGGAATTATATTTATTTATTATATAATGTTTATTACCTAACGGAGGAGACTTCAAGTAAAAATGGAACCAGACTATTGTCTGAGTTGCGAGTGCTACAGTTCATATCTCCAGATTATGGAGAGGAACAAAACAAGTGACCTTGCTCTACTACGAGTAAGACAAGAACGTCTCAAAGTCGTGATTCGAGAAAATAGGCACCCCAGAGAGATCCGTGCCTGCGAGTGGACGATCAAGTTCTACCTGGATCGCCTCATGATAAACGCTTATCTTGAGGGGAAGCTAAGACGACTGAAGAGGACTGCCCATCAGGATCACGTCTGATGGCCCTTTCAGGACAGAAGGTTGGCCCCAACTTCGTAGAGATCACGCCAGATCCGGCTAAAATCTCTATGGATTTACGGGAAATCCAGAAGACGGTGCAAAATTATGGCAACAGCCTATATGGAGTACCTCAAAAGGTGGAAGAAATATCCAGCAAACAGGATGTCATCCTTGACATTCTAAAGGATATCCAAAAACGAGTCGAGAAACTGGAGACACATCCGAGTTCCAGTCGAGCCAAGAGGGGTTTCTTTTGGGACGAACCAAAAAGATACCTGCTACCAGTCAAGGAAGGCGAAAAATGTGACCCAAGATTGGATCTAATTACTGGTACGATCCGAGGTAAAAAAGATGAATAACCTCGAGAGGATCGGATTAGAAGATCTACAAGAGTTAGCATAATCTTTTGCTAACATGAAGGTGGTGGATCTCAAGATGGCCAAGCATGAAGGAGAGACATCAGGAGGTGGTGAAATCCCACAACCTACAAGAAATCCTCATGACTTTGAGGCCGGATTCAGATTCCATCAAAGAACTGAAGGCATTGCCGAGGATCAATTCAAGGTTAATCACAAACGAAGGACAAAGTGGAAACAAAATACTCCTTCAGCAAGATCAACCTTGGAACCCATCCATCCATATGGAGTCACGCTCAATATCGATGAAATCAATTTCAAAGATAGAGAGAAGGCTTTCCAAGAATGGGAGACAGCAATGAGGGTGGCAGGATCTACCCTCGACATGGACACAGAGGGATACGTCAAGTTCCTCGAATTGAGTCTCGCTGGAGTTGTCAAGACGGCGTGGGACGATGGCCTATCCATAGAGGTCAAAAATGAGTGCTTTAATTGTGAGCACTTTGCTGACAAAGTGAAGAATATGTCCAATCTCCTAAATAATCATTTTTTGGGGGTTGGTTATTTCGGAACTTATGACGAGGAGAAGAAGAAGAAATTCAAAATGGCTCTTCTCAATCTAAGACTCGCTGTCTTAGATCAGGAATCACTCAACAAGTTCTTGCAGCTCTTCACAGTCTATCAACATCAATCAAAGACTGATGATAACTTCGCAAAGGAAATTTTCTTTTTAAAATTTCTAAATCCATGGAGAGAAATGTTCATTCGTGATTACGTTCCAGGTAATTACGATGGAGTCGGGAAAAGGATGTCTTTTGTGCACACCAAACTTGCAGAATGGTGCCAGCAAGCTACTGCACAAAAGAATATCAAGAAATTAAGGAGGATCAACAAGGCGGCCCCCCTTAATTGCGAAGACAATGATCTCCCAACGGTCATTGGAGAGGATCCTGCTAGTTACAAGAAAAGCAGGAAGAATAGGTATCAGCCCTATTCTAAAAAGAAAAGATCTTGGAAACCAAGAACGATGTGGTCTAGACAGAAGGCTGGATCATACAAGTATGGATAGCGGAGCGGTCCATCAAGAAACCGGTTTCAATCCAGAGGTGCAAACACAAGCAGACCTCAGGAGAGGACACCAGCAAGGAAAACTTTCCGAAAAGCTCATACTAGAGCTAATGAAAGTTTCAAAGATTGCAACTGCTGGACGTGCGGTGTAGCTGGGCATATTTCAACCAATTGCCCAGAAAACAAGACGAGGAGGAGGTTCGAGTCAACCCCAGATATCGAAGACGCGATCTACTTCCAAGATCTCATACAAGTCTACCAATTTGAGGATATTGCCTCAGATGAGAGCATTTACGAACAGGAGGAAATCCTTACTAGTGAAGGAGATGGACCAACCGATTCAGAATCAGACTGAACCAGAGGTACATCATCAAGAAAGTGAAAATCGAACAGGTTTTTCAAGGGGAACGATGATTTCACAAAGCCAGATCGATAAGATCATGAAGAAAAGTCTTAATATACAGAAGTATCAAGGCTTTACAGCAGGGAATATCGATTATGCCCTGAGGAATTTTAGTCTCAAAACTCGGAAGCACCATATTGTCTATGGTATTACGAGACGAGAGATGTCACTTCCAATTGAGCTCACAGGGAATCAAGTGGAAATGCAATTGATTCCAGCAAGCGATATCCGGGAGGATCTGGAAAAGATGAAGCCGGAGATTGCAGAAAAGATGAGTTGGATACATATTGGAGCAATCCAACTTGTACTCAAATCTGCCCTTTTCGCTGGTGTTGATTCTCCAATTGACATCGCGATTTGTGACAAACGAGTCAGAAATCTCAAGGATTCCGTAATGGGAACCATTGCGGGAAATTTGTGTGCTGGACAAGTGGTGGGGATTATATATCCTAAGATTGCATACAATCTTAACGACACCAACTTCAGCAGAGCCCTGACACTCTATCAGGACTTCAAGAGGAAAGAATTGGTGGAAGAAGGGAATAGACCTTATTCCATCACATATCAGGTATCATATGCACTTTCTAACTCACATCATACTGAGTTATTCCTTGGAAAGCAGTTCATTGAGATACCAGATATCTTCAAGAAGGTGACAACGACAATTTGTCCCGATAGAAAGGAGTTTCCACGTCTGAGAAACGTGGATATGCAAATTCAAGATAGGACGGTCATAACCCATGATCAAAGTCTTAGAATACAATCAGGAAGATTGCCATTCCAAGGAGATAGAATTATTTCTCAACCAATGGGAAGGATTCTCATTCAGCAGAGTCAAGAGGCTCAGAGTTTTTCACCTACTCTGAGTTACAAGAAGACGGCTATTACCATCACATGTCCGGAAGGATGGAGAGGAGTAGCCGCCAGATTCGATACTACAAGATGGGAAACCAATTTCCCTTGCAACGTCTTGTACTATCTCGAGCAACCGGAAGTCCATCATTACAAAGGAATGATTGAGATCGGAGGACATACGGTTGAAATCAAAGGGCAAGCAGGAAGAGAGGAGAATATACTCATCCTGGGTTTGGATTTCCTGGAGAAATTCAGACCATGGAGGCAGAGAGAGGAAGGAATGGAAGTCACGATCAATGAGAGAAAAATATTGATCTAATGACTAGTCCATTCTCAATATACATTCCTATCGGAGTGTTATACGAGAAATATAAGGCAGAATACTTTGCTGCTTATATTGATTCCGGAGTAGGAATATGCACGGCAAAACGAGGAATCTTTCCTACAGAGGTCGAAGAAGATCTATCTCGGATTGCAGGAAGAGATTTTTCCAAGAAAATCTTGATTCTTACAAAGGGAGTCAAGATGGTGGAAGTTTTAATTGGAGGAGTAAGCCAGACGCCTTGGTATAAGGTTAAAACTCCACCAATTTATTTTCATGATACAGGAGCTGATATCCTGTTAGGGAACAATTTCTTGCAAACGTTCAAAAGATATATGCAGGATAATGAGAGACAAAGATTAGTGTTCACGACCCAATGTGATCACAAAATCATTGTTCAAAGGTTAAAAGGGGCATTTAACAGGCAAATGCCAATAGTCTTTCGCAGCAAGCGTGGTGATGAAGGACAACTTCGAAACCCAAAGATGCAAGATAGGAGAAGGTTCAATGAAGCTTTATTGAACTACAGGATCAGAGGAGAGTTGATAGACAGCGAGTGTGAAGATAACAAAGCTGAGATTCAACTCCTAAAGGTATCTTTAATTTCTAAAGATATTGAAAATGATACGTAGGTGTCATTAGAAGATGTCAAAAGGAAGATTGTAAGGTGTTACAATGAGAATCCTTTGGCATGGTAGGAGAAAAACCAACTCAGAGCAACCTTAAAGGCGAAGCCAGACAAGGAGAATGAGTTTGTTAGATTCAGACCAATCCTGATGAATCTAAAAGATCAACAGGATATGAAAGAAATTATCAAGGAACACCTTGATATGAGGTTAATCGAACCAGGTAACTCGCCATATAGCAGCCCAGGCTTCTTGGTAAGAAACCATGGTGAGATCAAAAGAAATAAACCTAGACTCGTTATTAATTATAAAGGTATTAATGACGTTTTAAAGTTTGATGGTTATTTCATTCCAAGTAGAGAACACCTTATTAACTGCATTAGAAATGCTAAGGTTTTCTCCAAGTTTGATTGCAAGTCAGGGTTTTACCAGATTCGCATGGAAGAAAGTAGTAAGAAGTTTACAGCCTTCTCTACGCCGCAAGGACATTATGTTTGGAACGTGATGCCGATGGGGTTAGCTAACGCACCTCAGATTTTTCAGAGAAAGATGGATAATCTTTTCAAAGATTATTTCTCTCTTATGTTTGTTTATATTGATGATATTCTTATAACATCAAAAGATATGAATGAACACGTTAAGCATCTCGAGATTTTTGCAGATGTTTGTTATAAGGCAGGACTGGTGCTTTCAGAGAAGAAGGCAGTCATTGCAACCTGGAAAATGGAATTTCTGGGAATTGAGATAGATGAATCAGGGATTGTTCTACAGGACCATATTGTTCAAAAGGTCAAGAACTTCTCTGAGGACCTAAAGGAGAAAAAACAACTTCAGAGTTTTCTAGGAGTTGTTAATTTTGCAGGAGCATTCATCAAGAATCTTGTAAAATACAGAAATGTTTTCAGCCCTTTACTGAAGAAAGATGTTCCATTCATTTGGACAGAGGAACATCGTAAAGGAATGAGAGATCTGAAGGAAGTTTGTGAAAACCTCCCAAAACTCTCTATACCACAAGACGAAGACGATCTTGTCTTGTACACAGATGCAAGTGATCATTGGTGGGCAGCAGTGCTTACAAAGATTACTCCTACTGGAGAAGAACCCTGCAGATATTGTAGCGGCTTGTTCCAGGAAAATGAGGCCATTCGATGGCACATTAACGAGAAAGAATTCTTTGCAGTTCGAAAGGCTTTCAAAAAATGGCCTCTCTTTCTTCTTGCAAAGAAATTTGTTTTGAAAGTAGATAACACCCAAGTTAAAGCTTTCTTAAAAACAAGATTGAATCGAAACCTGAAAAGGCTAGATTACTTAGATGGCAAGCTGAATGTCAATATTATATTTTTGATATTGTCATTGTGAAATCTCACGAAAATATTCTTGCAGATTTCTTAACAAGAGATGGAGCCAATTGAAGTTAGCTCTATCAACAAGGCCATGAGACATCTCAGGGAAGACCTTGAGATGCTTCAGAGGGAATGAGACGAGTGTGTTTTGAAAGCTGAACAAGCTGGAAAAATACAATCTGTTGACAAGACGAAAGTCTCAAACAGAATACAAGACTGCAGGCTGGCACAGACTAAGTGCTGGAATGCAATACAAGAGCCACTCCTTCGGGCTTCTAGAGTGACTCCGGTTACTCCAGAAAAAGAAACGATTCGGTTGCCGGCCCCTATAACGGTAGCAGAGGATTCAAATACCTCTTGCACGAGTCCTAAGTTGGTAGTATCAATACTATCGGCCCAAGGAAAAGATGATACTCAGGAGTCAAATCCTGAGGCATCATTTCAACCCAGCACCTCCGGGGTTAAAGAGGGAGAGATTAATCTTAGGCCATTGAAAGGCATTTCTAAGATTAATACTGACAATATTATTCAAGTTTCTCCTTTTTGGCAGGCTTATCAGGCTAGCTGGGAGAAATTGATGACAAGACGAGGGATCAACCCAAACAAAACCTTGGTTGATGTCTCAGGAAAGTACCCCCGAGTGTGGATGATGCCAGGAGTTCATCCACAAGAAGTCAAGGAATGGTATGAATTTGGGGCACTTGCCTCAGTTTATACGGTCTCTCCATCGTTTACAGAAATCAAGAATCTACCCAAATGGATTCAAGAAGCTGTTTACGATTCCTGGTCTAACAATGACCAGCTTAGTCGAGAAGATGTTTTGGAGCTTTACTTCATTAGTGCAACACCAGAACCAGTTGGAAAGGGGAACCATGAAGCCTTCCATTACATAAGGCTCAGGCGAACCGATGAAAGGAGCCGATGCAACATCAAGGTTCCAAGTGGAGAAGTACCACTTGTCTCCACAATTACCGAGGATGAAATCTCAACCCGTAGGGCTTGGGGTTTATGAGTCTGTCTCACGGAGATGGACAAAGTCAAGTATCAGTTCAAGTTCTTCCAGAACTTAGTGAACGGATCATTCCTGTTAAACACAATGACAGGAAAAACCACGAGATTTGCAGAAGTGGCTTTCGAGAGAAAGAGGAATCTGCTTTGGGAAAACAAGCTTGTGACGAGCAAGGAAACTCATCGCAAGTATTGTAACATGGCGCACTATGGGAACTGGATTAACCACATTTGTCCAGCATGCCCAAGTCAGAAAGAGCTTGAGTTCGGCAAGAAGTTCATGCCAAGAGCAGGACGAGCTCGAGCCCAGGACCAGAAAGAATCAAGGGAGCCACCGAAAGGAAGGATGCCCAGGGCCCCAAGAAAAAAATAGGTGGCCGACACAAGAGGGTAGAGTCATGTGACTCTACAATGGAGGAATCTTATCCAAAAAGAAAACGACATGGATGAGGAGATAGACACGGTTCAAAACAATATTAAACCGTGAAAGAAATGTTTATACGGTCACAATAAGACCGTGAAAAGAAATGTCTCACGGTTCGAAAATATTTTAAACCGTGAAAAAGAAAAGAAATCTTGAGAATCTTTACTCAAGAAAAAGACAGGTCACCATCTTCTTGCGGAAGAATTCAAAAATGGAGGACCCCAAACTCCATAAGCCGCCCTCAATTATTGCCACTTTCGGTGATAATGGAAGAAGGAGGACCCATGCAAGCTGGCGTCGGTAGAAAGCATCCGATGTAATAATTCAAGATGAAGAGGTCTTCAACCTCTATAAATAAAGACGAGCGAAGGAAGCAAAGATCATCGATCATTTTCTTAGCTTTCTTCAAACATTAGTTTTGTAATAGTTTTCAAATTTCTAGTGTATGCGAGTTTTCCATTCCGCTACCATAGGTAGCTAAACAAGTCTGTCTCCTCCCAAAAGGAGATAAACTTATGTAATAAATATTTTATAATTCCCTAATAAAAGTACGGGCTTTTGCTCATTACCTTCATATTTTAAATTTTGTTTACCAACAAATTAAGCCCGCAGTGAGTCTTTCGCTCAGTGTTCTGAGCCATTATCACGATTCCTGGAGCGCTGCTCGGATTGATAATTAAGACGAAGGCGAGGCGGATCAGAAGCTAAGGAAGGAATTCGACAGAGAACCATAAGGTGCTCGTGGTGGTTAGACGCAGTCTATAAAACCTCTGGCGAAAGAGATCCCGAAGCAGTTCGAGGTATGAAGTTGGTATGCATTAATTTTATTTACGGAAGTGTGATGGGCCTGTTATTATTTACATGAAGAATTAAACATATGTTTAACAAATACTTGGAAATAGTGCTTTACATAAGAAAAAGGGTATGGTGGTCCTTTTAAGGCATTTTGGGTATGAAACTTATATAATTAAAGTGGTGGGTATAAAACTAATATACTTATCCTTTTTGGGTATTTATAAAGTTCACCCAATTGAAATACTACAAGAGACATAATAGTGGGATAATATAAATAAAATAAAATAAAAAGTCTATTATAACAATGTATATTGGATGATTTGGACAAGAAAGAGACTATACGATGAAATTTTAATCAATCCTCAATAACAACGATGATGATGATAATTATAGGATTTACTGAGTAAAGTCAAAGTTTTAAAGGAGGAATATGCTAGCTTCTCATCCAGAATCTACTTGAATTATGCTACCCAAGGATAGAAATAGATCCTAAAATGTTGCTCCAAAAATACAAACTTGAAAGACATTGATGAACAAAATCCATAAGAAATACAAGATCTCTCAGATCCGACACTAATGCCATCAGTCAAATTGCATTATCCAAACCCAAAATTATTAAACCCATAATAATAATAACACTAATGCATCATAATTAGAAATGGAGGATCTCAGATCCGCCAAGATTGCCTCCTATCATGCGGAAAAAACACAAACATATTATTATCCATTAATTCTTAAATATAAAAAAAGAAATCTATTTAAACCTCCTTCAATCCCTCTCCACTCATTCCACCTTTCTCCTCCCTTTTCCTCTCTATCACTATCAAAACAATCCTTGAAAAACCATCACTACTCATTACATTCTATTCCTCCTCATTCAATTCCTCAAGTCAAAAAAAAAAAAAAAAAGAAAGAAAAAGAAGATGAATGCAACAAACAAGGTGAGTTCAGTTGATGTTGAAGAGGAGCTCTTCTCCGGGGGCCGTTGCATACTGGTGAACGGCCCTCTGATCGTGGGGGCCGGCCCCGCGGCGCTGGCGGTGGGGGCCGGCCTCAAGAAGCAAGGCGTCCCCTTCGTCATTCTAGAACGTTCCAACTGCATTGCCTCTCTATGGCAGAAAAGAACTTACGACCGCCTCTGCCTCCATCTCCCCAAGCAATTCTGCCAACTTCCCTACGTCCCTTTCCCGGAGAGCTTCCCGGAGTACCCGACCAAGAAGCAGTTCATCGACTACCTCGAGGCCTACGCCAAGCACTTCGAGATCGCCCCGAGGTTCGGCGAATCGGTGGAGTCGGCCAAGTACGACGAGGCGTGCGGACTGTGGAAGGTGAGGACCGTCACCTCCGATGGCTCCACCACCGACTACTTGTGCAGGTGGCTGGTGGCGGCCACAGGGGAGAATGCAGAGAAGGTAGTGCCGGAATTCGAGGGGTTAGGCAACTTCGCCGGAGATATCGTGCATGCCGGCGACTACAAGTCCGGGAAGCCCTTCTCCGGGAAGAAGGTGCTGGTGGTTGGGTGTGGGAATTCCGGCATGGAAGTCTCGCTCGATCTCTTCCTGCACCAGGCACTTCCATCCATGCTGGTTCGCAGCTCTGTAAGGATCCTTTTGATTTCTTACGTATAATATTATTTTTATGTGCGAATGACTAATATGTAAGTACATATATATATTGCAACAGATACATGTGCTGCCCAAGGAAATCTACGGGATTTCGACGTTCCATCTGGCCGGCATGATGGCGAGCTACATGCCGCTCTGGCTAGCTGACAAGATTCTGGTGGCTGCAACGACGTTGGTGATTGGAAACACGGAGAAGTACGGGCTGAAGAGGCCGAAAAGGGGGCCTTTGGAGCTGAAGAATATTGAAGGGAAGACCCCAGTTCTTGATATAGGTGCACTTGACAAGATTAAAGCAGGAGATATCAAGGTAATTAACTGTGGGATCAAGAAGTTTGTTCAACAAGGAGTTGAGCTTGATAATGGGGAAATTCTTCAAGTTGATGCTGTTGTCATGGCTACCGGCTATTCTAGCAATGTGCCTACATGGTTAAAGGTGAGAGATCATTTAATTTTAATTTTAATTTTAAAATGTTGTTGGACTACTGTGTATGCGGGAGTTGGGAGTTGGTTATATATGGAATTAAGTCGGTGTGTGTCTTGTAGGAAAGTGACTTCTTTGCAAAGGATGGTTTCCCAAAATCACCATTTCCAAATGGCTGGAAAGGGCAAGATGGACTTTACGCGGTCGGATTTGCCCGAAGAGGGCTCATGGGTGCATCCACCGACGCCGTTAAGGTTGCAGAAGACATCAGGGAGATTTGGAATCAAGAAATCAAGCAAAAGAATCATGCTGTGGGAGTGGCCTGCAATAGAAGAAGCAAGTCTTAGTTTTTAACTAGATGAAGCTAGCTAGCTAGCTAGGAGTAATAATTTGATGACAATTTTTCTAGGAGAGGCTTTTCCTTTCTTAGTTTTTCCTTATAATGGTTTCTAGTTTTTCTAGCTTAGTGATAGATAAAGTGAGTTTGGCTAGCAAATGTTAGAAGAAAAGAAAGTTGATACAAAAAAAGAAGAAAGCCCTCTTCAATAAGAGTGCCAAAAACCTTAGCTATTAGCATTTTTTTTTTATAAAAAAAAAAAAGGAAATGAAGCTTTCTCATTCTTTTCATAATGTCGAGATTCTTTTCATGTATATTCTCCCACTCCCTTACATGTAAATTGTAATGATAGAAAGTCCCATCTCAGATATCAGCTGCAAGTTACTCTCATCATAAATTTTAAATTATTTTTACCATAATGTAATATTCTATTACAAATTAAGACTGTTCTATATCAAGATTAATGGAGCGAAACTCGAATACTAAGTAGAGATTTTGTGTTCAATAGTTTAAGTGATGAGAAATTGGTCCATAAGGGGACCCCTTAACTATATTGGACCTTATATCCATTATTCCATAGCATCAAATGTTGTATTAAATTTGATGGAGACTCTTCACTGGTTTTCTTTTGCTTAGGAACTACTACATATTGAAAATTTAGCACATGCATACTACAAGCCACAATATGGAGAAAACAAGTCATTTTTCAGCAAAATTTTATGCATGGTTCATTAACTTTCTTCTCTGCTCTCTCTCTCTCAAAAACAAAAATGTTCTCTGCTAGAAAAAGGATAAGAATCTTGGAGTGGATGAATATGAAGTCATAACTAGGCACCTCGTTTTCACAAGGCATACCAATCAAGTACTAGATGTAGGAGAAACTTTCATCCACAAAACTTCAAGTGTGTTATGTCCAGTGTTCTAAAAGTCCCCGCCTAGGCGCTAGGAGGCACCTCATCAACCCAACTAATGCTAAATTCGACTAGATACTTAGCGATATCCTAACTATTGGTCATATTAAAGTTTAATTAGTCTCTAGGTATGTTTAATCGATATTTACGGTAACTAGGCTGTTTCTATACGTGATTTGGATAGCTAGAGCTAAATTAGATTGCAAATGTTGAATTCAATACATATGGATATTATGTTGAAAGTTAGAATTTTTTTTATACACTATGAAATTTATTAAATTGGACTATTAATTATCATATTCTATGTTTTTAATATGAATTTGGTAATAAAATTATGAATAGTATATGTAATATAATTTCTAACTGATGACATAATGTAAATATAATAAAAATAAGTATTGTGTTTCTAATCCGTCTAGGCCCCGCCTAGGCGCTAGTCCCCCCTCTACCGCCCGATTAGCGACTGACGACCTTTAGAACATTGGTTATGTCAAAACATTTCATTACTGGGAAATTCCACAGCTGCATGCCTCCTAAAATGGAATGCCGAAACATTTATTCTTCTCCCTCTAATCAACTTGCCTAACACCGGATTAAATCTCTACGTGTCTCGAATAATTTTTGAGAATCATCTCAAAATGTATGAACAGGTTTTGTTAGGGGTTAGTTGTGCATCAATTTCATCTCTTAATTATCTACTCTTCAGCTCCAATCTGAGATACAGACTTTTATATATACTAGCTAAAAATTATGTGCATTCACATATAAAAATAATGTTATAAGTTATTTTATAATTTATTTAAATTGAAAGTATATTTATATTTATTTTTATTTTTTCAAATATTTTTCAATAATATGTGCATGCATATCATTTATATATGTCAAGAGTGTCTATTTTCAACTCATTGGCAAAATGAAGCCAAACACTCTCATATTTCAAAACTACTCAAATAAGTAGTGAAGATCTTTTGAGCGCAAATGCATTTGATTCAATAGTAACGATTAGTTAGTTATAAAATTCTAGAAATTATTTACTTATACGAATTAAGTTAAAATAATTTATTTATATGATCAGTCTTAAATGAGAACAAATGACTTACGTTTGATTTTTTTATTTTTTTATTTTTGAAATTTCTTATATATAAAATGGTTAATGGCTTAACCTAACTGTTCGCTAAAATATGTGAGAAATTGTTCCAAATTTTAGCAATCAATACTCTAATTACAATATTTTTCACCTTGGTTATCAAATTTTGCAAATTAATGTAAATTTCATATTTAGATTATAAAACTCGGTCATCAAAATCATATTCAAACTTTTAGCCCATAAAATATTTAAGAATAATAACTAATTTAATAAAAGACTAAATCGTAGAGGCGAATCCCCCATATTTTTCCATAGATATACTTTTCATATGTAAAATATATTAAATTTAATCAAATTTATAAATAAGTTATAATATAGAATATTAGTACTTTATTATCCTTAAGTTAAACATCTAATGAGGACATAATAGGCAAAACATATTTTGTAAAATAAGGCTCTTTATATATATATACATGACTTAACTTTATTGTTAGGAATAATATAAAAGAAGCTGAAATTAAAAGGGCATCAAGAAAAACAAGAAAAAGTCAATAGGAAAACAATAGTAGGTGAACATACCACATGAGTTCCCATGCTGTTGATTCAGGCAGAGAAAATCTATATATACCTTCTCTCTCTCTCTCTCTCTCTCTCTCTCTCTCTCTCTCTCTCTCAGTAAAGATGGCCCATTGCTTCATGAACACATATATATACATATAAATCTTAGTAAAACAGAACATTCCAACTTGATCACCGCCATATAGATTTCTCCAAGAAAAGTCAGAAGTTCGCAGAAGTTGACACAACAAAATAAAGAAATTAAAGCTAAACTACTGATCTCATCTAAGTGTTTCTAGTTCAGATCAGAAGCTTCTGAGATAGACAGACGAGAAAAAAAAGCACGTGGGACGGCGAACTAGTGTGTGCTTGATTCTGAGAATGAGAGCCCATTCCTTGATGTTGTGAAATCTTGAGATGCATTCTGCATTCATTTATATCACTGTTTTTTTTTTGTTTTTTTTTTTCTATCTTCTCATATCCTACTTCACGACGTGCCATTTAATCTGCCTTAATTTCCTACCTCAAATCTATGTTGCCTTCACTTCCATTTTGTCTGGTTTTACTTCTGAAATATATGTATATATGTGTGTGTGTGTGTGTGTGTGTGTGGTTCGATCAGTCCTTTGGAAGTCGCAGAAACTGATTATTTGAAGGAATCCTAACTTATTACAACCTCAAGTAGTCTTCAAAAGCATATCATCATAAACATTTGCAAACATAAACATTCACAGTACTCTGCCTATTTGAGAACGCCTATTGATTACCTATACCTATTTAAGAAGTAATTACCTATACCTATTGATTATAGAGGAATTACCTAAACATAAATACATATCATTGGTAAAGTGCTCCCATTAGAAATTTTTATGGTAGTTAAAATACTGTAATTATCACATATGTAAAATGAATGTTTGTGCTAACTCAGTTCGGATGTTAGCGATAGTATTAAAGTTGCTTATTTGTATGTATGAGGAATGCTCTCTACTTATAGTGGACATATCAAGCTGATTGGCAGTGTCACATTAATTATTTTTTCTTTTAGGGTTTAGTTATTTGTAGTAGGGTTTAATATTTTTGGTAAGATTTATTTTTATAAGAAATATAATTTTAAACATATAATATTAAACATTCTCATATTACATGTCGAAAGTATACGATTCAACGACATACATTTTTGTATGTACCTAAGGTTTGTGTGAATATTAAAATTGAATAAATGTCATTTTTTTCCTTCACATTTGAAAGTTACACAAGTTACTCATTTTCCTGTAATGAATTTACTTCCACTCTTTTGTGAAGTAATGCAATTAAATAGTTCACTGACTCCACTCCCAACCTTTTCTCAGTATCCTATGAAAAATTTATATATCTCTTTCATTCAAATCATTTTCAATTAAAATAAAAAAGTATGTTAAAATTGAAACAAAAAGATAACTTATTTTTTTCTGGTTAGGTCAACAAAGGCCTGGGAAATCATTAATCATCAAACTTGAACAAATTGAATAAGCCATGAACTAGACTTTGCAGTTTGTATTGCCATGTTTTAGGTAAAAATATTTAAATAGTCTCACGGTAGATGGGAGTGGTCGTCAATGCCAGAAAATACTATCCTTAAAGTAGTGAGTCGTACGTTACAATCATGGGACAACGATCTAGCTAATTATCCAAAATTTTGAGTTTAGTAAGCAAAGAGTGGGCATGCTTACAAACTTGCAGATTTCATCAATCACAATCAAAATCATGACATGATCAACCTCACACAACCCCAGTTCCACAATCTTCACCGGTAATTCCACATCATCATCCTCCTTCACCGGTAATTACTGATGAAGATTTTGAAATTGAAGTCGTGTGAGCTCGATGATGTTAGGGTTTTGATTCGCAAGAGGGGGAAGAAGGAGAGGGAGAGATTAAAGAAAAAGGGCGGTAGTAGTGATGATACGAAGCATGAGAGGGAGAGGGAGATGGAGATGGAGATGGCTGGCTTTAGGATTCTAATATGCCTCTAATGGGGCTATGGAGGTTGCAAAAAGCACTCTACTCTCCTCTGTGTCTCTGACAATTCTTAACAGAAATGTTATAAGGAGGGACCACTAGTTCCTTATCTTCCACGCCTTCGCGGAGCACGTCTTCCATCTCCTTGGGCTGAGACTCTTGGACCTTGGCCTCGGAATCAAATTGTAATTCCAAAGAGTATCCTTAAAGTAGTGAGTTGTACGTTATGATCATGGAACGAAGGCCGAGCTAATTATCCAAAATTTTTGTGTTCAATAAGCAAAGTGTGGGCATACTTCTAAACTTGCAGATTCCATCAATCACAATCAAAACCATGACATGATCAACCTCACACAACCCCAATTCCACAATTTTCACCGGTAATTCTACATCTTTATCCTCCTTTACCGGTGACACATAACTTATTACTTCAAGGCTTGTTGGATGTTGGCCGGCCGGAAAAGGAATGGATTCTTTTGGCAGAAAGCCAATTCCCGTTTGAAAGGAATAATTTCACCCGAACCGTCTTGGTTGACAGGTATTTTTCAAGAAAGTTGTTGGCGTATCAAATATATGATGGCTAAGTGCATTACTCCTATTCTTCCTACCTTCAATGCTTTAGTTAATGGCTTTTGTCAGACAAGAGACATGAATGGTGGTAGTGGGAACCAAACATGATGCAATCACCTAAACATGCTTGATTGATGACACTGCCAAAATAAAGACATTTACTGTTGGGAATCCTTTGAAACTTAGTTTTGATAATGTTATTAGAAACCACACTTAGATATAAGTTCTTAATTGGAATAGGTTGATCTCCGTGTTCAGGATCAGTCAAGCCTAACCGGACAGGTTGCTATGTAAAGGTCAAGGTTGGTAGTGCAACCTTGTACCTAGTCTACTCAAACATGTCATACTGTTCCATTAGGTAACCTGTCTATGTAACCTGCTCTTACAATACTCGAAGATTTCACGCGAAGGTTACAGAAGACCGAAGACAGTTCGAGGTATAGGAAGCTCAACCTGAGCAATGGTTATGAAACCTGCTCTCACTCAACGACAAGAATTGTGTCAGTGTACGGAATCTGCAAATCCTGACACACTTCCAACGGCTCTATTTCAAATGCTTCTCTATAAATACCTCAACTCATTCCAGATTGAAGTACGGGAAAATCAATACACGAGCTAAAACGCTGTAGAAATCTCAAGCTGAAAATCATTCAATCAACACTCGAAATTACTAGAGTTTTCCCAAGTGTTGATCATTGTAGATTTCCGATCTATCTGGAAACTGTCTTACTAGAACACATCACACACACTCTCACTACCATCAAAGTTGAAAAACTAGTGTAGTTGATTGAGTTGTATTCCTTACAATGATAGCTATTCACAGCTTTCAAGTTAGGATAGTAGCACTAGTCATTTAGTGTTAGTAAGTATGTATGTAAGATTGTATGCAAGTAAGAAGAGACACGACTCTAGAAACGTGTTAGATTCAGTCTAAGAGAAAGACTTGAATTTGGACTGGACCTCCACCAGTGTTAAAAGGAGTGAAAATCTCAAGTTAAGGGATTACAGATTCGACGGAATCTGGCGTGGACGTAGGAGCTGTTTACTCCGAACCACGATAAAAACTCCTCGTGTTTCTCTCTCTTATTATTTATCTTTACATCTTTATTCACACAGTTTGCATGCTCACAACCTGCATTATTGTAACCTGTCTTGTATGTGCACTGTCTTTGAAAACTGTCTCTGAAAACTGTCTTTGAAAACTGTTAGCCACTTCCACAGTTTGCATGAACACTTGTCTGAACTAAAGTTTTCTTTGAAAACTGTTTTGAAACCTGTTAGCCAACCTTTCTACCAAACTTCCGCACGCAGGTTAGTTTTGCAAGCTCAGCAGTTTACTGTTTGAGCTGGAAAAACTAAACTGCTCTGATATACTGTAGTGACGACTCAGTAAGATCAATCGTTTTGAAAAGTCAAAAATGTTGGCTAATTGGTGTATTCCCCCCCATACACCAATAACTACTTATCGGGACCTACAAGTGGTATCAGAGCAGTGGTTCTTTTGACCACTGCTTCTGCATACTAGAAGGTTTTTTGTATTTCAGTGTCAAATTGAACTAGATCTCTAGAATTGTGCTTGTGCATTCATACATAAACTGTCACTATGGAAGCTTCACTTCTCCGCGTCTGCGAAGATTTCTCTGTGCAGGGATATGAAAACTGGAGCTTTCGAATAAAGATGTGTCCTCCAAGCTCATCATGTGCTGATGTGGGATGTCATCGAGAATGGTCCAACGCCAATCTATGAGCCCTATGATATCGAAGTTTCTGGAGATAAAGCTTCCGAAGCAACATATGTGCCAAAGATCAAAGATCCCAGAAAATACACAAACAAAGAAAGAAAGGAAGCTGGACTTGACAGCTTCGCAAAAGGGTTGATCTCAAGTACAGTTAAGGGAGTCCACCTGGCCAAGATAAGAAATCTTGGAACTGCCAAGGAGATGTGGGATACCTTAAAAGCCATAAGCCTTGGTTCAACAGAAATACTGGAGAACAAGCTGTCAGTGGCATGCAGCAAATTTGAAGAATTCAAAATGCAGCCAACGGAAACCATTGATCAGCTCAAGAATAGATTCACAATGATCACTTTGGAGATCGCAGCTCTCAAGAAAGATAAATATACACAGCGCGAACTCAATCTCAAAGTAATCCAATCTCTCCCAGCAAGCTGGCATGTGTACAGCGCCATGCACCGCGGCAGGTCGGACATCAGCAACCTGTCAACCGAGCAACTGTTTGATCTACTCATCAGGAATGAGTTTGAAATGATCAGACTTCACGGGTCAGGACAAGCGTCTTCAAGCAGGAAGACCGAGCCCGAAAAGAAAGAAAAAGATGTTGCATTCAAAGCCTGCATCAATGACTGAGGAAACAACAATCCCAAAGGATTTATGCTCCAAAATGGAGAAATTGTTGAAGGACTATGCACTCATGGCAAGAAGGAATGAAAAGCTTAAAAAACGCTTCAACAAATTTCGTAGGTATCACAAAGATTTCAAGAGAAATCAAACCACCTCTTCTTCCGACAAGAAAGGTGAAGGTAAAACAAAACCCTCTAAATTCAATTCTTCTAACACTCCAGAGGGTGGTTGCTTTGAATGTGGCAGACCAGGTCACTACAAGTCAGACTGCTCACACTTATCAAAGGCTGAACGCGAAGAGCTCCGCGCAAAAAGAGACCAAAAGCTTAAGGAGCAGCGCAATGCCATGATCGCAGCTGAGGAAGAGGCCAAAGTTGTTGCCACATTATCAGACTCAACCTCCTCCGACGAAGATGATGATGATGAACTGGATGAGGAGGAATGTCGCTTAGCTGACGAAGAATTTGAATATGAGGAATGCTACATGGGAAAAGATCTCGATCTTGTTCAATACAAGTTGATACTGAAACCTCATTTTCATATTCAACTAACTCCGAGAATGCAGGTTTCGAACTACCCGAAATGCCAACATATGAAGAGTTTCAACAACAGCTTGATGACTACAAGAAGCTCTCAGAAATGTTTAAACAGGTAGTCATAGAAGGATCCAAGCTGGAGGATGAAAACATGAAACTCAAAGCTGCTATGAATGAAGACCTCACTGTCCATGATGAAGCAAGAAAAAGGGAGATAGAAACCCTAAAAATCCAATTAGGACAATCAGCTTTAAGGGAAGAAAACCTTAAAGATATGCTCACTGAAAAGGACAGTGAGATCAACAGCTTGAACGGCAAGCTGTCAGATCTCTCAAATGAGCATGAGAAGCTGTTGCAGAAAGAGCTCAAGCTTCAACAAGTCCTGATGAAGATGAACAAAAATGGTGAAAAGCTTGAAGCCTTGCAAGCTGCCCAGAGACCTGCTCAGATAAAGTTTGGCATTGGATTCCATGGTGAAACCTGCGAAGCCAAAGAAAAGGAAAAGGTCCTATTCGTAAAAGAAAAGGGATTGGTTGAAAGCAAAGCTCATCACACTCTACCAGATAAGCAGCTCAAACTGAAGAATCCAGCTCGACAACCTCAAGCAATCTTGGTGAAAGAGCATGGAAAGCCTGCTATCAAGAAGTAGCAGCTAAGGCCGTCAGTAGAACAGAAAAAGGTTGAGTTTCCTAGGAAACTGTATGGGCAACCTGCTTATCAAAAGGGAAGCCAACCTGCTCCAAGAAGGGTGCAAGCTGCTAGCAAAGGAAACGCAGTCTCTCAACCTAGAACTGCTCGACCACAATGAAACAACTACTATGAGCAGTGGCCAAATCAACAAACACTTGACAATGAAGGTTACTGGTACAACCATCATTGGTACCAATATCCTGAGCTGTCAGGTAGGCACTATCAATTTCCACATGGAAGTGGATCTGGAATTGATCGCTGCAGATGTGGATATGTGGAGCAATACTATCAACCTGCTCATTACCGACTGCAAACTGCATACTCCAATAAAGTCGTCCACTCAACAAATAAGCAACGGACCAAGCCACAAGTCAACAGCTCTCAACAGAAGAAGCTTGGGAACCAAGCTGCTAAAACCCAACCTGCTAACAAAGCACCCAAATTCATGTGGGTTGCTAAATCTGTCTAATTACAGGATGGGAAAGCTCAAAGAAGAAAGCGAGCAGCTCGCGACGCGATCTGGATCATTGACAGTGGATGCACAAAGCATATGACCTGCGACAAAAGCTTGCTTACAAACTTCATCGAATGTGACGGACCTCTAGTCGCTTTTGGAGGAGACTCTAAAGGGAAAACAAGAGGTTACGGTAATCTAATTGTTGGTAAAACAACAATATCTAATGTCACTTATGTTGAAGGTTTAAATCATAATCTCTTTTCTGTAAGTCAATTCTGCTCTACTGGAAAAAAGAGTAGAATTTTCTACTAACAAATGTGCTATAAAGAACAAGGAAGGAGAAGAAATTCTTCTTACCGGTATTTTGCAGGATAACTTGTACATAGTACACTGGTCAGATAAGAAAGAAACCTGTCTGGTCACCAAACCTGTATCTGAAGTAAGCTGGCTATGGCACAAGAGACTGTGTCACTTAAACTTCAAAACCATCAACAAGCTTGCTCGCAAGAAGCTCGCAGATGACCTTCCAGATCAAGTCTACTACAAAGATCATGTTTGTGAAGCCTGTCAAGCTGGAAAGCAGACCAAATCGTCATTTCCCAGCATTGCAGCTCACAACACAAGTAGAATCTTGGAATTACTCCACCTGGATTTATTTGGTCTAGTAACTCCTAGAAGCATTAACGGTAAAAAGTATACTCTCGTTATTGTTGATGATTACTCACGATATACTTGGGTTATTTTCTTACATAAAAAGAAGGAGACACTAGTGGAGCTACCTGCGATGCTCACCAAACTGTCAAATGTGAAGAACAAAAGTGTGATTTCAATAAGATCCGATCGTGGAATAGAATTTCTTAATCATATGATTGAATCATACTACATCAAAAATGGAATTACTCATCAAACTTCAGTAGCTCGCACACCTCAACAGAATGGCGTTGTTGAACGACACAACAGGTCGCTAAAGGAAGCAGCTCGCACAATGCTTAATGAAACCAATCTTCCTAAGAAGTTCTGGGCTGAAGCAATCAACACAGCTTGCTACACTCAGAACAGATCAATCATTCATCAATGACATGGAAAAACTCCATACGAGCTGTGGAAAGATAAGAAACCTCGATTGAAATATCTTAAATCTTTTGGTTGCGTGTGTTACATTCATAATAATGGGAAATCACAGTTAAAAACATTTGATAGCAAAGCAGATCCAGAAATATTTGTAGGATATTCAGAGATCAGCAAAGCTTTCAGAGTTTTTAGCAAGAAGACTCATATTGTGAAAGTAACACCACATGTTGTTTTTGATGAATCTATCAGTGAGTACAGGGAGACTCAACCTGAAGAAAGTATAGGTGCAAGTCAAAATCAAGCAGGTTCCAACACGCAGTTTCGAGATGAAATACTAATTTGGAGCCCAACCGACTTGGAAGAAGAAGAAAGTCAGCCTGTACAAGGTTTCAATCCACAACATCCACCCATTCAGCAAGGGGGAACAAACCAAGGGGGAACCGAAACTCCTCCAACCAGAACCTCCTCAACTGATCCAGAAACTTCAACAGAACCTGCAGTCAATGCAGAACTGTCAGTGGATCAGCTTGCTGAACAATTTGAACAGCTTGACCCCTTTACTCCTCAACCTTTACCTGAGTTTGAAGATCCCATAACAGACCCTGAACCAATTCTCACAGAATAAGAAATCTCTCGTCGAAGGAGATGGGTCGATGCTCATACTGAAGATCTCATTGTTGGGAACCCAAAGGCGGGTGTGAAGACAAGAAGATAGATAGGTGAAAGCTGTCTACTAAGTTGTTATCTCTCCTACTCTGAACCCAAAACTGTTGAAAAAGCTCTTGCCGATCATGACTGGGTCACAGCCATGCAAGAGGAACTCAACGAGTTCAAAAGGAACGAAGTATGGTCACTAATTGATCGACCTACACATCAAGGAGTGATTGATGTAAAATGGGTGTTTAGGAATAAGAAGGATGAAAATGCTGAAGTAATCAGAAACAAGGCAAGATTAGTTGCCAAAGGTTACTGTCAACAAGAAGGGATAGACTATGATGAGACCTACGCACCAGTGGCAAGACTAGAAGCAATAAGGCTGTTTCTAGCATATGCAGCTCATCAAAGGTTCAAAGTCTACCAAATGGACGTGAAGTGTGCTTTCCTCAATGGAATTCTTGGTGAAGAAGTTTACGTTGAACAACCACCAGGTTTCAAGGAAGCTGGTCTAGAGAAAGTTTACAAACTGCACAAAGCACTATATGGTTTGAAACAAGCTCCCAGAGCTTGGTATGAAACGTTGTCTACATTCCTACTGCATTCTGGTTTTAAAAGGTAATCGGTTGGCAGAACTTTATTTACTTTTAAGTACAAGGATGATATTCTTCTTGTGCAAATTTATGTTGATGACATTATCTTTGGATCTAGGTCAAAGTTTTTATGTGACAGATTCGGAGAACTCATGAAGAATGAGTACAAAATGTCCATGATGGGGGAGATGAACTTCTTCCTTGGCCTGCAGGTCAAGCAATCTGCGGATGGCATCTTCATTTGTCAATCTAAATATGCTAACGAGCTGGTAACCAAATTCGGTGTCCAAGATAGCAGACCACTAAAGATTCCAATGATGGCAAATGGAAAGATGAATCCAGATTTTGAAGGGAAACCTGCCAGCATAACTTTGTATAGGGGAATTATTAGTTCTTTACTTTATCTTACTGCAAGTCGACCTGATATTTCTTTTACAGTTGGAATATGTGCTCGGTATCAAGCTAATCCAAAAGAATCTCATCTAGAAGCTGCCAAGAAAATCCTTAGATATGTCAAGGGAACTGTAAACTTAGGATTATGGTACCCTTGTGATGATAATTTTGAGCTAACTGGCTATGCAGATGCAGATTATGGAGGATGCAAACTGGATAGAAAGTCCACTTCAGGGACTTGTCAGTTTCTTGGAAGCAAGTTGATTTCTTGGTTTTCAAAGAAGCAAACTTCAGTTGCTACTTCAACAACAGAAGCTGAGTACATGGCAACAGGAAGCTGTTGTGCGCAGATTCTTTGGTTAAAACAACAACTCAAAGATTATGGTGTCACAGTTCGAAAAGTTCCCATCTTTTGTGACAACACAAGCGCTATAGCACTCACTGTGAATCCTGTCTACCACACCAGATGCAAGCATATTGATATAAGGCATCACTTCATCAGAGATCACGTGGAAAATCAAGATATAACAGTTGAGAAAATCCATACTGACATTCAAAGGGCTGATATACTGACGAAACCTCTCATGGAAGAGAGATTCAATATGCTATGTGGAAAGCTTGGAATGCTCAGAATGGATACACAGCCTAAGTCAGAAAATGGAAGCAGTTTGCTAGCGCAGGTCAGCCAAGAGCAGACTGACTTGGAAACTGCACGCCAACACAAACAGTTCGCTAGAGCACGTCAGCCAAGAGCAGACTGACTTGGAAACTGCACGCTAACAAAAGTAGTTTGCTAGCACAGGTCAGCCAAGAGAAGACTGACTTGGAAACTGCATGCTGACAAACCAGTTTGCTAGCACAGGTCAGCAAAGAGCAGACTGACTTGGAAACTGCAGCTCAATAGAAGCAGTTTGGCGACACGCAGCCTGAGGACACAAACTGCATTGAAAGTTAAAATTAATGGCCAACCTTTAAGGGGAAACTGGAGATGTCGTATCAATCTCCATTTAATTCTTAGCAGAATTTATTATTTCCACTCCTTATTTATTCTTTTAAAAATATTTTTCAAATCTTTTTACTGTTTAAGTGTTTGAAAAGTTTTTCACGAAGATCAAGGGATTTCTGTCAATCTAAGAGGGAAAAAGAAGAGAGAAGAAGCGCGTGAAACTCACTCTCTCTGAAGCGCGTGAAACTCACTCGCCGTTGAGATTTATTAATAAAATCTTAACCGTTGGAGAAAACTCTATAAATAGAGAGAATCATTTGAAATCCTTACGCATTTCTTGAAATCCTTTGAAATCAAGTTTCAAAATTTCTTTCGCTCTTTTTTCAAAAATCACAAATTCGTAATCATTCCTAACCTTCTCTGCAAAATGTCTACAGATTCACTAAGTGCTCAAGTAAAGAAAGCAACCCCTCTCATCTTCTTTGAGAAAGTTGTTGTGCTAGACACGTATGGATACAGAGGCCTGGATCCGATGATTGAAGCTATCACCCAATGTGATGGTTTCTTCAATATCATCACTCAACATCCGCGAGTGACGTTACCGTTGAATGTTGCCTATTTGTTGTGCTCTTTGGAATCAATGGCCGGAGATCCCGCAACGGTGACTATTCTAGTCAACAATGAAGAAGAACGGTGTCATCTTCTTCCACTCATCCTTCAGACCTACAGACTGACGGATGCAAGGGCCATCACGACAATTGATGATGTGCCCATGGATACTGTCAATGACGTGTATCAGCAAGCTCTGTTCGAGCCCAAGAAGGTTTACGATCAGAAAACCTTCAACCACCACGACTTGAAGTCTGAGTACAGACTCCTCTTCGAGTTCGTCCACAACGTGTTCTTCTCTTATCTAGGCTCGAATGAAGCTGTCACTCTATTGAAGTTCAAGTTGCTGACTGCTGTGATGAAGCAGTTAAATGTTAACTAGGCCAGGGTGCTAGTCAACCTGTTCATCAAAGAGGCAGCGGAGCAACCTGCCAGGATAAAGGCCAGTATGCAGCTTCGTCATGGCACCAAGCTCTCCATCATCCTGCAGAGAACACTCACAAATCGGATGTGGCCTGTCTGCACCGGATTTCCTGAAGACAAGCTGGTTCCTCACACCTGCAACCAGTTGATCATGATACTTGGCATTCTGCCACACAAGATCAACAAAGCAAGCGGTGTAGCCAAGCGTTTGCTCACAGAAATGCACGATTCAAAGGAAGAAGAAGATGATAGTGGAGATGAAAGTGAGAATGAAGAAGAAAGCTGTGAAGATGCTGAGAAAGTTCGTAAAGGAAAATAGAAGATGACAGATCAACAGTCTGCGCCCTCACAAAAGCGCACCACTCGATCTACAGCAGCGACCTTCAGTGGAGGCAGACCCTAAACCTGCTAGTCCAACGCAACTTGCCCCTCCACAGGTTGATGTGGAACCTGCTGGCGACAAGTCTACTCCAGGCTCACCGTCCAAAGCTCAGGACCAGGCCCCAGGCTCCGCAGCTTCAAACTCCGCAGCTCTTTCATCCTCTTTCAACAGCTCAATAGTAGTTGACAAGATGTTATCCTTCTTCAACGCAGAATTCCTTAAAATGTCTCGAAAGCTTAACATGTTGGAGCTAGAAAACAAGTTGTATATTGATGAAAAGGTTGCAGCTTTGCAAGCTGAAAATGCCAAGCTATGGGAGTTCATCAAATGGAGGTAGTTCGCGGTGGACAAAGGATAGTCCAGCTAGGTGGAAACTGCGAGTTCAGAAAATGTGGAAACTGCGAGATCAGAAACTGTTGATAAGTCACAGTTCGCATAGGGAAGTGTCATGGGCGACCTGTATCAGTCTCTATGTTTTTGAATTACTCCTTCCGTCCCGTTAGAATAGGCCAGTTTTCTTATTTGGGACGTCCCATTAGAATAGGCCAGTTTCCTAATAGGGAAAGAATTACTCACTATTAATCACCCCATCATCCACTCACTTCTCAGCACGTATCCCAATATAATTTAAATTCTAAAAGTTTAAACTATCATAACTTGCTCGTTTGTTCTCCGATTTTTATGATTTTTATATCAAATTAAAGGTCTTGATACGATATTTCATTTAAGATCAGACATCAATATATTTTGATGCATTTATGATGATTTAATTTCAAAACAATGAAATTGACATTAAAATATTAAACACTATACTTTATCTTTACACACACTCTCCTAAAATCTCGTGCCAAAAAGAAATAGGCCTGTTTAAATGGGACGGAGGGAGTATGTTTTATATATGCAATGATATGTTTTAAAATATTTCTTGCTTCACTAATGAAATATTTCTTGCTTCACTTGGTCAATTTATGCCTTATCAATCATTTTTATTTATTGAAGCATGTGTTTTGTTATTTATTGAAATCATTGTTAAGGATATTCTGACACATTACTTAACATTCGCACTTCACTTTCCATGTATGTCAAAAAGCGCATGCACAGTGTCAAATCTGCATTAAATGTGAGGCAACGGTTAAGTGTAGGGGTTGTGCGAGTAGGCTTCACAAACCTCCCCACGCGCCCACTACTTCACGGATTTCTAGGGTTTTAATCCTATCCGTTGAACGGTTGACTTACCTCAATCTCAACCGCCCATCTTATCTTCTATATATACTCACATAACTATGCATCGTCTTCCTTACTCGAATCCTGAATTCTTCCGCCATTTTTTTGCAACTTCTTCCTTTCAAAATTTGAAACTCTAAGTTTGCTAATATTTTTTTCGCAATGGCAGGAGAATCCACTTCCTACAATCTTCCTACAACCATGGAACAGAAGATTCAATACATGCAGCAGTACATTCTCACGGAGCCCTTTGCAAATTTCTCTACCTATGGTTACGTCAGTCTCAACGAGATGTACGCCTACATCAAAGCTGCGGAAGGGTTCTACAAGATCATTACTCACGAGCCCCAATTTTGGCTTCCGCAACAAGTAGCGATGTTTATTATCTCCTACTTTTGCACGGAAGATGTCGACTCCGCCGCCTTCCATCTTCCGATGCCCAACCAACCTGATGAGCCTATTCTCATTATGCCGCTCATCTCTCGAACATACGGAATCGCAGATTCGGGATCTGTCAAAATCCTGTATCACAAGACCTCAGGTCTCATATTGGAGGTTCCGGATGCAGATCTAGGAAGCTGTGTACCAGAAAGCCCTGATGCAACCTGCAGAAAAATACAATGGCAAGAGGTTCTCGCGACCTCTGCTGAGACCTGCATACAGAGTTCTCTTTGACTTTGTACACAAGGTCTTTCTTGGTTACTCTGGTAACCACGACGTTGTCACCCCAGCGAAGTTTAGGGTGATGACTGCAATCGTGCAGGGTCTGGATGTGAACTGGGCCAGATTTCTTCTCGAGCTGATTAATGAAGAGATCAAGCAGCTCTCGATCACTTTCGAAGGCGACGAGCTGACTGAATTCCGAGTTGCCCGAAACCTGCGACTGGGCACCAAAATCTGCTCCCTCATTCAAGGTCTCCACCCCGACCTTCATTGGAATGGACGGACGCCCTTCAACAAAGAGAAGGTCCCCAAGGACCAGAAGTAGCTCGAACTCATAATTGGCGTCGACAACACAGTTTTCGCCAAGTATGACGACTCCGTCAAATCCTATCTGTATGAGATGGGAAGGTCCAACCCAGCCTGGGTACCTCCAGTTCAGAGAGACAACAAGAAGAAGAGGCAGCCCACCCCCAGCAAACAGCTTGACAGACCTGCCAAGTCTGTGAGGATTAAATCTCCGACTCCTATCTCACGCAGGTTGCACATGGAGTTTGCTGGGATGGAAGTACAGCCCTAACCTGTTCGCTCAATCTTCCCCTCATATAAAGATATAACTGAACAGATCCCCGCACAGGTTTCCATACCTATTCCTTCTATTCGCCAAACCTTCGAAGCACAGGTTCTGGAATAAGCTGGCCAGAGTCAATCTGTGTCCTAACCTGCGGACGACACAGATTTCAAGGAAGATAATCCCGACTCTGTAATTATTGTCCACCAGTAGTCCGGTGAAACCTTTCATCATCACAGCTCCCCTCCAGAGCTGGACATCAACATCATCTATCTTCCGACGATGATGATGTACAAGAAGAGACTTGTGAAAACTGCAGCTGCCATGCTGGTCAACTCCATCAAAATCAACGCTGAGAAGACTGTTATGGAGTCCTTTCCCGGAATTGACCTTACTCCAGAGACCAGGCAGATGGCGTTCAGACTGCGTACGTTGCTCGATGGGAAGGACAAGTCTTACTGTGACTTGAAGTCAATCTTCCTTATTTCTCCCATCGAACAGCTGGAGATTGAAGAGCACACCCTGAGGAAGTATTTTGGCTATGCTTCCATTCCTGAAGCTCGCGACTGCTTCAAGAAGTTCGTCCTCTCTAGGATGAAGAGAGAGGTCAGGGCTCTCAATATCGATTTGAAACCTTTTTACACTCATGATCGCAATTCATATAATTTCAGGTTTCCGGAGGATGAAGACTTCAGTCCCATTCCCTCTCCCACCCGGAACAGCGAAGACACAGAGTCCGATCATGATCGTGTCCCTGTCTACTCTGTCGCAACCGCTGGCACTCCTCTCACTGTGATGCAAGAGGAATTGAAGAAATTCATCACTGAGGAGGTTGCCAAGGTGAAGGCAACAGAGGTAGAAGAGCACCAGAAGATTGCCAATCAAATTGAAGCAATGGACAAAGCTGCGTCTGCCCTGCTGGCAAATATCAAGGAGGAGATGCCAACAGTAATTAAGGAAACTGTGGCACGCCAGTTCGCAACCTTCATCTCAACCCAACTGAGAGCTGAGACGGATAAGCTGCTTCCGCACCAGCTGTCCGAACTGAAGGTCGCATCCCAATCTTCCATCGATGGCTTGAACTTTGAGTTTGAGCAACTCAACCAGCTTGTACACGACTTTACTACGAAGCTCACTCAAACCACTTCAAGCTCATTGAAGAAAGAGGAGGAGATGCAAGGGAACATCAACTCCCTCCTGCAATTCAAGGAGAAGATCTGCACCGACCTGTCCTTACTTTCCGACGAGCAAGCCTCCCTCAACACCCTTGTTCAGAACCTCATCGATGATAATGCCGAAAAGAGGGAAGGGAAAGGCAAACGCACTTCTGAAAAAGGGAAAGGCAAGGAGAAACAGGGTACTCAAAGCAGAGGCACAGGTCGCACTTCCCAACCTGTGATGCAATCAGAAGCTGCTCCGCCCGTGACAACTGCCCCTCAACCTGCTGCCGCCAAGCTATCTGCCCAAGAAAAAGCACAGGGTGAAGCCACCCTCATCCGAATGATGGCAGAAGCTGGATACACTGCTGAAGACTGCGAAGATGAAGGCAAGCAGAAGATGTTCTTGGCTGAACTGTAGAAACAAAGGGCGAAAGACAAAGCTCGCGTGGCAAGCTTTAAAGGTCTTGAAAGCTGCAAGGACCAAGCAGACAAAAGAGAGCCAATAGATTGGCTACCAGTGGAAGATCAGCCTCTATGGGACGAGTTCCTTAACCAGTTTATTTTGCATCACTACTAGTTGCAGGTTGATGCTCGCTATTCTAGTGATACCAAGACCGCCTTCCACAATTGGCTGCAAGCTTTCCCAGACCGCGAATTCATCAAGAGGGTCAGGGAGAGAGCTGCAAAGGAGAAGGTCACGCTCAATCCGCCAAAGATAGAGACCTTCCAACCTCCCACTGTCTGCGGAACTGACACTCCAGACATCAACCGAATCAATACATTCATTAGGAGTGTCGCAGCTCAGTATGGCTGCAAAACCACAAGCTGCGATGAGTACAGATCGATTCGCGACAACATCTACGCAGCCATGGGAACTGTAAGCTTGGACAAGATAGCTGAAGAAAGGTTCAAGACTGTGAGGAAGTAACCTGATCGATTTCATTTACTTTATGTATCAACCTTGTAATATGTGAATATCAATTCAGTTGATACTATAAATGAAAATGATCACTTTTTGTTCCTGACGACAATATCTCTTTGTCCAGGCCTTTGCATGGTATGCTTTAAATTTTCTAACACTTATTTTCATGCAGTGGCTGGACATCAAACCTTTCAAAAACTTCTAAGCTAAAATGTAAAGTGTGGGTTTCGGCATAAAGGGGGAAATTGTTGGGAACCCTTTGAAACTTAGTTTTGATAATATTATTAGAAACCACACTTAGATATAAATTCTTAATTGGAACAGGCTGATCTCCGTGTTCAGGATCAGTCAAGCCTAACCGGACAGGTTGCTATGTAAAGGTCAAGGTTGGTAGTGCAACCTTGTACCTAGTCTACTCAAACATGTCATACTGTTCCATTAGGTAACCTGTTTATGTAACCTGCTCTTACAATACTCGAAAATTTCACGCGAAGGTTACAGAAGACCGAAGACAGTTCGAGGTATAGGAAGCTCAACCTGAGCTATGGTTATAAAACCTACTCTCACTCAACGACAAGAATTGTGTCAGTGTACGGAATCTGCAAATCCTGACACACTTCCAACGGCTCTATTTCAAATGCTTCTCTATAAATACCTCAACTCATTCCAGATTGAAGTACGGGAAAATCAATACACGAGCTAAAACGCTGCAGAAATCTCAAGCTGAAAATCATTCAATCAACACTCGAAATTACTAGAGTTTTCCCAAGTGTTGATCATTGTAGATTTCCGATCTATCTGGAAACTATCTTACTAGAACACATCACACACACTCTCACTACCATCAAAGTTGAAAAACTAGTGTAGTTGATTGAGTTGTATTCCTTACAACGATAGCTATTCACAGCTTTCAAGTTTGGATAGTAGCACTAGTCATTTAGTGTTAGTAAGTATGTATGTAAGATTGTATGCAAGTAAGAAGAGACACGACTCTAGAAACGTGTTAGATTCAGTCTAAGAGAAAGACTTGAATTTGGACTGGACCTCCACCAAGTGTTAAAAGGAGTGAAAATCTCAAGTTAAGGGATTACAGATTCGACGGAATCTGGCGTGGACGTAGGAGCTGTTTACTCCGAACCACGATAAAAACTCCTCGTGTTTCTCTCTCTTATTATTTATCTTTGCATCTTTATTCACACAGTTTGCATGCTCACAACCTGCATTATTGTAACATGTCTTGCATGTGCACTGTCTTTGAAAACTGTATCTGAAAACTGTCTTTGAAAACTGTTAGCCACTTTCACAGTTTGCATGAACACTTGTCTGAACTAAAGTTTTCTTTGAAAACTGTTTTGAAACCTGTTAGCCAACCTTTCCACCAAACTTCCGCACGTAGGTTAGTTTTGCAAGCTCAGCAGTTTACTGTCTGAGCTGGAAAAACTAAACTGCTCTGATAAACTGAGTGACGACTCAGTAAGATCAAATCGTTTTGAAAAGTCAAAACTATTGGCTAATTGGTGTATTCCCCCCCCCCCTACACCAATAAATACTTATCGGGACCTACATTCACAAGGCCTTGGATTGTTGTCTTAAAGGCTGATTCAAGAGGTACATTAACCTCCAATCCTATGATCTATATGTTCTTCACCGATCCATCCAAGCTTCCAGATGACACACAACAGTATGCAAGAGAGAGGGCCGACACTGGACCTGTACACATATAACACATTTAGGCATTGGATTATTGTCTTAAAGGCTGATTCAAGAGGTACATTAACCTACAATGCTATGATCTATACATTGTTCACCGATCCATCCAAGATTCTAGATGATACACAACAGTATGCAAGAGAGAGGGCCGACACTGGACCTGTACACATATAACACACTCTTGCACATGTACTCCAAACACCATCTTGTACATGATGGTATGCTCTTGCTGGAGACTATGCAGGCCAATCACGTTCATCCCGATCAAGTCACCTAGAATGCCACCGTGGACACCCTCCACCATCAAAGGGAGATAAAAAAGGCTCTCCCATTACTTCAAGTATAGCACGACATGGGATACTTCGTGCATTCTGCTACTTTGGCTCTGCTACTAGATGTCGAGTCTGGAGATGAAGATGATCATTCCCCCTAAAGTTTGAACTCTTGTGATATGATATCAATTGCTGCTCTTGTTGAGGTTTCTTTCTCTCACAAATTTAAGTTGTTAAATAATACCATCTGAACTATGTCATAAACTATAATAGTCTTTTATGCAAGTTTGACAGCAAATGATTGATATGGTGCTTGATTGGGCATTATTTCTCTAGTTATTTATTGAATATTTAGGTAGAATTTGATGTCATTTTGAGTGATAATGCCTTGATTTGGATTAATTGTGAAATAATGTATTTTTGTAGGAGAAGGATGATTTTTGGGCGATTTTGGAGCTATTTCAAAAGAGGTTTTGAAGCTGGAACTGAAGTAAAGAAGAAACGGTCTACTGAAAATTCAGGCGGAGTGCCCATACCGCCTGTAAAGTACTGAAGCTGAGCGAAAAATGAGGAGTTTTGAGATTTTCGGACTTTTACTTGGGTTTAATTAATTCCTCATGGGATTAATATATATAATACTGATTTTTAGGAGTTTATATAGCTAATAGACTTTCTAGATATTATTAGATATAATAATTTATTCCTTTTCCTAAATAGATTAGGTTTAGAGATTTTATTTCCTTATTTTAAGGAAATTTCCTAGCACTATATATATTAGTTATTAGATTAATTAGAGGAGATGCATTGAACTTGGGGGAAGGGAGCAACAGCCGTGAACAAGAGTTTACGTCATTCTTCTATCTTCTTCTCATTATTATTTATTTCGTTACTTTTGTTTTATTTTGTGTATGAATATTAGTTAGTTTTCGTTATTCCGGCAAAGACAGTGAAGCCTTGGCGAGATTATTTTGTGAGATCTAATATGTTTTCATACTTTGATTTATATGCTTGCATCTATTATTCTTCGTATTTATTTTTATGAATTGTTTCATGCTGCTAGGTAATGTGCAATATTTAGTGGTTTGGAATTAATTTATAGCCAATTGAATTGGTCATACGTAATCGTGGTTAGATTTAATTAGTGGTAAATTGACTTGTTTAAGTCAAGGGAATAATAGTCTTAATTTGATAATCCTGCGTCAGAGTTTATCGGTTTTGAATCGGGGTTTTCTTGTTTATAATGTTGTTGACTTATTAAATCTATAGAGCATCTTTTACGATTGTCAGTCGATTAGGGAAATAACTGGTGAAGCGTCTTCCTGGTTATCGAGAATTTATGGAGAAATAAGATCACGTCAGAAACGTCTTCGGTGGTCATAACTAGTTTGTTTGCATTAAATTAGAGTCATCTTTGCATCGAGGATCAGAATAATTGAGTTAGGGTGGAACTTGTCTGCGGCCGGAATCATCTTTTAATTTGTTAAATCAAAAATCAAGCTCTCTTTTAAATTATTTGTTTTTTTTATTTATTTTCGTAATTAGTTAAATAGAACTTTCATATTTTGCAGTTGGAAATCTAGAAGAAATCTCGCCGATCCTTTGGGAGACGATCTTGCTTACCACTGTCTGAGCAGTTGGGCATACCAACTGAAAGTCAGAATTATTTTTGGTGTAAAACGACGCACCAGTGCTCTTATTTTCTGATTTGATTCATATACAATTTCTTTTTTTCTTTTCTTTTATGGTATGGAATGCTTGTTGTCTTAAAATGAAAGCTGCTAGCATGTACATAAGTTAATATGTTATATTGATTTTAGAATTTAATACCTTGAGATCGAACATACAAATTAATCAAGCATAAAAGATGCAGAATTTATATAATCTCATTCTTTCATGTAAGTTACACTTTTGTTTCATCAACTTTATGCTTTTACCTTTCATTTAATGTATATATTGACTAGACAGACTTTCAGCTTGTTAAGTTGATTATGATAGAGAAACACAGCTTGTTTGGCGAGATTCGTAGAATCCAGAACTTGAGATTCCATCAATATTGCATTAAACTTGAGATTGAGTTTTTTTGTATGATTGAGTTGTTGCTGAAGAGTATTTATCATGTTGATGGTTATGCTTATGTTGGGAACCCTTTGCAGTTTGATTTTGATGATGTTCTTCGAAACTACACTTAGATTTATTTTGCTCTCTTAGAGTTTTGGTTGGTTGAAACAACCTTGCCTTGTCTTTTACAGGTCAGTATTCTTCATTAGATTTTAACAGGTTGATCAGACTTGGTAAAGGTAAGATCGTGTTTAACAATCTGATCTATAGAGATCAACTTGATCAGTTGTTCCTTAGTCAACCTGTCCTTAGAAGTCTAGCTGCCTGCCTTGAAGACATCAAGATCGCTGGAGTTCTACGGTTCGAAGGTCAAGCAGATTCACCTACATGGATCCGGACGACCTGTCATCTGGTACATGTTGCCAACTAGGACGAAATCTCCCAACGGCTAGAAGTGAGTCAGCTGTACGGCCTCTCTACCATCACTGACTATTGCAACGGCTAGAATTCGAATTCGGAGCCTATAAATACTTCCAGCCATTTTCAGAGTCCTTACAGAAAATTCAATATCAAAGCCAAAACTCTGCAAAAATCTCTATCGCTCAAAGCTCGACTTATCACTCGAAACAAGACGATTTCCCAAGTGTTAAGCTCTACAGATTTCTGATTCTGGAATCCAAGTTCTTAAGTGTTCACTGCTGCTTAAGAACACCATAGATTTCTTCTAGCTAAAGTCTGTAAAAAGTCTGTGGTGTAGAAGAAGTCAGAACAGTTTTCTCCATTGTTAAGTTTAGCTTAGCTTAGCAAGTTGCAGAAAATCTAGTTTGTAACAAGATTGTAACCTCTAAGGTTAGAGAAGTTTGTAAGGGTCACAACTCAAAACTCGTGTTCGGTTTTCGTCGATTAGACGAAGACTGAAACTGATTCTCAGTCAGTATAAAGAAGAAGAAGAAGTAAGAAATTTCAGCTACGATGGTAGCTGACGTGGATGTAGGGAAAGTTACCTGTACCACGCTAAAATCGACTGTCTTGATCTCTCTCTCTACATTACTTTCAATCGATCTTACTCATATTTACTAACCTACATTTCACAGCATACAAACTCATTTTTCAATCTGTGAAACCCCTTGTTAAAGAAAAGATTTTCTAAGAGTAGCCAAACACACTCACCAACTTCCTCACTGCAAGTACGACCTGCTTAAGCTCAACAGTGAACTTGTCTTGGCTTAACAGATCGTCCATCATCTGATTCTAGTTGACCTGACAAGTCAATATGGTCGTAGATTTGTTTTAAAAAGTCAAAATTGTTGGCAATTGGTGTATTCCCTCCCCCTCATACACCAAATTACTCTTTTTGGGACCAACATCTTACACTCAGAGGCGCAACCAAAAATTTTATTTAAAGGGAGCTAGTGTAAAAATGGATGGACAAATTTCTTTTTCATAAGATTTGATCAAATGGTTATAACAACTACATTTACTGATTTTATGTTTAATTTAATTTCTATTGGTTGATCAATGTATATCCTATATCTTGCATGGAGATAAGTTTGTGATAATTTACAGTTACCAGTTGGCCAATGAAGATAATATGGCATTCATAAGATTTGATATACTACCTCCGTCTCATGGCATTAGCTACGTTTGCTTTATTAACTTTTTCGGCACGCGTTTCCACCGAAACCTAGTACGGGTTTCAAAATATAATTTTGAAGGTTTTTTTTTTTAATAATTTACGGGATACTACGAGTGTCGTAGCTAATACCATGGAACAGAGGTAGTATGATTTTACTTAAATAAAATTATGACTTATAGATTTTCTTATTTATAGATAAATAACTTGCATAATTCACATTGGCTATCTAAAACATAAAGGGATGACAATTTTACCCGCTAACCCGAGTACCCGGGGTGGGGGGAGAAAATCCGAGGCGGGGGCGGATTCGGGTATAAAATCGTGTACCCGAATTGGGTTCGGGGCGGGAGCAGTTTATATATCTCCGCCCTGTATCTGTCCCGATAAATAAACTTAATATATATGAATATATATTTAATTATATTTAAATTTTTGATAAATTTAGTGTTTAATTATTATTTTTTGATGAATATATTAAATAATTTACCATTCTTTTATTTATTTTTTATTATAATTTTAGTTTTTAATTAATTTTTTTAATAAAAAATAAATTTAGCGGGTACCGGTCGGGTACCCTTCCCCCGACGGGTAATCCCCACCCCGCCCCGTTTACATCGTTAAACATAACTCATAATATAAAAATACAAATGAATCTAAAACATATCGTAATTAAAAAAAAAAATCACAATACAAAAAATTGTGTGAAATCATTGAAAGATTGTATGGTCGATTTCGCATTTTTGTCGGTATATGGAAAATATTTTTTTACCATAATGCTAGTCAAGAGCGGTTACAAACCAGAGGTAGAGACATTCCGCACTCTCATTGATAAGCTTGTGGATTTCAGATTATGCGAACCTAATGATGCTATCGTTCTCACTTTAATGGGTGGGCTCTGCCAATGTGGCAATATTCTTTCTGCCTGTTTGCCGTAGTACCCTCAAAAATATCAGGAGGAGACCCCATGTTAATGCCTTTCATGAGGAGAGAAAGCTATATGAGTTATGCAAGGAGCAAACGGAGATTGAGAACAACAAATGGATTCGTGTTTTAGAGTCTATATCCAAGATGAAGATGCACGGCATGTGTGTTTCGCCGCCTAACTTTGGCGATGTTGAGGACTTATTGAATAAATTGGCTACTCTTGATATACCTTTAGATGTAGTTGCTTTCAGTCTATTGATGAAAGCCTACTGTAAACTAGGAATGATGAAAGAGGCTGAAATTGTTTTGGAGATTATGATGAAATAAAATATATCTCCTACTCTTGCCATTTATAAGGCAATGATCGATGGTTTTTGTTTGCGAGGGGGCATAGGCAGAGCAAAATAATGTTTGAATTGATAATAGACTAAGGTCTAAAGCCTAATATTGTTAGCTATTGTAAGTTGATCAATGGGTATTGCAAGAGTGGAAGAACAGACGAAGCTTGGCTTCTTTTTCTTGAAGTTCCTAGCAAGGGATTGGAGAATGATTGCATACTTATTATGGGAAATTGCTGGATGGCTTTTGCATGTACACTTAACACTTCTCTCATTAAAAGATTAATAGATCTTTTCAATGGACTTCCATTAAAAGGTAAGTGACCTAATGTTCAGATACATACAATGATAATTGATTCACTTTGTCAACAAGGGTTTATGGAGGAGGCAAAACGTTCTCTCGTACATATGGAGAGCCGTGGTTGCAGACTCGATAGCGCGGGATACAACGTTATTGTGCGAGGTTTGCTAAAGAAAAATGAGCTTCTCAAAGCCGTACCGTTCTTGGAAGAAATGAGTGAAAAAGGATTCACACCAGATTCCGATACTTTTTCCATGCTAAATGAACAAGTGCAAGGACATAGTGAAGTTGATTTTCTTCGCAAATTGATGAAGAATCCTAGCTGATATGCATGGGTTTCTATTAGTATGTAATTTCCTATCCATTACTACTGACATTAAACTAGTTTCTTTTTGTAATCTTGGATTATTTTTATTAATACACTAGTAATTTAAATAAAATTTTGCAGTTTCCAAACCTGTCGGTTGAAATAATTCCATAACCTAATACCACAGGATTATCAAGGTACAAACCATGTTGACTTCCGAGTTGCATATACAAAATCAACCTCGCTATATATAATTGCAAAGAGGTATGCATTCCACATTTAAATTCTGCTCCGAACATCATTTATTGGATAGCATTTGATCGATTTCTCCATTTTGGTTGTACATTGATACTAGTTTCTTTGCATATGATGGCATGTGCCTATCAGCTCTGCACCAAAAGAGTCATAAGAATCATTTAAATTTAAACTACATCTTTATGCTACTTTGCCATATTTTATTTTGACATACCTTTCTTTTCCCCAAGCCCGATTTACATGAAGGTAGTTTCTGATAGTGTGGTAATCCAAGGAATAACGAGCAAATTCGAGACCTTTAGGACCAACCTGTAACAGAAAATCAAGGTGAGGAAGAGCAATCTTTTGCATAAGTTGGAATTGAATAATTAGGAAACCATATTTACCAGGTTCAAAATAAATGCTATTAGGTCACCAATGAACTTTGGAGCAGGCTGAGATGGACCTTTGCCTAGGAGAAAATGAGCTTTACATTACATGGGGAAAATAATTCTGTAGGTAAAAATGAAATGCTAATTTTCATTTCAAGACATCATTCCATACTGGGAACCTTGAAAATGTATATGATGGAAAAACACACCTTTCTGCCTAACAATGCAAATAAGTATCTTATAAGTTTGAATCGTCAAGAGGCCACTTGAAGAAGGGCATCTTTGCTCAATACCAAATTAGCCTGATCTCTTTACTAATTCGTGCCGTGGATTCATCAATGAACAGACATGATTTTTATGTATGTCTCCACTGCCACTTAGGCTGCCAGTCCTAGTATTCCATTAAATACATTGAAACCTATACATAGTCTCCAAGCTTCAGAGAAAACGTTTATGTGGCTTCTTTGAGCATTTACTGCTGGCCATTTGCATGAGAAACAATATTTTTAGAAATATAGTGAAACAATCATCAAAATCAGGTAATAACTTCTATACATGAGGTCTCAAATAGCACGCTCTGTTTCTCTATATATTCACTCACTTACCATGTAGCACATGTGTAACTCATACAAGTCATGTATAAAATTGACACAGCGTACCTAATTTAGCATTATCATCAGCTTTTACAGTTTCCATTACAAATGGCCGTCTGTTACCCTGAAATAAACAAGAAAACTGGTCAGGATTTTACATGATGGGAAAAATACATAAAGAAAGCTGAAAGATGTCTATTACCGAACTAATTGTGGGGGTAATTTCCAGAAGATCTTTCACCAGATTTAGCATCTCCTTTCCGCGTTCATTTCTACCATTTGAGCAAAGAAAAACCCATAAGCATCTACTGCATGCAATACTCAGAAGAATGTGAGAGTGCTACAATTACATATATCATAAATCACCTAACAGTGACATATTGTGGATGTTGTGTCATGCTAACTCCAGCATATTTCGGCACGCCCATGTAACCCACTACCAAATCCTGGAATAGTCTAGAATAATGAGATACAATATATTGTTGAAAAGCTATGTATTCCTACTATTGATAATGAGTGTGAAAACATGCAAGTACATTGTCACCCAAGTCTATTCATAGTAATTACTAAAAAGCACTTTAAAGTTATATTCACAACTTTGGCTGCATATGTGTGTTGACAAAGTGAAATTCCATAGGTAATTATGTATTAACTGGAAGAGCAAGCTCGAGGAAAAATGCCCAAGTTTCTATATAAATGTTAAAATAACATGGGAAGGTTGAAAAATAGAGCTGTATGCAGCAAAGATTCCAAATACAAGATAAACTGACAAACTACATGAAAAAACTGAAAACATGAACTTAGGTACGTGTATATAGCATGTTAGTATTAGACATGGAATAGACAATCTGATTCAGGAGAGAATTAGAAGTACATTAGATATAAGATTTATCCATTGTTGACATAGAAGCCATAAAACTACTAACGACTTTTTCGGTTAAGCAGGGTACACTCACCGCCAAAGCATTTGTGTAGTCAAAACAACTGCAAAGAAGAAACATATTATGCATCAGCTTATTGCAGTTAACTACACCCATAGTTGAATGTATGAACATTTTTTATTGGATGCAATTACATACAAATGGTAGAAATGCCATGAGGCACAAAAAATTCCAGTAGAAGTATATAAATGAAAAATACATCATATGATGAGAAAAATAGGTGCGAGCACACAAATATCTTCCTCATACAGGATTACAAAATAAATGACATGGTGGGGACATATGACCAGGCAATCACTGATGAAGTTGTAAGATTGGGTATTGATATAAATAGGCTTAAGTTTATAACCCCATTGATTATGGAAGCTCAGCCATGATCCAATTTCCCAATTTACATAGAAAAAAACACTTAAGCTAAAGGAAGCAATTACTAAGTATCGTGTATAGTAGGTATATGATACTAATCAACAAACATAATAAAGTTCACAAATAACAGTTTTCCAGATACTATTGCGGCAATCATAAAAAACAATTAAGCAAATAATTAGGTTTTTTAGTTCATAATGAATTTTGGAGGAAACACAAAGTCTACAATCACATCCATGTAAATTTTTAGGAAGCTTCTTCAGGTCTAGATATATGCCAGGGAGTGTAAGAATAAAATCAAGATTTTATCACCAGTTATGCTTATGCAGCATTACATGCATGGACTTGCCCAAAGATCATAGTCCATATCATGTCCAATTCTAATTGATCTTTAAGCAACAGTTGGAACAGTTGGACAATCCAGTTACTAGTAAAACTAGTTCTCCTCCGGTCTAAATTTATTATTTTAGAAAATTACCGTGCATCCAAGGGACAATGCTCTTTGGCGATAAGTTTCTAGTAAATGAAGATAAACAATACTAAGACAACAAGGAACTTTACCTGTAGCAAGAAGGAGCGATCACATCTATTAACTCGTTTGCTGGGAGACAGAAATAGGGGACCTGCTTTGTAAGAACATCTTGAATCAAGCAATACACTATAGATAACTAAGGCCATAACAGATGACAAGACTAGTGTACCTCTTCAATATGACCGTCTAAATGTTTCAAGTGAACCTATTGGATCAAAAAAGAAAAATAAATGTAAAAGCACTTGCGTTAATTTTCCTGTTAACTCCAACACAAAAAAGACACTGACTAGCTTAAAAATTAATGCATAGATCCTAGTGATAATATCTGATTAATTGCTCATAGAAAACTAGTGTATCATGCTACGAGCCAAAATCTAGTTCATGGCTTATTCAATAGGAAAGTTCTTCATTCAACTTACACATGACTTCACATAAGCTTGCATAAAAGACAGAGTAATAAAGCTCCACATATAATGAACACAGGAGGCTACTTTAAGAAGAGTTCATGAAATATACCAACCATTTCTCAGGACATGTGCAGCTTTTGATAACAGTGCAAGCATCAAGTTCAGAAGGAAAATAGCATTATGAATGTTTTCTTAAAATACAAGTGCATTATTATTGCGAAGCCTTGTAACACTTTGTGAAAGAAAACAAAACTAACAGCAGCAATCATTGCATATGGAAAACTTCTGGGCATGTTCATACTGATCACAGCAAACATATAAAATACTAAAAATCACATAGTTGTACATCATATCAGGAAATGTGATGAAGGCACCAAACCTTGTAATCTTGCATGAATTCGTAATGAAGTACAGTTTCTGGTTCTGTGCTAGCAGCCTTCAGAAATTTATCTAAGCCTTCTCGTGTTCCATTATCCACTACAGATAAAAATGAACTATTTTACATAGAATGTTGACAAGAGCAACTTTAGCAACAAAACAAGAAAATAAGAAAATTGCACTCTTATCAATTGTTGCACCTGCTATGCATGATTCAAAGCAACAATAACTCCAGTTAAACAATACGGTTAAGAGACGCTGAATTCATGTTGAACCTTGAAGGACAACAGCATAGTGCAAGTTACAGTTTTTTCACAGTTTAGTAATACTCCTACCTTCTAGATTTCAGTAGGTCACATGTTTTTTCTTTTTGAAAAATAAACAACATTCCAAACTAAATTAATTGCCAAATCCACAACTTCAATCAGAAAAAAGTATTTGAAGTTGATAAAAACTTGGCTGAAATGACAGGCATTTACTTACCGCAATTAGTTCCTAGAACATAAAGCTTTTCCAGATTCAGATGATGCTCCACTGATCTTAATGCTGCACTTCAAGAAATTATGCTGCATTAAAAATAGCCTGAGTCACAATTAAGCAATCAAGGAAGGAATTATATAATTATACGATTGATGGTGATGATGATACCTTGCACTTGGCAGCCAACACCACAGAAAAGTAGACGTTTCACACCAGCAGCCTGAGAAGGAAACTGGCAGTTTAGTTACTGCATAAGTAAATCCTTAACAGACTCAACTTGATTAGTGGAGCACGAAAAGTATGAAGTGAAATGATGTCTTAAAAAACTAAAGCCCTGCAGTTTTTTTCTTTTTTGTAGGATTAAAACTAAAAAGCGCAAGGGGTGGGTTGTTCCTAAAATGAATACCAGCATATCCAGATAAATAGCTGATACAGAAGGGCTTCAAAATCATCATAATTCGGCACACACCAACTTAACCCTAATCCACGTCCCTCTTGACCATTAAAAACTCTTCTTTTCCTATTGTTATAGTTCAGAAGATCACTACGATTCTGCAGAACAGCGTAACCAGGCACGAGAGCAGCTGGATGCCAGCAATGGCAGTTATAAGTGCAATGCTCGGGTCTACCTAAGCCATGCCCTTATAAATGACGTTCAAAATAACTGATAAAGGACAAACCTCAACTAATGCAAGAGTATCAAGATTAGGAGATAGTGTCGGTTTAACACCTTTGGCAGCAAGCACTTCCTCTGGAGTCCTGATGCGAATAGATTTGTTTAAGGGACATTCAAGACAGATGTCAAACAGTAAAAATTTATCACATAGGTGTAAAAGTAATGAAACAAACCTTGCCAATATAGGTCTGGGAGCAAATCTATCATCCGGATCACTGTGGTAATACAAAGAAGTGTTGCAAAGAAAAACTAGACATCATTGAATGATAATAAACATCTACACTAGACAGTGAATACTGAATAAGATGATTAAACTGTCCAGTACCTCTGCACACATACGACAGCTTCGACCATGCCAGTTCTGAGCATTTCCATGGCAATTGTGGTCACTATGCCCGTCCACTGAGCCCCTGTTGATACAGATCACAAGAATGACATGTAGGAACTAACCAGTTTGAGCCTATAAGCACATAAAATAGGTATTGATACGTAGGAATAGCCTGATTACCACACTTAAAAACAATGCAGACGTGATACATCAATTATTATTTTTAGAAACACCCTCATTATGTTTACCAATAAAGAACAGAGTATTGAAATTCTATCTCCAGTTCACAAAAAAAGATTGAAATAACAAGTACGGAGTAATATTTTTGCTTAGGTGGTTACTGCATATAATATACTTACTTGAAAAGATATACTCCATTTTCAAGGATATGACATGATACCTAAAGATTATACAGATTTAAAAAAATTGAGCATCATATAAATAAATAAATCAATAAATAATAATAGAATATTCAACGATAATAATTATTCTGAACCAAAACAAAACATTTATAAAGAGAATGATCAAGCAACATTCTCAATTTCTATATTCTCATTCGTGGATGTAAATGGTAAACTTGGTTCAGAACCACATAAAATAAGTAATATTATATTATTATTAAACATTATGATTGAATTATATACGTAACTGTTGAGCATTATAAGTACAAAGTAAGATAAATCTACTTAAGATACTTACCCTCTACAGGTTGCTTTTTGCGAGCATATAGTAGATCCTCATAAACACCCATGTAAGTCTCATCCAGCAAATCAGTTTTCCTGCCTCGGCCATGGACAATTGGTTCGAGGGCCTAAGATGGTAAATAAGATCAACCACAACATATTTAAAATGGACAACCACATCCACATCTGCAAACATTACACAAAATCATATCTTTTTCGATATTTTCAGAACCTAATCAAGACTCCATCTAGGTCCTGCCGATCCAACACCCTCGTAGGCTTACATGGTTCCATGTATGGTCAGTAAAGAAAATAATCATCCTAGCTGTAAGCTTTTTTTCAATAAACATTCTTTGTTTTTGAGTAAAAATAATCTGAAACTCCTACTATCAAACTTTCACCACAGAAAAATTGATGATTTACATACACAGCAATTGCATTCGATGGTTTGTTCAGATCAAACTACTTAACTCACAGAACAAAGCAGAAGCTCAATCACATGCCAAGATCGAGTGAGAATAAGAAATAGAACATACTTCAGTTCTAGACATGCCATCGCCTAGAAAAGCACAAGCATCCTTCACATGAGCAATGTAGTATGTATCGCACAAACCGCAGCGGCTATTCCAACAAAACAAAACAAAAAATACCATCAAAAAACTTTGTTCTGATGTCTCCGCCACCCAATTATGGCAAAATTTGAGCGTCCGAGGCTTCAATATAAAATATGGCATGCTTTAAGCTTCCAGATTATGAAAAGAACAAGAAAATCGGAGGAATAACCTGCAATGATCCTTGGCGGGGTAGGTCCCACCAGGGGGGATGGGTCTGGATTTTTGCCTCCAGTCGTCTCTCAGTTTAGCAGACTTCGAGGTTGTACCTTCTGCAAATTTCGAGGTAAAGCCAACCGAGAAGAAGAAGAAGAAGAAGAAGAAGTTTTACCTGAAGAAGAAGATTGCGAAACAATGGACAGAGATGAGGGATTGCGATAGAGAATTCCGGCAGCCATAGGTGTAGCCATTGCAATGGAGAAAGCTAGCTGGTGAAATGGTTTTGCGCCACACAATTTGGGTGAGGCATTGCCACATGCAATTTATGCCGTTGCTAATATGCGTATTGCGTAATTACACTCACTTCTCTCAAAATTTGATTTCTATTACTTTTATGCTTTTTTTTAATAAAATTAGTATTCGCTCCCGTGCAATGCACGGATAATAATTGTATTACAATAACAATAATTTAAAATAATATAGTTTAAGATAGAAGGAACTATATTAAAATAATATAAAATAAAGAACTATATTTTAAATAGATCTAAATGAATAACGAAATGATCGAATAAGAAAAATTAAAAATGATATAATAATAAATGATGAATGATTAAATACGCACATTGAGCACACTTAAAATCTTCATACCTAAGTATGATACAGTAATAAAAACATACTACCTTCATCCATATATTTAGACCACTTTGTCTTTATGCACGTATTTCCACCGAAACCTAGTACGGTGAGTTTTAAAATATAATATCCTGTAAAAAAAATGATACTACAAAATTATATTTTAAAACTCGTACTAGGTTTCGGTGGAAATACGTGCTAAATAGTAAATAGGTCTAAATATATGGGATGAAGGTAGTATTAAAAAAAACTATCATAAATATAATATTATCCTAAAAATTAAAACTCTAAAAAAATCTGAACTATACTTATAAATGATAGTGTTACACTGTCACATCAGAAGTGGATAATTTGATATGCTCAAGTAGAACATTTTAATCTTTATAAATACGGAATATAAGTTAAGACAAACACTTTAAAAAATGTATAATTAATTTATTTATAGAGAACCAATGTTATTGACCTACAATATACGGAGTACATATTCATATTCTTCATTTTCCTTTCCATCAAAGAAAACATGCATACTAAAACATACTATAATTTAAGGATGTATGCTTATTAAAAATGCAATTCTACACTAAAAGTGTTGGTAAATTACAACTTGCCGGGCGTACAATTACAATAGAAAAATCTCGAAGATTACAAGTGGGGAAAAAAAAAACAAAATTTGAAGTCGAGTCGAGGAAACCCTCTTTCCGCAAGACGAATTACGCCCCGGGTAGTGCTCACGGATTTGGCGCTTCGTCCCTAAAGATAAAACGACTTCTCATCTTCTTAGTAGCAGCACCGCACACTAAGAAGCTCCGGCGAATTGGAAATAGAAGGCTAAGGAACTGAGCTCGGAAAACTGGATGCTTTAGAAGAGAGGATGCAAAATGCTTTTTGTTCGTATGTCCTAGAATGGCCTGCAGAGCCTTCTATTTATAAGCTGCTCACTATGGAGGGACTTTAATGCATTAATGCATTAATCACCATAAAGACTATTAGTGGTCGTGGTGGAGATGAAAGGTGAAAGGGCTGACTGTTTAGTTGAAGAGTCACCTGACTGTTCAGCTGAAGAGTCACCTTCCAGAACCTCTTCCGGATGCAGCTGAGCTAGGCAGTCATCCGAGGTGCCGAGACCGAGGCCAAAGTCGAAGATCGAGGACCAAGGCCAAAGCCGAAGTCGAAGACCTAGCGAGCCGAGCAAGACCGAGGCCGAGGCCGACCTCATCCACAACCACTTGACATAACTTACACTTCTTTCAAGAAAGAAGTAACTCTCCACCAATCTTTTAACATTTATATCTCACTCACCGGAAATCGGTTTTGAGCATATAAATACACCGCGTTCATCTACTCCGCGAGTAGAACAATAATATAATATTTAATTTAATTAATAAATTAAATATTAATTATTATTTATTTGGTCAAAACACCTAAATTTCCAACAAAAAGAACACATTAATTATCCCAGTTTTATTGTGAAAATTTATTATTTAATAAATTTATCCTATATAGTCAAATACTTTTTTAGCTAATTTGATTTGGAGAGATCTGACTTTTAGCGCTAATACTTTAATTTTTTTAACAATGTTTTATTTAAAAATATATTTATATTTAAATTTATTGGAAAGCGTATACACATATAGTATTTACATTTTACTCGACTATTTGTAGAAAAATAAGACATGTATCAATAAATGCATAAGACAATATATCTTTTTTCTTTCAACAAAAAAAAAAGTGTCGACGTAACACTGCTACATTAGCGGTGGACACATTAAGTGTACCCACGATGCACGATAGAACGTTTATAATTTTGCAATTGATAGTTAATTTTAAACTGAGCTTTTAATATATAATAAATAGATTACGTGTGTTGCTGCCCAAATTATGAGCCATATTATTATTGAGTGATTTCGTTTCTTATTATTTTTGGCTGATGGGGAACATCATAAAAATTATTAGACATATTGTAGTTTCTAAAAAAATTGAATATCATATTCGTATATTATTGCAAATAAATCTATCAATTAGATTTATGAATGGGTGAACTTTAAAAATACTCAAAACAAATAGAAGTATAAGTTTTATACCCACAAGTTTAAAACTATAAGTTTTATACTCAAAAAGCTATAAAAAGACAAGAATAACATTTACTTTTGGGCCCACTTGTAAGTAAAGTTAAAGAAATATATTGTCTCTTTCTCTTTACTCGGTCGCCTGTTTTTCTGAATTTGTTCAATCTATTTCTTCCAATTCATTTCATGAGACCGTGTAAACATAAATTTTTTCCAAAAAAAATTAAATAAAAAATTGAGAAATTCATTTATTAACAACCAAATCAGAAAAAATTCAGTTACAGTGTTCTACATTTATTGACGAATCAGAAAATACAACAAAATGAAACAACAACAAATGTGTAACACAAATTTATAAACATTGAAATTGTAGAGAGAGAAATAATCGAAGTTCCTCTAGTTTTATGCAATTTTGGGTGTGAATTTGGAGCAATTTGGACGCTATTTAGCTGAAACTAAAAAAGTACATTTCAATTTTGCATATTTGTTGTGGTACTATCTATTAAAAAGTGCATAAATTATTCATGTTCTTGTTTACACGGTATAAATATATATTACATGGTTTAAATTATTTTCCTACTATATGATATTTTCTGGCCTTATTTAACATATACTACCTCCATCCCATTACATTAGTCACATTTACCTTTTTGCACGTATTTCCACCGAAACCTAGTACGGGTTTTAAAATATAATTTTGATGTATTCATTTTTTCACGGGATACTATGAGTGTCATAGTATCCCGTGAAAAAATGAATACGTCAAAAATATATTTAAAAACCCGTACTAGGTTTCGGTGGAAAAACGTGCCGCAATAGTGAATGTGACTAATGTAATGGGATGGAGGTAGTATTAAGTAGTTATGTTATCTTTTGAAAAATATATTAGTTGATAATCAACATTAAACAATGAATAATTTGGTTTTGAAGATATGAATTGATTCTAATAATGTTTACACGGTTTAAACCATAATAACCGTGTAAATCATTTAAATAAACACGGTTTAAATATTTTACACGGTTAATTTGCTTTTACACGTTAATTATTTCATTTTTACCGTGTAGAGTAAGTTATTACACGGTTTTATGTTAATTTTGATCGTGTAATGTTAGGTTAAACCGTGTAAATAGATTAAACCGTGTAGCTGCAGACTTATTACAATTTTAGTGTTTTTTGCTTGTAATTTGACTTAAACTTTTTGGTTCACTTTGCAGTGATGTCTCAAGTAAAAATATTTATTCGTCACGGTGGGCATTGGCAGAGAAGCACTTATGTAGGGGGCGAGGGTGTTCTAGTACATTTGGCCATGACAGAAATTACCCGTGACAATCTATTACAAGAGATCCGTGATCAAACAGGCGATGTTGAAGCCGAATATATGCTCTACTATTTGACTGATACAGGTGATCATGGAACGGTTAAGGTAGCTTTAAGGAGTGACGTTGATTTGTTGAGATTGATTGTGGAGCAGCAAAAAAAGGCAATTGTTTATGTAATCAGCAAGGATAAGAATATTGCCCGGAGCACTCCTAGAATGCAAGGTTCTAGGGTTTTTACGAGTGTGAATACCGAAGAGCCGAGTTGGGAGGGACTACATTCGGAAGAAGAAAGGGTCGAGGAAGACGAAGAGAGGGTCGAGGATGAAACGGCCGCGGAAGAAAGGCAAGAAAGGGCTGACGAAGAAAGGGATGCAGTGGATTTGTCCAATTTATTTGAGTCATTGACCCTGGAGTTCGGTGCATGGATCCGAGATCTGAGACAGATTGATAGGATCATTGGGCATCGCAATATTAATTCCGAGTCTCAACCTACCCGCCGTGGCAACAATGCTAGAGCAAATCCGGATGTTATCCGAGCTTGGCTAATTCCTCATGTTCATCTAGACACTGCACTGTCACTGGGGTTTATCGATGGAGATTATTCTGCGCCCTTAGTTGGTGCATTGCGTGTGGGTGGCCTGTTCAAGAAAAAAGATGATTTGGCAATAGCAGTCAGACTTCATCAAATGGAGAACCGACATGAGTATAAAGTTGAAAAGTCGGACACTTACCGTGTGGGGTACATATGCAAGAACAAAGGGTGCGAGTCCTTGTCACGTGCAAAGCAGAAAGGGGATATATGGTGCATTGGAAAATATACCGAACGTCATACATGCTCTGTCGATTTAGACGGGAATACACCGCGCCAATACCCCGCAAATGTTTTAGGAGCATACTTTGCACGGAGATTGATCACTGATGGTGTCGTGCTGAAGCCTAAGGAGATGGCTAATGAGATGCGAGCTGAGTACGGTATTGAGATTGATTACAGTTTTGCCCTACGAGCGAGGAATATCACTATAGAGATGACGTATGGAGGTTTTGAGGAGTCTTACGAGAGGCTCCCGTCTTATCTATACTTATTGAGGGAGAATAATCCAGGTACCGTGAATGTTATCTCGACATCCCGTACCTCCGATCGATTGTGTTATATGTTCCTTGCTCTAGGACAGTCCATTGAAGCATGGCAGAGTGATTTGCTCCGTTCCGTGATTGTAGTGGATGGGGCACACTTGAAGGGGAAGAATAAAGGGACCTTATTTGTAGCTTGCACCAAGGATGGAAACGAGCAAGTGTTTCCACTTGCCATTGGAATTGAGCCGATCGAGGATGATGAGTCTTGGACTTGGTTTCTCACTAGGGTGCGTCACTGTTTTGGAGCACCAATGGACCTGTTAATAGTGTCCGATGGCCATATCAGCATCGAAAATGCCATTCGGAATGTCTTCCCACATGCTTCTCACGGCCTTTGCTTCTACCATTTGATGAAAAATATGGTAACGTACGGTAGGCACGCACTTGGAAGATTTGAAGCGGCGGCCTATGCCTATCGTGATTCTACTTTCGACGAATACTTTGAGTCCTTGAGGGGTAGCGGAATACACCAGATGATGTGTGACATCGGAGTGCATCGGTGGGCGCGTTCGAAGTGTCCCGTTCTGCGCACGAGTTTCATGACTTCAAATCCCGCGGAGACAATGAATGCTAGACTCCTATGGGCAAGGCGATTGCCGATATGCGCTATGATCGAGGCTTATCGTATAATAGTGGAGAAGTGGTTCGAGGAACATCGGGTGAGGGCCGTCTCAAGAGATCACGAGGTGACCGAAAATGCCTTTGTGAAGATGTCATCAGCCACAGAATGGGCCCGACACTACACCACTCGTGGGACGCCGGTACCAAACGTGTATAGGGTAGAGGGTGATAATGGGACTTACATTGTCGATCTTCAGAACTCCACGTGCGAATGCAAGGAGTTTGATTTGGATGGGATGCCCTGCCGACACACTTGTGCCGCTCTCAGGCATGCAGTTACTTGGTTTTTTATACAGTTTTTATTGATGTCTTTGGTCCTATGTCTTTTAATTATATTTATTCTATTTTCAGGTTTGTCGGCGGCCATGCTACTGGCTACGTCAGCCGTTACTTCAAACAGTCGACGCTCGTGGCAGTCTATTCGCCCAATATTGAGCCGGTACCCCATCCGGAGGCTTGGAGCGTTCCGGAGGAGGTTGCTTCCCTTGTCGTTCGGCCACCTCTTATTGAAAAGCAAGCAGAGAGACCGCGTATGATCCGGGTGAGATCCACAGTGGAAGATATTCCGGCCAATCAGCAACAATGCTCTCGATGTGGTCAATACGGGCACAAGAGACGATCATGCACGTCCTCAAGCCAAATCGGTGATGTGGATCAACACGAAGGTGGTGTACGGCGTCGAAAGAAAAAAACGTGTAGCATTTGTCACTGTGAGGGGCATACTAGGCCCAAATGTCCGTCGAGACCCGTTGATTAGATTTGTTGTTTTTTATTTTTGTTTTTAGGGTTTATTGGCAATCTATTTCAAAATTGAAGAAAGTCAACAATTTATGTATTTACACGGTTAATCAATTGTTTGACTGTGTACACGGTATTTATTTGTTATTTACCGTGTAAATGGTCAAAATTGAAGAAAGTCACCAATTTCTGTATTTACACGGTTAATCAATTGTTTGACCGTGTACATAGTATTTATTTGTTATTTGGTATTCAAAAAACTCAAAATTTATCACATATTTTGATCATCCGGGTTTCAATTAAACGTGACAACCATTAACTAAGTGCTAAGTGCTACAAAACAATTAGTTTCACATAAATTGCTTAAATTGTTTCTAATTGTAGAATTTAGAGAAGTGAGTTATTTGTAACATACGATGGTCTATAGTGGTATATATTTCAAACTTAGAAACACTATAAATGTCATTCAATAGAGTACGTCACGGATTACCATTATGGCTTTCACTTCGATATGTTGTTAAAATACGATGTATGAAGCTTAATTTGTCTAAAACACGCGTTTTTTCGATTAAAATATGAATTTTTCCAATAATTCATACCTACACGGTTTAGGGCTCATAGTTACACGGTTTCGATGAAATTTCAACCGTGTAATGACAGATGCGGCTTTTTCCAACAACTTTACAAGTTTCATTCAAATTTTGAAAACAACTCATAAATAATTTCCATTTACACGATCATAACCAATCCACCAATATCATAAACATTCAATAAAACACAATCCCAAAAACAATCATAAAAAAATCAATCGACATCTCGTCGAGAAAGTAAAAAAAATCCTCCTAGCAATAGTCTTACGGAGCTTAGCAATGTAATGTGGAGAGGGTTTGGCTGTCTTAGGCTTCTTGGCAGCAAGTATCCTTTCCACGGCCAAACATGCAAGTGGACCACAAGAAATTTCATCGTCTTGACGAAATTGCTTGTGAGCTGCGAGGAATTTGATCTGCATCTCATCCTTACGCTTCGTGAAACGTGGATGCTGCTGCCAATAGTTAGCCAAACAGTCTAGGAAATAGGCGGGATATGGGAAGAATTTGAGCTGTACGATGGTCGATCTCTTGCAATGTTTTCAACTCGTGCAAGAGTGAATCGTACACTTCTAAACGCCACTCCTCAATGCATGCCCGGAGTACGATCCAGTGATCGGTGGTCAAGTGGCACACAAGGATAAACTAAAAGAATTTTTTTAATAAATATTATGTATCAATAAACCCGGATATAATTTAAAGTGGAATATAATTTCGAAAATAGTAAGTGGACTATAGCATAACTTACATTGTCTCCACAGCTCCACGGCGTGTAAGTGTTGGTCCGTCCGAATAGGTCGATTAATTTCTTCTCGGGTTCCCACTTCGAGTATATACAGGTTTTCGCCAATCCCAATGTGGGGTCGTCTTCGTGAAAACCCTTAAGTATCCTTAGCATCTCCGGCTTATAAACAAAATAATAAAAAAATTAAAAAACATACTAAAATAAATAATAAAATATTTGAGAACCCGACAAGAAAATACTCACATAAAAGTCAATGCCGGCAATAATAGTTCCCGCGAACCCAACGTGAGTATCGCATGACAACCTCAAGCGAAGTCGAGTCCTCCAATATAACAAGTATAGCTCCATCACCTAATATAAAACAAGTAACACAACACATGTTAGAAAATAATAATAATAATAATAATAATAATAATAATAATAATAATAATAATAATAATAATAATAATAATAATAATAATAATAATAATAATAATATATAAAAAAATTTACCTCAGCAGTGAATGAAACACTCATATCCTCGATAGAGTTGAACAGTGCCTGAGGAAGATGGTAAGGAGGCTGTTGCCTAGTGAGAACCACAGCAGTCGGGCCCGCATTTCTAAACTGCTCGTACACATCCCTGGCAGTCCGGGTTGAATGTGGGGTCTCATGGACTGTGTAAGGGCTCTGCAATGCGAGAGACGACTTCAGAACCCGTCTCCTGCCCTACTAGCCTCCACTCTCGTCTCAGGGACATCTGAGTCCACACTACTATCAGCATCGTCCTCCATCTGGATGTGCTGAGGCTCATAAGGGATCGAATCTAGATCCTTAATAAATGAACTGTGAGACGAGGATGCCCTTCCTTCTTCCTCGAACTGCTCATATGCGTGTGGGGGCGTCCTCGATCTCACAGTACGAGGCTCAAATCCAGGTGCATGATCGGGAGTAGGAGATCGCTGTCGCTGGCTAACAGGAGTATGTGATCGGTGCCTAGATCGTCTGCTGCCGTTCGATCCTACGATGCCCTTAAGGTGCCTGACGAGAGACTTAGCCATCCGGGCAAGAACTCCCTTCTCAGATGTATCTTCTGCTAGCCGGTGGACAGCTCTGTCAAGAATCTTGTCGATCCAATCATCATTCTCTCATCCACGACGGCACGGATCTCCATGCACGCAGCATACAAGATGCTCAGAAGGCTGAGGATGGGACGACTCTTCCCTAGGACTCTTCGACCGAGAGGATTCTGGCATTTCGAACTGGAATCGCTCCGGCATGTGGCCTCTAGTCTCTGAAGAGGCCCGGGCTGCTCGAGGCTGTTTGCCACGACGTGGCTGCACTACGTCCTTCTTCGCATCGCGGCATTTCAATTTCTGCACAACCTTCGCCATCTCCCTTGCTGCCCTCGACTGTCTCTGCTGTGGCGGCACTTTCTTGTGTGTGTGGCGTTGATTCGGGTTAAACCTCAGAACCAACGGATCCGGCCACTGTAATGACTGTGTATACGGCTCAGCATCCTCTATATCCGGCTCGGGTTCGAGCGTTCGAAAGGTTACGAGGTACAAAAAAATATTACACCATAAGTAATTAAGATTAAAATTATAAACATGCTTTATTAATAATAATAAAAATTAATAAAAAACATAAAATATCATAATCCGAATATTAATTAATTAATAATGCGATTAACAAAATAAATCATAATTAATTATAAGAATAATATCCAAATATTAATTAAAAAAATACAAATTCTACAATAAACATGTTTGCTTATTAATTAAGAATAATTAATTAAGACATAATAATAAATTAGAGCATACAAATGGATTCAAGTAATATTAATCAATAATACTTAATTAATTATCAACAATAATAATTAATTAATTAATTATACTTAATTAATTATTTATAATTAATGAAGAGCAATTTACCTCATGACTGTCGTAAAATGTAGTAAAGTCCAAATGGGACTATCGAGTGTGCCATCTCCTAAGTCGGGGCGTCAATAAATCATTCAATCGATAGCCACACACTCGTCCTAATGCCGGAATTGCCTCGTAGGCCCACAAGTTCAACGCCCACACCGGTCTGTATAAATGGTAGCCTGACGTCGCCCCAGCCCCAGTAATCTCCGATGGGTCTTTCTTCATGACTCCCAGCTAGTGACACAGCACTTGGAACGACCACGATCCCCATAGGAATCTATACCAGCCACCCAGATCCTCTACTAATGCCCATGCCCAATTTTCGATAGTCTGAGTATCACGGCATAGCAAATCGTAGTAGTACATAAGCAGATTCACGGCGCTCAAGTACTGATCCGGGGTCCCCATGCATATATCGGTATTCTTGAAATCATTTAATAGCCTTTTATCCTTCACCTCCTCGCCATTATACCAAGTATAGAAGAGGCTATTATGAGGAATGACGTGTGGACCTCGGTGGGGGTCGAAATCGGAAAGGAAGCCCAAACATTAAGCCGGTGACGAGACAAAACTCTTGTGCCCCGAACCGAAGATCTTGCCCGCCAACGTGAAACCACCTCTCAACCTCCGAGAATGAGCTATCCATGAGCTCTCGGGCCAATAACTCGTGCAAGGCAACGTTGGCGGTACCGTTCCTCTTAATTTCTAGCAAGTATCCGAAAGGCCCGTCCGTGAATTGTTGCAAAAGTTCTTCCCCACCTATACGCTTTAAGACAATAGGTATTTGCTTAATTACAATATCTCGAGTGTATAGGTTCACTCGAGCCGGAAAACCTTGCATACGAGGTCGGTACCATGCGTATCTAGGCTGCAAAAGGTACGTCACAATCATTCGTCACACTCAGACAAAAAAAAGAGAGTCAAAAAAATAAAAAAAACCTAAAAAACCACATTTCTGTCTTTACACGGTTTATATTATTTTTATACTGTGTACACGGTTAAAATTTAAGTCAACCGTGTAATTGAAGTTGTTGACTTTGACTGTTTGTCCACTTACACGGTAATTTATATGTTTTAACCGTTCACGGTTAAAACATATCAATTACCGTGTAAGTGGTCAAAACAAACATAGTTAACAACTTACACGGTTAAATATATATTTCAACTAAAATCGATTTCACTAAAATACGACATATCGGACACAATTATCACGTTAATTAGGCTTCTAAATGCTTAATTAACAAAGCCCAACAATATCTCACTCAAAAAAAAATAAAATCGAACTCACCGGCGGCGGCGGCATAGGTAGATTGGCCTGTTCTTCCACACTGGGCACTCGACGCCCTTCGCCGCGATTGGAAGGGCCTACTGCTTCGTCGCTGGAATTTGAGTGGCTGGAGTCCATTTCTAAATTGACGGCGGCAAATTTGTGTTGCACGGTTGTTTTCAAAAAAAAATTACACAATGGGGAGGAGGAAGGCTGAATCGTGAAAGTGGGGTAGTGGGGTAGGGTTAGGTTTTTATTTTTATTTTTATTTACCTTAAAGATAAGTGGGCCTAAATAGTAAGGTTATTCTTGTCTTTTCATACCTTTTTTGGTATAAAACTTATAGTTTTAAAGTTATGGGTATATAACTTATATAACTATTTATTTTGAGTATATTTATACATTAAGACTTTATGAATATGCTAACTTTTTTATATTTGAATAGGTTACTAATTTTTATTTAAGTATAATTAGATTCAATGAAAATACTAAATATTATATTTGAACATATTAAATTGACGTATCTGAAAATAAGTAAAAATTGGCAAATTGAAATAGCCAAAAAAAATTGAATACATAAATTTATAGAGAAGAGAGAGAATTACAACACAAATTTCGAAATTGGTTAGTGCGTTAGGATTTTTAGTTTGTGTTGACACTGGCAAATAATTTTATACCCCTCAAATTAGATGAAATCACAAAATTGCCACCGCACAAATTGATTGCAAATCAATTTGAAATCAATTTGCGGAAATCAACTCCGCTTTTAGTATATAGATAGATACTCCCTCCGTCCCTGATATTAGCATACTGAGAGAAATTGCACGCAGTTTTAGACGAAAATAGTGTAAAGTGGAAAAAGGTGGAGATAGTGGAATAAGGGGTCCACACCAATAGTGAAAAAATGTGGAGATAGTGAAAAAAGTGGACCCAGTTTGGTAAATATTGAAATAAAAAATAAAGTGGAAGGGTAAATATATAATTTTGCTTAGGAAATCTTATCATTTTTGGATTGCACACTAATATCAGGGATGTACCAAACGGGAAATATGCACACTAATATCAGAGACGGAGGGAGTATTTTATAATAATTTAGTTTAATTTAATAATTATTTTAATAAGTTCACCCAATCTCATTTGAGTTAATAATTATGTTTTAGCATTTAACTTTTTTATTAGTATATTAGAGTTGATAAATTCAAAACTAAAGTACATAATTTTTTTTAACATTCAATTTTTTTTCTTATAAATATCTATTACGTATAATTTAGTATTATATTATAGTAGTATTTTTATTTTTATAGAAAATAATAGAAAACTATTTTAAATTAAATTTTAAGATACTATTTTGGGGATAGAGGAATACATCCCTTGTGGTAATTATATTTAATGTTAATACGCAAATTTTACTAAGCAATATTAATTAATTAAATACTATCTTAATAAAGAAGAACATATATTTTGAAAAAAGAAACAAAACAAAAGGAAGAACGTGAGAATATATATTACTTGTATTTACGTAAGTACACAAATGGTTTGATAAAAACGTATAAAAATGTGAAATAAAGTACGAAGTATAAAAGATAAATGTACATATAGTATACTTGTTTATGTTTAAGTACTGATATTTCTATTATGGAAAATCTGCACTTGACTTGTTTATTTTTTTTAATACATTTATTGGGAAATTTTCACAATGCAATTGATATTATGCTTGTGTATAAAAAAATTTATGGTGATAGAATTTGATTGGTATCAAAGATCACGATTGGTTCTCCTTGGACAACCGCTCTGAAATATATTTAAAAATCGATAATACTCCATAAAACACGACATTCAAACACCATAAACAATAGAAGAATTTGGATGCAGTCTTCCTTTTAAAGACTACAATACAATATTGTGACACAAAATAATGAACTAAACAAAATGGGGGAACTGTTGCTTTCTCCCTATTCATTTAAGTGCAACTTTTGGGTATACAAGAAAATTACACAAACAAAAATCTAAGGCAAGAAAGAAAAGAAAAGAAAAGAATCTCTTCATTGATACCCACACTGATACAACTGCATTGGATCTTTCATTGCCAAAGTCCCAATAATTTCCTTTGTACCCTTTCTAATATGCGGTAAAAAGCATATAATCATCGAGGAAAAGTATTACTGGAAATGCAGGACTTACCTCGTTTCAAAATAGGCAAAGAAACGACACACCTTGAATCTTGTGCGAAGTCTCTTCAGGATTACTTCTTCCAGAAAAAAAAATAGCGGATGTACGTTGACTCATTGTATACAAACTGCAGCCTCCATCTAGCCACCAAAAATGGGAGCGAAGAACAAAGATTTTTACAAAAGCTTGTGTTGAGGAAGAGTATAATATAAAATCAAAGATGCTTGCTAGGTCGCCTTCTTGATGGCCCACCAGGGAAGAGCTTCATGATCCATCCTAAAACTCTTTCAACCACCTAGCCAGACGAATAATGCGAAAGGATTAGATATGTATGTAGACTTTGATAAATATTAGGAAGGATTTAATAGCAATTTTAAACAATGAGAAAAGGTTAAGAAATTTGTGTACATTTAATGAGAAAATCATTTGCTCTGTATATGAGTTTAAGAGAAAATACCATCATGTCCACCTGTTTGGGCTTTCGCAGAATTGTACCCCAACATATGTGAATTACGAATTAATACATATACTACCAATATTGTTAACAATTTTACCCTACCATTCCATTACCAAAAATATCTATGCAAACATGTGGATATTAAAAAAGAAAACAGGGGGTAAAAGAATAAGAATTATTGCACCGATTATAGAAAATCACTGATAGCAAAAGATGACATCTATCAGCCATAGCTTTTAAGGACCTTGATTTGGGGTCCAGAACATTTAGAGCTACAAACCCCCCGTACTCCAGTGCTACTAATTCTAACAGAGCGTCGTATCAGCAATTTTGACAATCTCATTATTATTACAGTAAAGATAAATGAAAATGCCCAGAACTGTTGCTGATACATTACCTCATCTCCTTCATCAGCGTACGTTGTGCTTTCGTGCACAGGCCGTATATCCTGATGTCTCGGTTGGTTATTATCATTTGCCATACTTTGAGCCATCAAAAGCTCTAATCTTTGAGTCTGAGCTTCAAGCTTCCGAGTCAACTCCTTGTTCAGTTCCTACAAAAAAAATCATACGGATAAATGAAGATAACTGGAAATAATATGAAACCAGAGATCAGAAACCATAACAAAGAAACAGGGTTCAAAGTTGCCAGTTGAAATTAAGAATCTTAATGTTTCCAGACAAATTAGATTGCATAATCTGATTATGCATTTTTCCATTCATGTCAGTTGAAAAAATAAAATAAAATCCCCCAATTCCTAACCACACACATCAATATCTTACTAAGAATATTAACCTAAAACAGAATTAGAACATAAAGGGAAGATGGGTGATCACGAGAGAATTCTCAAATTGCTCCCTGAGATAACTATTGAAAACATATATATTTCTTCTGATTGCAGAAGTTGATCAAAATTACTGCTCGTCCTTTTGTTCAAAACCTCTCAAAATCTTACAAGCTTTACACCATACAAACTGTAAGAAGAAGATTTCTAACATTAAATCTAACATTCTGCATATTCTATCTTTTATAAGCAGCTAAGCCATAAAAGCATGACTATATCAAGTTCACACAGCTAAATTAGGGATACCCCATATAGCCCCATATACAAATCATTTAGTTCCACAATAAATAAACTACAAAGATAGTCCTGAAGGCAACATTAATTGAGTACAAAATTACCGAAAGCTTAAAGCTTTGGGATGATTCTGCTGACAAGGCTTGCATCAACTGATCTTTCTCCAATGACAACTGCAATCAAGGAACTAAAAAATTTACTTTGCTTCTCCAAAGAATAAATGCAGGAACTCCTTTGACACTCTGCAGATAGCAGAAAGACTTGACGAAGCACAAGCAGCTTGCAGTCAAAGTAAAAGAACTTACCTCCACTATTAATGTATTAATGTTTTGAATCATTCTTATTTGATCAGAGGGAAACGTTGCAGCTAGACCTTCAAGATTGAGATGCACATTTTGAGGAGGAAAATGAGAATTAGGATCCTCATCCCCATGAAGAGAAGTACCAGAACTTTCCAAGTTTGCAGATTCTGTTGTTGTATTGGTATCTGTATAATCGGTTACACCACATAAACACGAGTCAGAACCACAGGAACCGGTGAAAGAATAAGACTAGGGATTTACCCAACCAAATAATCTTTCCATGTAAACAGAATACTTCTAGCTAATGATAATTGGGGTATTATATTCATGACTAGTGCTTGCTAATTGAAGCTGACTACATATACGAAGAGAACTCTGTAATCACAGAGGAAAAATCCCTACCAAGATCCTCTGTGGAAGTTGATACATCTGTTTTAGTGGTTGAAGTCTTCTTGAAGTCGATTGATTTGCCACTTGAAGAAGCTTTCCGTAGTTTGGTCTGTAACAGCTTTTTCTCTGCAGAGAAGCAAAGTAGATTATTGGAGAATGTAATTTGAAGCGTAAAGCTTTTACAAAAAATTACTGATTCAGTAATCCATTAAGGAGACCAGAGAATGAACTTTGAAAATCTGTAGTAATCAACCAAGGTAGCTAAACTTAAAACTAAGTACTTTGATTTGTTGAACTTGAACATAAGCTGTTCCACTGAAATCCTGCAGTCCGAGGCCCTTCTCTCTCAATCTCTCTCTCTGAATAAGCAAACTGAATAGGGAATGGTAGAAAGTTTACCTTCTTGTAAGGCATCAATAGTTGATTGAAGATCTTGACGATCTTTCTCAAGGCTTGACATTTTCTTCCTGTGGAATTTAGATGTGGAAACAATAAATTGATTTGATAGCATAAAATTGAGCTATACCACATCTTCCAGTAGTATTTTCCACATTTTTATGTGAGCCTTATTGCAGCACAATGCTATCAGAGGTGTTCAATGGTTATGAATTTTCAAAGTTCAATACTTCAATTTCAATATTTCAAAAACTCTGATTGCTCTTGTTCACATTTCAAAACTTAATTAAGTTGCTTTAAGTTATTTTATAACTGTAAGATGGAGTATTTTTTATACAAAATAAGGTAAAACAACCATTACAACTGTAACCATCGCTAATTAGTTACCAACTTACAGCTACAACCATTACTGCCATTCCGGCGGTTTGTCTACAGTTACCCCACCCCCCTCCTCATGATGTCCCTAACCATTGGTTTGTAAACAGTGAGCATGCATGAGTGCTATCACAATATTCAAAGAAAAAGAAAGGAATTCTAGTACAAATAATTTTTAGAAAAGAAAGAAAAGAAAAAAAGATGAAACGAAAGATAATAAAAGGGCGGGAGCTACAAACCTGTACGAATAAATCTCAGATTGGGTGTTCTCCAACTCCCTCTCTAGTTTTAACTCATTAGACCTCAACCGCAATGCCTACAAATCCACAAATATGCAAAACAAATAAATACAAAAGGATGAGATCTAGAATAATGTAAAAGCTACAAACAATTAAAGAGGAATGACAGAGAATGCAAAGTACGACCAGAAAAAAGATTGATAGTAGATGATGCAGTTAGGTGTCTCATATGATGTGCTCAAAGCGTTAAATATTTTTTATGGACATATGAAGAGATACCATTCAAAAGTTTTGACACTACTTATTAATACATATATACATAATTTTATAATTACTTAGTCTTTAGTTCTATTACAACTAAGGTTAGTATTACAGCCATTCCTACTTTTGATCATGGGCATTATCATGTGAAGTAACATGATGATGGTCGGTTATAAATTATTTAAACATCAAAGCATTATGGATTATAATTAAGAGCAAATATATATTTATAACCTGACCTTTGGTATCATTTTCAAAATTGTCCCAACCACTGAAAGATATCAATTTGATACCTGACCTGTTCAACTTGTATCAAATCTAACATCAGTCTAAATTCTATGCAATAGAAAAGTGACATGTAATGCCAGATTCCTTCATATGAAACACTAGTTCCTTTGTTCTGGAACAAGAAGGATCATATTCATCTATAGCCAATGTTACATGTCATTTTTCAAGTGCCCGTAATTCAGTCTGAAGGTAGATTTGATACAAGTTAAAAACATCCGATATTGAATTGGCATTTTTTCAAAGATTGGGACAATTTTGAAATTGACTACAAGGGTTATACACTGTTCAGCCTTATCATGGGCCTTATTATGTGATTAAGTTGGATACTTCAATCAATCTAGCCTAGTCATGTGAAAGAACATTAATCTGGTGTCTATATGTTTAAGTATATGATGGCACAATATAAAAAGTAAGATAAAGTGATTGGATGAGGATACAACCAACTCATCGTATGTGCATTTTGTCTCCCGAGTGAGACTGTTATTAATGATATATAACTGAGAGACAATTTACCTTTTCCTCCAGTGAAATAACTTCAGAAGCTAATAGCTTTGCACGTTCATCAGCAGCATTGCATTCCAGCTGGGCATTAGTGTATTCCATTTTTACAGCCTCAAGTTCCACCTACAGATATTCAAACATGCATTTGGTGAGGCTTGATTGCCAGAGGAGCAGGAAAGAAGATGAAATTTGAGCTATAAACTCTTAATACAGCCTTCTGTAGAAACATCCAAGACTTTCTAGGAATAGGAATTAAGTTAATACATGAACTAAAAGTTAAGACATCATCATACCACAATACCAAGCCACTAATGAACCATCTCAAGGACTATTTTCAGAATGCAGGTCATCACACAAAGATAAAAACAGTAAAGGGACACACAAGTAAGAAAGAAAAGTAACAGATCAAAACACAATTTAAGCCATTATATTGACAGCCTCATTGATTAACACTAACCAGTAGGGTTTTGATTTCTTCCTGCAACCTTTCAAGGTCAAACCTAAGCTGGTTGACGACTGCTCCCTGAAGAAAAAGGAAACAAAGCAAGAAGAGAAATTAATTAGTATGTGCAGAACCAGCCAGGAATTCATATTAGCAAAGCAACCAAAACTGTGACCTAAGCCGAGAATGGCAGGTCCGGACCTGTTGATTAAAGCTATCTGTTAAGGTTGAATTTTCAGAAGCCAAAGACTCTGCTAATGCCCGTGAAGCTTCAAGAGCACGTTGCAACGAGAATTTCTCTTGCGTTAAATCTTCAATATGCTGCAATAAAAAGAGTGGAAAATTATAAGAACCACAAAGAATACCTCAGAAGTCAGTCCTCTCCAATTGAGAAGCCAGAATGACCGATGAATGCAGAAAAGCAATATAAGATTTCCCTTCAAATATTCCAAATCCACGAGATATAAACTGGAAACCAATCTTCCGTATATTGAAATTATTCGCTAGAGAAGTATTGTATTACAACAAAATTGGCCTCACTAGAAGCCAACCGCACAGTGTGAACCCCCACCCCCTTCCCAACCCCCACCCCACCCAGCCGTCCTGTAATATCCTCCTTAAAGTATACTTCAACTAAAAATCTTTTGTTTTATAAATGCTAAGAAGAAACTTACTGAAAGAAAGATGGACTGCTTCTGATCAGAAGGCATTATCTTAGAAAATGTCATACGGCAGCCAACATGTAAAGTATCCTATAAATGAAGCAAAACAAGCCACCAAGTTCTATAACGAGACTTCAGTCAAGGGAACACTTCCCACGAAAAAAAGATACATTATGGATTCAGGTAACAAATGCTAATAGACCAAAAGTTTGTCAGGTTCGAATCCAACAACACAAATGCTCACTTTGCCTCCACTCTCCCCAACAAAAGAAAACACAGACAATTCAATCCCAAAAAAAAAAGAGCAGAACAAAACAAAATGAAATGAAATGAAAATAAAAGAAAAGGGCAAGAGAAAACAAGCACTATATGAACCTGTTCTAAAGCAGCAAAGTCGTCATTTTGCTTCTGGGAAAAAAAATCATGTTTGTTTTCCGTGACATTATTAAATAAGCCAACCCCATCCCCAGATGGAGCAGGAGTGTTCGTCAATTTCTGAGGAACTGATGATCCCAATCCATCCACTGTGTAAACCTTGGAACTTGATATATCATCTTTTTCTGTGCCAAAAAGAGGAGGAGATGAAGAAGGGCCTTTAGAGATCTGAATGGAATCAAGAAAAGATGGGCGTGATCTCCTCCCAGATGCTGGTGGAGATGGAAGTCCATGATTAGATGAGCTCCGTGCCTCAGAGTTATAACCAGAATGCTTCTCATCACTGGTCAACGTAGACAAATGATTTGTACTCTCCAAGGGTTTGATCGCGCTACCAAATTTCTTCTCTCCCATACCAGAAAACACAGAGAACTTTTCTTTGTATCCAAAGGCCAAGTCATTTGTATTTGAGGAAACATGCTGAGACTCTACCATCCCACAAGAAGACCAAACATTAAAGAACCAAACAACATACTATATCCGAAAATTTCTGAAAAGATAATGATCGAAAGCATAAAGTAAAATGTGTTCAAGTTATATCGTTTTACCTGGGTATGATGTTGTGTTCAGCTTGTTACCCTCATATATGCTATAACCAAGAGAAGTGACAGAATCCTTCGGCATGATATTGGCGGTAGAAATTGACGGGGTACTGGAATTAACAAGTGGGACATCCTTCTCTGGATGATAAATGTCATTTGATGGGTACTTATATAATCCATCAGAAGTAAAATAACCAAGAGCATGGTTTTCATCAGCAGATGACACTTTATGACCAAAAAGGGAACTCTTTCCAACGCCAGAAGCAATTTCAACCGATGCACCATATTCACCCTTACTGCTCTGGAATTTATCCTTTGAACTTTGATATTCTTCCAAATGTATGGAAGCAGCATCATCTCTGTAACCTACATTATTTGTGTAAGAATGCACCAGGCTGGACGCACTGATGTCATTGTTTCTGTCCGAAAGAGAGGATGTCACGTTCTTATCACTAGATGAATTCAAATCACTTTGTGCAGGTATATCATATTCCTTTTCAGAAATCTTCGGAGCATTTGAGGTCTCTGGACGACCTTCGGCGAGTGCATCAGAAGTACCTACTCCATTAGAATCGGTGAGATGTAAATTTTCTGTTTCTGAAGGTTGTTTTTCATTGATAACATTAGCAGATGTAGCTTTCTTTGCAGCTCTCTTTCGACGAAACTCTTCTAGCTGCAATTTTGATGTTACACAGCAGTCAATAAACTAACTACACTAATCACTCTACCTGACCAAGATATGAAGAAAATTAACACTTCTACGTAAGCCCTCTAAACACATATAAACCTGGATGCAACAGAAAGAGCCAACACTTGTCTCTGAACTTTGAAGTTAACAGCGCATTCAAATCAAATGAGTGGCAATGCAGCAAAACACCAATCTACGAATTGGAAACAACTTCAAATATGACTAAAATGTAAATGGAAATCGGCAAGAGAACAATTTCAAATTTATTCCAAGTATCTTCCAAACGAAATCTCGGAACCAGCATCCAAACAAACAAAACATTCCCAATCAATGCCCGCCGACAAGAAACATAGAATCAGTAGCAAGACCTCTTGGAAAAATGGAATTTAAAACAAAGAAAACGAAAATACCTTTTTCTTTCCAGCTTCCAAATGCTCTTGCTTCTTCAACACCTGCGCCGACGCCATCCAAAAATTCTTGGCCCCAAATTCTCACCGTCTCATCAAATTCCCGTGACAAAAACCCTTATTACTCTCCTCAATAACCAGATCACACCACTAATTTTCCCAAGATACATCCACGAATTCCGTATCTCTGTATACACAGCAATCAACCGCAAAATAGATAAAAAGCAATAATTCCTACAATGCAGACGAAAAAATCAAAAAGATTCTAAACTCTACAAAAACATTCCTTTCTCTTTCTGCAGAAAAATGGAAGAGAGAATTCCGATCTGATCGGAGAGAGAAAGGGAAGAGTTGGGAGAGATTTCCTGCGCAAAGGCTTTCTCTCTCTGTTTTTCAATTTTAGAGTAAATTAATTTTTGTTTAAATGTCCCCAATTTTTCTCCCCCCTTTCCCCATAGATTTCCGTTACGGAATAACAAATCCTGGAACGATGTCGTGTCAAAGTTAGGCAAGAAGTCGCTTGTTTAGACGAGTGCGACTCTGGTGAGGTGTGCGCGTTAATATACGTTCTGTGTTGTGACGCAGTTAAATGGCTGGTGGAGGGGACATTTGTACGGAAATATCGAGGTGGAATTATTCGGATTTTTTTAATCATTTTTTAATTCTTAGAGTTGGAACAAAAAAAATTAAGGTAATTTGGAATGAAAATTTCAAATAACGACGAAAGGCAATATGAGTGCACTTAGTTCTGATTTTTGATTTAAAATGATCTCCGAGATTGAATTTGTAATCATTCTCTTAAGGTGTTTCGTTGTTACCAAATGTTATATTTTGTTTGAGTTGCACTTTTTATACGTTTCTATTATACATTTTTAATTATCTTTATTTACTTAAAAAAAGATAAAATAATTTGAATTTGAATCATAAATACACTAATAAGGCTAGTATAGGGTATGGAGCATCTTTCTTTTTGGATTCGATTTGTATTATCTTAGGGCATGACTGATATACAGGAATGGAATGACCATTTTTGCTTCCATTCTTAATTTTAATGGATGGTACTGCTTTCCAGTCAGGAATGATTATTCCCGAAGGAATCAATAATCTCATCAATATGGGATTAGTCATTTCTCTCACTCCCCTAGGCATTAACTAATCTTCACTATCAGGAATGAAATTTATTTGATTTTTTTTAGAAATTAATCTTACTTATGAGTTATGATATTGATACAGCTTTATTAAATTTTGTCACGAAGCTTGTTCGGGTTTAGGTCGAGTCAGGTTGGGTCAGGCCAAATGAAGAAATCTAAACTATATGATTTTTGTGTGGTTTTTTTGTAGAAAAAAATATATATATCAAATTTGATCGGGTCGATCCAAAATTTTGTCAAGCCAAATTAATCATTGCACATTTCTACCCATATTAATGTCATATTGTGAAATGATCAGGTTGGGCTAGCCTTGGACCCACCGAGTTTTACTTAATTTTAGGCGGGTCAACAAACCCGGCCCATGTTTGGCCCGCTACAACAATGGGCCTAGGCTGAGATAGGCCTATAAACTCGATGGGCTTGAGCCGGTTTGATACTTTGTATTATAATATATTTTAATTCAAAAATAATCATTTTATTCCTTGCGGATACCAAGAATTGAATCACTTGGTTCATTCATTTCTCATCCTCATTTCATTCCTAAGTTCATTCCATTCCTGCTAAATTGCATTCCAGTATATCAGTCATCACCTTATAGTATTTGTTGGGATATTATTGTTAAGGGAGAATTAAGATTCAATTGTGTTTTGATTGGATTCCAAAACTCTCATAGAATATTTCCTTTAGTATCTTTGATGATCCAACTCAAGTTACAATGTATATTTTAATGTATTATAATAGATCACTTGTTAGGGAGCTCTTTATTGAAATGTAACTTTAGAGCGTCTAGGTGAGAGCGCCTCTCTGAAGGAAAGTCGGAGCGCCTTTCTGAAGGAAAGCCGGAGCGCCTCTCTGAAGAAAAGCCGGAGCACCTCTCTGAAGGAAAACCGGAGCGCCTCTCTGAAGAAAAGCCGGAGCGCATGTCTGAAGGAAAGCCGGAGCGCGCTTCCAGGTCGAAGCGCCTCTCAGGGCCAGAGCACACTTTCAGGTCAAAGCGCCTCTTAGGGCCAGAGCGCGCTTCCAGCTTGAGCGAGAGCGTCTAACAAGCAGGTAAAAAGCTACAGCTGCCAGAGCACGTGTCCGCTCAGGATTGTTCAACGGACCGTGATATGTCTAATCGCCGAATGCACAGGGTTAGGCTCCACTAGTCAACGGCTATCTTCCTAGGACTGTGCTCTATCAAGGAAGAATTCAAATTCGGATTATACAAGTAAGGAACACACACTCTATCTCTCCAACGGATAGATTAGTGTTCCTTACTATAAATAGAAGGTTCAAGCTACATAGAAAAAAAAATGGTAGAGAGAGCAAGAAAACAAATTAGAAACCATCCTACATCTCTCCCACAAGATCTTCAGATCTCAACCTTCTAGTTTATCAATAAGGCTTCAACTTCTATATCCATAAGCCTTAGAGAGAAATCCTAACCTTCTACATTATGCTTCATTGTAAAAGGATTTCTCATTAGTTGGAAACTATACGAACCCAAACCCAAACCTAGTTTGAGTGTTTAGTTTGTAAAGGTTGTAAGGCTCGTGAGTGCCGATTGTATAAACTCACATAGGCTCGTGAGTGCCCATCGTATAAACTCACAAAGGCTCGTGAGTGCCGATTGTATAAACTTACAAAGGCTCTTGGGTGCCCGTTGTAAACCCCAAGCTTTGAGTGAAGTTCATCACTGAGTGAAGGTGGTAAGAGTGGATGTAGGAGCGTAACCTCCGAACAACTATAACTCTTGTGTTATGCGCTTTACATTCTTTATGCTTTGATTATTCATAACATACACTCACGCTCTCAGTGATAAAGTATTTTAAGTGCAAGATAACTAAAGCGAGTATAATTGCTCACCACATTCCGCACCGTACTCACACGAGCGAGAAGCTTTGAAAGCTACACTAGCATTCGAAGTGTCTACTCGATAAAGGGCTGAAAAATGAAAGAGAAATTAAACCCTTCTCAACACACGTATTCACCCCTCCCATCTACGTGTGTTAGTCACTTTCGGGACCAACGAGTGGTATCAAAGCATGGGTTCTAACTGACCTCTGTTTTTGAATACTGATAGCGTAAAAGCACTATAGTAGGTCTACCTAAACCGATCTTTCAAAAAAAAAAACTTGCATTAAAACCTCACTCACTGCATTTTGCATATGCTAATAGATCTTCAAGCATATACTCAGTTGAAGATTTCTCCACATGGAAATTTCACGTGAAATCGCATCTCAACTCAGTTCACAGCCGCATGTAGGAAGTGATGGAGCGTAGTCTCATCACTGGGCTAGAGCGTTTGGATAATATTGCTCGCAACATTATTTAAACAACCGTCTCCGACGCTTACCTGCCTCGCATCATGAAGTGCAAATCCGCCAAGGAAATGTGGGAGACTCTAGGCTCGCTTGCCCAAGGCTCGAAGAAGATCAAGGAGCATAGGCTTTTAGCACTCTTGCAAGAATTCAATGATCTTGCAATGAGGAGACATGAAAGGATTGAAGCGTTTGAGACTCGTGTCTTGAACTTACTTGAAGCCGTGAGCTCGCTTGGAAAAGATCTCTCTCACAAGGAAGCCAATAAGAAGATCATCTGTGCCCTTGACGGGAAGTGGCAAAATATAAAGGAAATATTTTTTGTCCACTAAGGATCTTGGAGCGATGTCTCCGGAAATGCTCTTTTCCGAACATAAAGCGATTGAGTTCGATTTAGAAGAGCGACCGGGACTAGCTCAACTTTCCCGCTCTCAAGACAAGCGAGAGAAGTTCAAAGTGTACAAAGGAAGTACATCCAACGCTTTGAGTGTAAGAGCGTCATCGAAGTGTCCTTCTCAAAGCGGAGCGACTTTCACAACGCTTTCACCCACACAGACTCTGACGATGATGATCAGTAGAGTTTGTGAAACAAAGTTGGAGATTGTCTTCCCATTACTGCATTCCTAAGAATATTTCAAAACCTAGCAAGCAGTTTATGCAGTATATGGAGAATGTCTCGCTGATTGTTGGGATATCAAGTTAAGGGGGAACCATCAGCTCGAGAGGAAATTCTCCTAAAGCATCTTCCTGGATGTGCTTCAGCATTTCTCGCTCAACCCTCAGCAATGTAGTGATTTGCCTTCCGGGGAGCTTTCAATTGTATCTCAAATCCTCAATGTCTTTCAGAGCTCCATTGGAAGAGTCGTTTTATACCTTGATGGTTGGTATCAAATCATTGTGGTTTTTGATGATACCAAAAAGGGGGAAAGATGGGAATGAAAAATACCATCTCATAGTGAGGGGGAAGAAGCAAGGAAGCATTAAGAAATTGAAGTTTTGAGTGATGTTCAAGTGGAAAAGAAAATCCTTGACATCCAAAGCGCCTATCTCACCGCTCGTAAGTTTATAGGATGTTTTATTTTTAAAGCATTTCATTTGTATTTTCATTCGGGTTTTGGCATCATAAAAAATGGGGAAATTGTTGAGATATTATTGTTAAGGGGGAATTAGGATTCAATTGTGTTTTGATTGGATTCCAAAACCCTCATAAAATATTTCCCTTATTATCTTTGATGATCCAGCTCAAGTTACAATGTATATTTTAATGTATTAGAATAGCTCACTTGTTAGGGAGCTCTTTATTGAAATGTAACTTTAGAGAGTCTAGGTTAGAGCGCCTCTCTGAAGGAAAGTCGGAGCGCCTTTCTGAAGGAAAGCCGGAGCGTCTCTCTGACGGAAAACCGGAGCGCCTCTCTGGAGGAAAGTCGGAGCGCGCTTCCAGGTCAAAGCGCCTCTCAGGGCTAGAGCACACTTCCAGGTCAAAGCGCATCTCAGGGCCAGAGCGCGCTTCCAGCTTGAGCGAGAGCGTCTGACAAGCAGGTGAAAAAGCTACAGTTGCCAGAGCACGTGTTTGCTCAGGATTGTTCAACGGACTGTGATATGTCTAATCGCCGAATGCACAGGGTTAGGCTCCACTAGTCAACGGCTATCTTCCTAGGACTGTGCTCTATCAAGGAAGAATTCAAATTCGGATTAGACAAGTAAGGAACACGCACTCTATCTCTCCAACGGATAGATTAGTGTTCCTTACTATAAATAGAAGGATCAAGCAACATAGAAAATAATGGTAAGAGAGAGCAAGAAAACAAAGTAGAAACCATCTTATATCTCTCCCACAAGATCTTCGGATCTCAACCTTCTAGTTTATCAATAAGGCTTCAACTTCTATATCCATAAGCTTAGAGAGAAATCCTAGCATTCTACATTATGCTTCATTGTAAAAGGATTTCTCATTAGTTGGAAACTATGCGAACCCAAACCCAAACCTAGTTTGAGTGTTTAGTTTGTAAAGGTTGTAAGGCTCGTGAGTGCCGATTGTATAAACTCACATAGGCTCGTGAGTGCCCATCGTATAAACTCACAAAGGCTCGTGAGTGCCGATTGTATAAACTCACAAAGGCTCTTGGGTGCCCGTTGTAAACCCCAAGCTTTGAGTGAAGTTCATCACTGAGTGAAGGTGGTAAGAGTGGATGTAGGAGCGTAACCTCCGAACAACTATAACTCTTATGTTATGCGTTTTACATTCTTTATGCTTTGACTATTCATAACACACACTCACGCTCTAAGTGATAAACTGTTTTAAGTGCAAGATAACTAAAGCGAGTATAATTGCTCACCACATTCTGCACCGTACTCACACGAGCGAGAAGCTTCAAAAGTCACACTAGCATTCGAAGCATCTACTCGATAAAGGGCTAAAAAATAAACGAGAAGTTAAACACTTCTCAACACACGTATTAGTTATCCTGCACTTAAAACAGTTTATCACTTAGAGCGTGAGTGTGTGTTATGAATAGTCAAAGCATAAAGAATGTAAAGCGCATAACACAAGAGTTATAGTTGTTCAGAGGTTACGCTCCTACATCCCTCTTACCACCTTCACTCAGTGATGAACTTCACTCAAAGCTTGGGGTTTACAACGGGCACCCAAGAGCCTTTGTGAGTTTATACAATCGGCACTCACGAGCCTTTGTGAGTTTATACGATGGGCACTCACGAGCCTATGTGAGTTTATACAATCGGCACTCACGAGCCTTACAACCTTTACAAACTAAACTCTCAAACTAGGTTTGGGTTTGGGTTCGCATAGTTTCCAACTAATGAGAAATCCTTTTACAATGAAGCATAATGTAGAATGCTAGGATTTCTCTCTAAGGCTTATGGATATAGAAGTTGAAGCCTTATTGATAAACTAGAAGGTTGAGATCCGAAGATCTTGTGGGAGAGATGTAAGATGGTTTCTACTTTGTTTTCTTGCTCTCTCTTACCATTATTTTCTATGTTGCTTGAACCTTCTATTTATAGTAAGAACACTAATCTATCCGTTGGAGAGATAGAGTGCGTGTTCCTTACTTGTCTAATCCGAATTTGAATTCTTCCTTGATAGAGCACAGTCCTAGGAAGATTGTCGTTGACTAGTGGAGCCTAACCCTGTGCATTCGGCGATTAGACATATCACAGTCCGTTGAACAATCCTGAGCGGACACGTGCTCTGGCAGCTGTCTCTTTTCACCTGCTTGTCAGACGCTCTCGCTCAAGCTGGAAGCGCGCTCTGGCCCTGAAATGCGCTTTGACCTGGAAGTGTGCTATGGCCCTGAGAGGCGCTTTGACATGGAAGCGCGCTCCGGCTTTCCTTTAGGCAGGCGCTCCGGCTTCCCTTCAGAGAGACGCTCCGGCTTTCCTTCTGAGAGGCGCTCCGGTTTTCCTTCAGACAGGCGCTCCGGCTTTCCTTCAGAAAGACGCTCTGACTTTCCTTCAGAGAGGCGCTCTCACCTAGACGCTCTAAAGTTACATTTCACTAAAGAGCTCACTAACAAGTGAACTATTCTAATACATTAAAATATACATCGTAACTTGAGCTAGATTATCAGAGATAATAAGAGAAATATTCTATGAGGGTTTTGGAATCCAATCAAAACATAATTGAATCATAATTCCCCCTTAACAATAATATCCCAACAATTTCCCCTTGTTTGATGATGCCAAAACCTGAATGAAAATACAAATGAAATAGTTTGATTAAATAAAACATCTTATAAGCTTACGGGCGGTGAGATAGGCGCTTTGGATGTCAATGATTTTCTTTTCCACTTGAACATCACTCAAAACATCAATTTCTTAATTCTTCCTCGCTCCTTCCCCCTCACTATGAGATGATATTTTTTATTCTCATCTTTCCCCCTTTTTGGTATTATCAAAAACCACAATGATTTGATATCAACCATCAAGATATAAAACGACTCTTCCAATGGAGCTCTGAAAGACGTTGAGGATTAGAGATACACTTGAAAGCTCCACGGAAGGCAGATCACTACATTGCTAAGGGTTGAGCGAGAAATGCTGAAGCACATCCAGGAAGACGCTTTAGGAGAATTTCTCTCGAGCTGATGGTTCCCCCTTAACTTGATATCCCAACAGTATTACGTGTAGTCTGTGTTGTTAAATATACACTCTACTTCCGTTCTAATAATCGATGGAATCGACGGTAACAACTACAGTAATATAATACAATATCGATTTACAACACAAGCATTTAATTATTTATTTTGACTTTACTCCAATAAAATGTTGATAATTGAGATTTGATTTTTAACTTTTGAAAATTGACAGCGTTAACAATTTTAGTAGGGTGTGTTCGTTTTTATAAAAAAGGAAAAGGTAGGATAAAGAAAAGATAAAAAATAAAAATATATATATATCTCATAATGTAGTTTTTCATTTGTTTTATCATATGTTCTTTAAAGTGGAAAAGATGAAAAATATTATTATTTCAAATGGGTATGAAAATATTATTATGATCTGGAGTGAAAATATGAGGAAATGGATGGCCAACGAAAATTTTCTTGTCTGCTCGTGGAAAATTATCCATCAAAGAGAACATGGAAAAAATAGAAAAAATGGTAATATTTTTTCTTTGGGGTATTTATAGTTTATAACCTGAACTTTCAACATTTTTTTGATTTATGACTTGAACTTTCATTTATTTTAAAAAAACCATGAACTTTGTAATTTTTTTGATTTATGGCCTACATTCCATATTTCAATGCTAAAAAATGCTATTATCGCATCTCAAATTCTAGTACGAGTGAGGATATATGTCAAACATTGACACAACAGATGTTTTTTAAGATATCGACAAGACAAATAACTTTTCCAGCACTATAACATTGTGTATAGACCATATATATTACCAAAAAAAAAAAATCAAATTTAGGTTTTTTTAAAAATAAATTAAAGCTGGGGTCATAAACTGAAAAATGTTCAAAGTAAAGGACATAAACTATAAATGCCCCGTTTTCTTTTTCCTCATTTCCATTAAAGAGAACACACACATAGAAGATTTTGTACTACCTGCAGTATAAAGGTGTACTATAATACGGAGTATATTACTCCCTTCGTCCCATTTTAGTTGAGCACTTTCTTTTCGCCACGAGAATTAAGAAGCAATTGTTACGGATGTTAAGTGTATGTAATTAGTAATATGATAATAATTTATTAGTTTATTTTTAAAATATTATTTTTAATTATTTTTGGATTTTTTTTCAATATTTTTTTTACTGTCGGCATGGAGCTCCTGTGGCGGCGACCACCACGGCGTGGCGGTGGTGCTTACCTAAGCCGCCGGCAAATGGAGGAGAGGAAAGGAGAACACACACTGATAGATATATATATATGGTTTGATTATGGTGAAAACTATTTCTAAGGTGGAAACTAAAAACTTTTTATATCCATAGATCTAAGAGTAATGTACGGTTGAGATAATGACATTTGTTGATGATTTTCAGTTTTAGTAATAATTTTCGTGTCTTTTTTAATGCAATTAAGGGTAAGAAAGTCCAACTTTATTTGTGGTAAATTACATCCCTAAATTTTAGCCATTTATCTTGGTTTCCTAATATCCCATTTATACAAGCTACTTTTTCATAAAAACTCATTATTCATTCCACATAAATATAAATTATCAAATCATGATGATTTATTTTGTTCATGTTTTCGTGTTTTTTTTTTTTTCTGCCAAAGATGAATATAAATCAAAGATGTTTTGTGATGCATTTTATTGGTATGCATTTTTTAATATATTATTATGCATATTGATTATGTGAATATGTTTTTATATATTAAAATAGCCGAATTATAAATTTTACAATATTTTCAAATGCATTACATAACATGGTTATGGTAATGCTGTCACGACCGCACTTTGCTAATCGATAGCTAAGCTCGGTGATTCGTGACTATGGTGGAAATTAACGAATAATTTACGAAAGGTGGGAAATTCAGGAATTTGGTACAAACATATTATAGAATAAACACCGATAGACGGAATAAGTATGACATCACTCGTCATGATCTTGAATTACAACCATATCAAAGGTTTAGAAGTATCAGAGTGTACACAGCGGAAATGTGTTTAAGAATACATGTATGGAGACATGTATTACCAAGAGAAATCTTCAACTAATATTACTTTCTAACGTTGACAAAAGCATCGCCGGTCACTCTCCCTTCATCCTGCTCAACCTGCACATTGGAAATAATGTACAGGGCGTGAGTACAGAGTACTCAGTGGACACATGCCCAAAACATTTTATTGTCAAGCCATTCATAGTGAAACATAGGGTTTTTCTTGAAAGGCCTATGTTCACGAAAATTTGAGTTATCTTAAAAGCGACCGCAGTCTAGGTTCTGTAGTATTCTACCATATCTGAGTCTGTTGTGTCCGAGGAGGTGGCCACCTCACTCGGTCACGTGATCGGTCACTATCTGGAATGACACGATCGATGTGTACACTAGTCCAAGAATAATAGCTGATCATTCAAGGACCCGTTCGATTTATGAATTGGCATTTCGCCATTTAACAGATAGGCATCATACAAAAAAACTGAAAACATTTATGGCATGACAACACTTTAAAAGAGCTAATAATCTAATAAAACATGCTTTGTTTTATAGAAAGCCCACCTCGTTTTTCTCTACTGCAACGAGACTTGATCTCTACTTCTGCTACTGTCCCTCCTTCACGTACCCTTCGATTAAAAATCGAGGTAAGATTCGTATTCTAACGAATAAAATCTTATTTAAGATTTTAGTTTTAAATTCTGATCGAAGGTTATTCTAAATCCAGTAACGTGGTTACTGTTATCTGAGCTGGGGTTATAAATACCGTTACGTGAACGGTTCATAAGATTTTAATCAATAAATCAATCTTTGATTTATTGTTAATCTAAATAAATTTTAACTGTGTATTTGATTTGCTTAATCAATTACGATTACTCTCAGTTAATAAGTTCTGGTTAATTAACTTATCTTAAGTTAATTCCTTTAATCGTAAAATAATTCCTTACGAAATTTATCGGAATTAAATTCCGATGGAGTACGATTTAGTTAGGATCGTCTCGGCCCATAATTAATTTAGAATTTGGGCTTGCAAATTAATTAGTGGTTTCGGCCCACTTAGTAATTAGATCCGGCCCATTGCTTTATCAACCCAAAACTGGCCCGCTGACCCTGTCCATGGCCCGGTTTGCTAACCCGACCCTACCCGGGTCAACAAAAGGAGACCCCAACCCTTCCTCATTTCCTTTTCACTTCCGTGTTGAACCGTCTCTCTCTCAATCGCGATTCTTTGTCTCCTTCTTCTTCATCCCGATTCGCCGGTCATCTTCTCCGGCGGCTATTCAAGTAATGGGTCGTCACCCATCGTTTCCCCTTCTCTAATCTTGTCCGACTCTAAACCTTTCGTGTTTTTGTGGTGCAAATCGGGAACCCTAGTTCTGAAATTGGGGGAAAAACTCATCTCAGTCGATCTCTGGTGGGATACTCGGTCTCCGTCGAGCTCCTGCTGCCGCGGTGAGACGGCGCCGGCTCCGGAGGGCATCGTAGGGTTTTGAACGGTCTGGCAAGCTCGTCTCTCGTCGGCGAGTTCATCTCTGGTTCGGTGGCTTCCGGTGCCGGCTGCAACTCCCGTGCCTCCGGCAAGCTTCTTCGAGTCGCCCATATACTAACATTCCTAATTCGAAAGAATTAGGGGACATTTGTTCCGGTTTCTCAATTTTAGTCGTCATCCTTCTTCGACGATAGAGTTTGGTTTTACTTGCTAAAATTATTAATATTATTGCTGAGAGGTTATTGATTCTCATCTTTCCGTTTTGCAGGCTTGGAGGTGCGATGCGGTGATGCCGAGGCTACACCCTGCTGCTCTCGTCGTTTGCTGTCGTTCGGTTCTCTCGCCGTCGAGGATTTGCCCTCGACGGAGGTTTGCTTTCCCATCTTAAGCTAAGTTTTAACTACTAGTTTTAGTTATCGAGCTCATTTGGTGCGATGGAGCGCATTTCAGTTTCTAGTATTAGGTTAGTCTCTAGTTTTGAACACGTTATGGCTGACTTGTTGTGGGGCTACATTTTTTTTTACTTCTGAAATTGGATTGAGGTGTGTTCTTTGTTCTAAGTTAGGATGTTGATTAGGCTTGGGTGTTCCTTGATCAAGATTAATGATAGATAGCATGCTTGTTTGTGTTCTATTACTTCCTATTCAAAATTGAAAGGTTTGAGCATACTAAGCTTAGTACTATGAGGTTGAAATCATGTTTATTCTCTCATAGAGCTGGGTATTGGTTGAATACCTTGAAGAAGATGAGGCTGTGTAGTTGCTAGCTCCCCCTCCTCTTCCTAGCTTCTTCCTCCTTCTCGTCTCTTCCTAGCTTCTTCCTCCTTCTCGTCTCTTCCTAGCTCTTGCTTCTCTCTCTACTTGCACCCTCTATGTGTTTGTGTAAATTTGGGTGAGTTTGAAACTGTGAAGTTCTAAGTGAGTGGGAGGTGAAGATATAGAGGTTTCAATTCTGGTTGTAGCACTAAGGGAAAGTTGACTTGGGCTGAAAATGGTTGTAGTTTATCAAAGCTTCCCTTTTCATGCTATTTTTGGTTCTTGTTTGGGGATTTACTGCAGACCTCTTTTGTTTTCTAATTGCAGACCTTGAATCCCTTAAAACTTTTGTTCTTATTAGCTGACCTCATCCCCTTCTCCTTCGCAGGTAGAGCTAGGGGTGTTTGCTGTTTTTCTGCAGCCAAACTGAGGTAAAAAGGGGCTGATTCCCTTTACTTTTTAGTATGTTAGGATTTGAATTGATTTGTTCTCTTGCTGCAAAATTTTGGCTTCTTCAACACTTGTCTTGCTTGACTGATTTCTCTTTTTATTTGCAGGTATAAGGCTTGGGATGGGGCTGGTTCTACAGTCCTAATTCAGCCCCCCAAGAGCTGGTTTCTTTCATGTTTTAGTCTAGGAGTTTTTAAGGAATTTGTCCCCTATTGTACTCTTGTAATTTCAAGGTTGTACTTAGAGAATCCTACTATGAGCCATGTGGGATTCGGCCCTTGTTTTATGTATAACATGTGATTCTCTTTTGACTAATAGAAGCTAATGGTGATTAGCAAATTTTAATCGAAAGGAGGAAAAATAATTCTTAAGTTTTGTCTTATTCAAAGTGTTAAAGGCTGTAGTTTGAACTGTTGAGATTGTATGTATATATATATATATATATATATATATATATATATATATATATTTGTTTTTGTGTGTGTTCCCTCACACAGCCTTGTACTAATTCAAGAATATGAATGTTTTATTCCAACATTCTCCTTGGCTTATAATACATATATATATATATATATACTCGACTTAATCACGGACAATGGGCGTGGCCCACTAGTACGTGAATTGGGCCTTGGCCTAATCGGTTATTCTTACTCGAGCGATTCTACTTCGATCACATTTAGCTAATGTGGTTGAGCATAACAACGATTCCTTTATTCGAATGCTAATTGCTTACTGTAGAAATCAAGTTGCTACTTAATTCTATCATCACTTCTCAATCGATTATTCGAAGGGATTCACTATAGAAGTCGAGTCGCTACTCGATGCCATTATTGCTCTCTAAGCAACTGTTCTAGAATCTTGAATACTAAAAGCTGATAGTATATCTCAACTATCGAGATTAACTAACTATTTTAGCTAAGTGAAATTACGGGGCGTTACAAATGCATACTTTTCTATTTCATTATGCATTATTATTTTGATAGTCATATTCATATATGCATTAATATGTCATACAATGCATTTTTTCTTACAACCATAATGCATTTTCTATAGAGAAGTTTTTCACAAAATTAATAAGGTGGTATATTATCACATCATTCTCTTAGATATATGATTATACCATAATATAAAAAATGGGTTGCATGAACTTTTATATACAATTGATATGCATATTCTATAAAATTGTTTTGCATTGTTAGATGTATCATTGTTCATTCTTGCTGAAATTAATATTATTTGATTATGTCATGCATCCTATATGTAACGCCCCCAAACCATATTTTAAGGAACGCTACTAAATTACAGTTTCACACTATCATAAAAATTATATATATATATTATTTTATTGTTTTACGTGATGAGCCACTAAACAAAAATAGATAAACACATAAGCTTCATGGCCCATGAGCTAAATCCATAAGCGAGCACAAAATTAAGCAAAAAGCACATTAAGTTCACTTAGAACATCAAAGCATAGCCACCTTTAGAAATCTAGCATATCCAAAAATATATGTAGAGATAATATAAATTCTCGATTTGGACTTTATAATAACATGTCACTATATGATAGATAGATTGGTAGATTGGGAATGGAAGAATACGTAGTTCATTCCTGCTGCCACGCTCATCGACTCCCAAAACCTAAAATAAAAGATTGCAGAAGGGTGTGAGTATGCAAGCACACTCAGTGGGGTAAACAATATAAATAATAATCATCAATGGTGCATTGCAACATACATGGCGAACCCGCTTTACTTAGTTGATCTGTATGAGACTAGCTTCAGTCCCTTGTGGACCTAACCCCTTGTGGCCTATCCCTTGTGGGTCAACTAGTCTCGGTCCCTTGTGGTCAACTAGTCTCGGTCCCTTGTGGACCTAACCCTTGTGGCCTACCCCTTGTGGGTAACTCAACTTAGTCGATCCCTTGTGGATCCGACCCCTTGTGGGCCACATTAGCTCGCATGTATGTTGCTTAAGCACACAATAATAATTATATCAATACACTTGCAAGTTAAAGTAAGGATTATAACATACCATCATTATATTTACCAATTAAAGTAAACTGTAAACCCCACCTCAAAAGATGCAATTTGAATGAACCTCTTCGAACTTTGTGTGGTTGTCCGTTCTCGAGCCTCGATTGTGTTGTTCCTAGCACTTAACCTCCAGAGAACTTGCTAAGAGGAAAGGAAGAAAATAGCGTGAGTCGAGAGAGAGAGAGAGAGAGATCCTAAAGCGGTGAAAAATGAAAGAAAGAGGGTAGAAGAGTTATACGTGTCTTCTATTCTCTATCCTAATTAATTTTCTTTTCTTTTCTTTTTTCTTTTTTTTTTAAGTATTAGTAACACACACATCCACAATATATATTATATTCTAGTCCACTTAATCTTTTATCTAGCACAATTTCTAAAATAATCATAGCTATAAATCCATTAATCTGTTATTCTAGTTCAAATTCTCATTTTATTAGAACCTTTAATTTTGCTATGGGCACATCGTTGCTCTAAGTATCGGACAACCTGCAACATAAATATCAAATCCATCATTGTTAGAATTTTTATAAGGAAATAATTTAACAACAAGATAAAATAGAAAATAACTTGGTAATAATAACAAACTTCATTTTCTTTTGTATTAACTAATATTTAAAATTGTGTGGGATATTACAATCTACCACCCTTAAAATAATTTCGTCCTCGAAATTAACCTGATATGTTTCTAATAGACATTATGAAATTAATCTCAAACTTCTTTGAAAATATAACAACTTCTATTTTATAAGGAATGTGTTGGGAACACAAAAACATAACAATTGATCATATCAAACTTTCAAATATTCCCAACTCAAATATCATACTCACCCCATAACTTTAATAGAATCAATGATATATTTCATGAATACATGTTACCTCGGAGTCGGCGTGGTGCAGCAGTCGTGAACAACATATTCTTCCCAATTTTATTTTTTTTTAAAAGAAGAAAAGTTATTTTCTTTTGTATTAACTAATATTTACAATTGTGTGGGATTATTACACTATATATATGTAGAGATATTTTATCATGCATTTACCTTATAAGGTAATGCATATCTTGCTATTCCATGGTGCAATAGATTAATAATTCATTATTTTTATTAATTAATTTCTATTAAATGTATTGTTTAATATTTCTTATAATTGTTGCATCTAAGTTAATTTGTTAATGCATATTTTGCTATTTTATTATGCATTTACGAAATATAGTAGTGCATATTTTATTTTATTTCATTTATAGTTATGAAAATTAAACCCTAACCGATAAAAATTAACATGTATGCATATAAACAAAATTATTTTTATCCTCAAAAACCGTTTATGCATGAAACAATGTAAATTTGAAGCATTTCACTTTGATGCATGTTCTATAAACGTGTTATGCATTGTTGGATGCATCATCGTGCATTCTTTCTTATATATATATGTATATATATATTAATATTATTTACTATGTCAAGCATCCTACATATTTAGATATATAATATCATGCATTTACATGATAAGGTAATGCATATCTTGTTATTCCATAATGCAATAGTTTAATAATCAGTTATTTTTATTACTTTTAATATGTATATGTTAAATGTCCGTTCGATATTTCTTATAATTGTTGCATTTAAGTTAATTTGTTAATGCATATTTTGCTATTTTATTATGCATTTACGTAATTTAGTGAAGTGCAAATTAAAATCACGTCAAATCCTAAACCCTGTTTGGAAAACTAAACCCTATGAGTTAAAAATTAAACCCTTGTGGGGAATCTAAACCCTATTCTAAAAACTAAATCTTCATAAGAAAAACTAAAACCTAGCTAGTAGGGAAACTATACCTCACGCGCACTGGCTGAGCTAGTATGGGTGCATGGGGGTGCAATTGCACCCCCAATTTTATTTTATTTTTAAATATATATATATATATATATATATATATATATATTATATTTAATATTATAAAAACCTTAATAATTATATATACTCAACTCTATAGTTCATCGGCCCCATCACTTAAATTTGTTGAAACATAGAGACATGTGGCTTATACTTTGGTGTTTTTGTTTATCAAGTTGGTGTTAATTCTTCCAATTACTATTGCAAGTGGAAAGAGTATTTTCCGAAATAACTTATATCAAGAATAAGTTGAGAAATAGTCTAGGAAATTGATTTTTAAATGATTGTTTGGTCACTTACATCGAAAAGGACGTATTTCTTCAAGTTTTCGAAGACGAGGTTATCAATTGCTTTAAAGAAATAAAAACTCGTCGAAAGTTAGATTAGACAGTTTTTTTTTTTTGAAGTGTATATGACATTATATTATTTTAATATGAAGGATTTTTTTATATTCGTAATTATGTAAATATTTCGCATCCCCGAATCGAAAATCCTGGCTCCGCCACTGCTCACGCGTGTATCATAATGCATTTTTTTTTTACCATTTGTTATGCATGTTTTATTTTAAGCTAAAACATAATGATTCTTCAAAATATGCATATCCAATATGCAGATCATGCATTTCTTTAATACAATAATGCATTCCAATCTAATAAAAATGCATTAGAAATCACTTGGATAAGTGAAGATTAGGTCTGATATCATCATATATTTAATAAATAGTATATATCATCACAATATTCGTATGATAATGCATAATTAGCTATGCAAATTATTAACCTGTAGCCACCATTTTTCTATTTTATAAGCTTAAAATTAGACCCAAAAATAAATAGAAAAAAAAAATTCATATACATACTGGTGAAAAATATGGTGGATGCGGTGAAATGAAAGAGAAACACATATAATTATGTAACTCCTTAATTAATTAATATTAAATCAAATCCCATAAAAAAATGAAGAAAATCGGCACTTACACTTAAATGCGGCAGTTTAATTTGGTGTAAATGGGAAATATCTCCTTCTCACAAATTACATTATATTTAACAAGTTCATAAATACTATTTATAATTATATTTTCCGAAATTATCATATCCCTTAGATTATCCAGATCTATGGCTACAAAAGTTTTTAGATTGCACCAAATAAATAATTTTCATTTGATTACTCCCCTCCATATATATATATATATATTGAAAGAGAAAGAGAAAGAGAAATAGAAAGAGGGGAAGAGAGAGAATGGGGTGGAGGAAGAAAGGGGGAAGAGGAGCCGGATCTTGAATAGGAGAAGGGATAGGGCGGCAGGCGGCGGATCTTGAATGGGAGAAGGGAGCCGGTAGCGGCCGCGGATCTTGAGGAAAAAGCAGGAGAAAGGAGAAGGAAGAGGGGGCAGCGACGACGGATCTTGAACGGGGGAAGGGATGAGGGAGCCAGCGGCGGCGACGGATCTTGAGGAAGAAAGGGAGAGAAGATAAAGGGAGAAGGGAGAGAGAGAGAGCGGCAGCGGCGGTGGCGGATCTTGAACGGGAGAATGGAGAAGGGAGCCGGCAACGGCGAGGGAGAATGGGAGAAGGAAGATAGGTAGTGGCGATGACGATGGCGATGGTGGTGGTGGCGACATCGACGAGAAGAAGGGGTGGGTGGAGAGTTGGCTAGCGAGGTGGAAGAAATGGGTGGGTGGAGAGAAATTGGAAAATGTGGGTGGGTTAGGGAGTATTTTAATTAGGGTTAGTAGTTAATGGGCTAATTAGAAATTAAATAATAAGGGTTCAATTAGTGGGCCCTAATCTATATACTAATCTAACTTAAAATTCCTAATTATTTCCCAAAAAAAACTAATCAAGTAGAGCGGGACAGGACAACCCCAAAAGAATGCTGCACAACTAAAATGGGACGGAGGGAATACATAACAGTTACGTTTTAAGAATTCCCCGGCTAGGGCAGATTTTGACAAGTCCTAACTGGATTAATTTATAATGTTTGTTCAAGGCCGTATGAGGAGGTTTAGGAGGTTCTTCAGAACAAGTCCTAAAATACAGTGGGGTCCAAAATCGATACGAATCGTCTATTGAATTCCGTGATGGACGCTATGTATCATATATATTTTTTAAACAAGCAACAATTAAAGGTTTCTATAAACAAAAATTATTGATATTAATTGGAAATATTCAAGACATGTGACGACTATCCCTCGTTGCAATAGGAGATGCAACATAAATTGCAATAGATGAACCAAATCGCCTAAAATCATATAATCTCTCATCTATATTTTGTTTTTCTCTCCTCTTTATCTTTTGATAATTTGTTTCCCTCTCGTCCCTTATTATTTTTAATTGATACTTTAAAACAAATTAAGCGCTCAATTTTTATAATTAGTACGGGGCCTCAATATTGATTGAGATGGACCTGTGTTTGTTGGATAAAAAAAATATATAATATTTGTTTTCTACTATTTTTATATTATGTTTTGATAGTATATATTAGTATTTGCTCTTGTTCGATGCACAAATAAAAGTGTCCTATTCTACTTATTAATGAAAAGTAATTAGCAGTTTAAACACATTGAATGGAGTAACAAAACAATTTAATAGGAAGATCTAAATTATAATATGTTATGTCCATGAACGTCCAAACATGTGTTGATTTTTTTTTTTCTTTTTTTTCTACTTAAGTAGTCAGTGGGTGTCGATATGTCTATATGTTGATCTATGCGAGATAGTTCAGCGACATACGATACTTCTCAAAACATCAGCAAGTACTTGGGTCAGCAGCTTATCTTCTTTCGTTGTGGCTCTGAAATTCTTTCTTCGTTAGAGCCTGCATCATACGACTATAGTACTAAGTTCCTTAACCTTTGAACCTGCTGAACTACTCAAGACATCATCATATTCTATATCATCCATTCATGAAATTGTTCTAAGAGATTTTGGGATGAATTTTGAAATCTCATCAAAATATAAATCATCCCGTTAAGTTCCTCTTTACATTATATCCTAGCATTATATCCCAATACGCCGACACTACAACATGTTGTCGAGCACACAATTTCTCGACAGCACAACCGCATGATTGCATGACCACGAGCAATCGTGCGATCAGTCACGCCCAACACTGTTCGTGACAATGAGCTTATGTTTGTCAATACTAAACATGATCGCATGACCACACGAACTCATGCGGTCGTGTAATTATCGTGATATTCGGAGCCAGTACCCTAATTAACAATAAAAAAATAAAAATTACTATTTTTTATATGCAACTATTTTATTCACTTTTAATTTATTATAATAACTTTATTGATGTACTATAACTTTATTTAAATATTTTTACTTATAAATTATAACATAAAGTAATACCCATTGAATTTTGATGGATGTAATGAGGGGTAATATTTCAATGGTAGTTCTACTCGTTTCGAAAGTCAAACTGCATGTTATTCGTTGTAACAAAAATAATAGGCCAAGTGTATCATTAGTCTAGCTAACACATTCACTTGTTATGCACATTGTCAAGTCAACTCGAACTGTTGGTGGTGACAATTTATTGAAAGTAATATTACATGCATTAAATTATATTAACAAATACAACATCCCGATATCAATAAATGATACGTATCATTTATTAATATCAGGATGTTGTATTTGTTGAGTATCGTAAGTCATCTGTCACATCTCAATTCACGAGGGAAGGCAGATGCACCATAAGTTTGACTAGAGGCTGGAATAAAGAAGTTGAGATAGAAAGAGATATCAATTCATTTCAATAATCGAATAATACTTCTCGAAAAGTTGGGTAACATCACTTTTGCAAAGGGAATAAGACAAGATAAAAACAATGACAATATACTCAACATAGTATACATATCATTATACTAGGATCGCATAAGATTCAATGACTCAATGGATCAACATAAAACCATCATTTCAATACATAGATTTCGAGTTCGAGTTTGAGTTCTTAATAAATAGATAATGAATGAGTTCAGAGTGCAATATTCTCGTGCTTAACAAAAAGAATACATTCAAAGGAAGTTCAACAAAAGAAAGTCCTAGTCTCAAGTCCGCTCCGTCATCACAGCTCTATCAGCTTGAAAATATGTGAGATATTTGGGCCAAGAAACCTATTTCGGCACACTTTCTATAATTGGACCAAATTTAGGAGTAATCATACTTTTTAAAAAGAATTTGCCTTTGCCATTCCGGAAGCGACACGTACGAACTGCTAAATATCTTCATGGCTTGCTTTGACATATTACTCTGATTTTATTTTAACTTTTTCATTTCTATATCCTGTTTAAAATATCAGTACCTCACGTGATGCTATATCATGACAATTTTGTTTTCTTCTCATCTTAGTTAATTGAAGTTCAGAGTTCAAAGTTTCGGTTTCATTTTCACTTTCTATTTTCTTAAAGAAAATTAATATCAAGTGTCCATTTCAGATTTTTGGCTGTCTTTTTGTTCACTCATGTTTGTAATATTTAATTTCAAGAAAATTGTATGAAATACCTGAACTTTTCCAATATCGAGGTAAAGTTAAAAAAGAAACAATTTCAAAATTTTGTATTGCCCTAAGAGAAAACCGATAACAAATTCAAATTCTTTGCTTTCACTCCCTAAATATATTAATGTTGGGAACCCATGCAGTTTGATTTTGGTGATATTTTCCGAAACCACACTTAACCTTATTTTCAATTCTAGTTAGGATTGATCAGAGCGACCTGCCATGTTTTCACAGGTCGTCTCCCTAGTTCTTTTACAGGTTGAACCTGTGTAAAGAACAGATCGTGTTAGACGATCTGATCTATAATCTTCGACCTGATCTGTTAGTTCCTAGTCAACCTGCAGTAGAAGTTCAGCTGACCTGCTTTGAAGAATTCAAGATCGCTGGAGTTTTATAGATCGAAGGTCAAACAGATTAGCCTTCACGAGTCTGGACGACTTGTCCTCTGGTACCTGTTTGCCAGCTAGGACAAAATCTCCCAACGGCTAGAAGTGTGTCAGCAGTACGGCCTCTCTGCCATCACTAACAATTTCCAACGGCTAGATTTCAAATCTACGCCTATAAATACTTCAAGCCTCTCCAGAATCAAGTACGGGAAATTCAACATACAAGCCAAAACTCTGCAAAAATCTCTGAAGCTCAAAGCATCACTTAACACTCGAATCAAAAAGATTTCCCAAGTGTTAAGATATTCAGATTTCTGATTCTAGATTCTCTGTTCTTAAGCGTTCACTGCTGCTTAAGAACATCTTAGATTTCTTCATATTAAAGTCTGTCAAAACTGTCGTATTGAAGAAGTATAGAAAGCTATTTCTAAAATTGTTAAGTCCTAATTAGCTTAGCAAGTTCAGAATAGCTAGCGTGCATCTAGTTTGTAATCTCTATTTTAGAGAAGTTTGTAAGGGTCACGACCCAAAAACTCGTGTTTAGATTTCGTCGAGATTAGACGGAATCTGAAGCTGATTCTCAATCAGTTTAAACAAGAAGAGAAGTAAGGAATTTCAGCTACGACAGTAGCTGACATGGACGTAGGGAAGGTTATCCCGAACCACGATAAAATCAACTGTGATGATCTCTCTCTTTTATTTATTTACAATTGATTTAATACTTACTCTCTGTCCTGCATATTCAGCATACAAATCCTTCATACAAACTTACAATCTGTCGTTTAAAAGAAAAGATTTTCTAAGAGTAGCCAAACCCACTCACCAACTTCCGCACTGCATTGACTACCTGTTGACACAAGTGAACCTGTTCTCCACTGAACATGTTCTTGCTCAACAGATCGTCTCTCTCTTTCTGATAAAAGTTGACCTGACCTGTCAACCAGATCGCACACTTTGTTTTAAAATCAAAACTGTTGGCAATTGATGTATTCCCCCCATACACCAAATTACTCTTTCTGGGACTAACAATTAGATATTCATAAATCAAACCATACATACAAATTTAAATTGCGTTCGTAGAAATATAATTAATCCACGCACATGTATGAATATGTCAATGTTAGATAAATATGGAGTACACTATCAAAATTAGCTTTTATAATTTTCTAGAAGATATACGTGGAAAGAATAAGGGACTAAAAGACAAAGCTAGTTTTCAATGTGTACATTTGCTTTCTTGAATCAAAATATCAAATGGAGAGCAATAGCATATACGTGCGAATAACATTATCGTTGTAAAATAAGTACCACAGTATTTTGAATATATTTAATGCTCTCTACATTTTTTAATATATATATGCATAAAATTGTTGTTTTTTAGAATACTTCTTCCATGATTTTTTGGCAAAATTATTATATCGGGACGTCTACCGTTTCTTACAACTTTCTATTTTAGAATGTATGTCTCACATACAATTTAATAGTTTTAACACTTTAATACTATTACAAATATTAGATGGACCCACAATTATTATACTTTAACACTTTAATTTAATACTAACATATTATCTAATACATTAAACCCATATTCAAATTTTTTTGTCAAGAATTCAAGTACGGGAGAATTACATAAGTTTTTTGCTAGATATTTGTGGGTCATAGAATGTCGAGCGTTACAATCAGTCTTAACTTTCAATTAGCAAAGAGACAAAAAAGAAAAGGCAAAAAACAATCATGTGGGTAATTTAGTCGACTAAAATTAAAAATGAATTTAGGCGGCAATAAGAAAATAAATGAATTTAGGCTGACACGTGGGCCTTTGTGAGAGTGCATGGGAGTCGCACTGGATAAAACCCCAGTTCGGTTAATCCCTCCCTCATTCTCTCCTCTCCTCTCCTCTCCTCTCTCCCAAAACCCTCAATAATATCCCCTTAATAATATCTCCTCGGATAATAACGGGCTTTTAGCTCATTTCGAATGCGATCCTCTGCGGCCGGACCTCGTGGCGGTGGGTGGGCTTGGACACGTCACCGCCTCCCATTTGACCGACGTCGACAGCAGATTTCTGCCTCGCCACGTTTCGACCTTTCATAGCACCACGTCCTTATCTCAAGCTATGTAGAATTTATCCAAATTCTCAGAATCTCTCCAGTTATTGGGGGCCTCGATTTCGACGGAAACTTGGTGCTCTCTTTCGTTCTACCTGCTTTCAATCGGTCATGGCGGACTCCGGCAGTGAGGAAACGGGCAAACAGGGTAAGCGGAAGGCCATGTCCGATAATTTGGAAGGCGAGCCGTCGAGTTGGCGGCGGGAGGGGGGAGAGGAATTCCATTTGGCGGCGGCAGACCCCTTGTTGGTGTTTGGTTTGGAAATCATGACGATAATTATGGGGAAGCTCGACGTGCGCAGCGTGGCAGAAGCTCGTTTGGTTTCTCGGGGGTGGCAGGCGGTTGCTTCCTCTGATAGGATTTGGGGTCCCAAGGTTCGTTTCCTCTGTTCATTTTTTTTTTCTCTCCTTCTTCTCGCCTTTAGATCTTGGTGTGTTGGCTGCGCGTGTTTCTTGTGTATTTCTTACTGATTACTGGTTGTGGTTAAGTTATGGAGTTTGGCAGTTGCGTGTTTTTGGTTTTTGCCCTTCTTTTTGAGGTAATGGACCAGCGCTTGCCGTCCGGGTAGGTGTTGTTTGAATCCATTCTGAGTTTTCTTGTTCTGTTGTAGATTTTTGTTTGAACTCGAGTTGATAATTGATGTTATGTTTTTCCAATTTGAGTGTGTTTGGAGAAGACTGTTTTTTTGGAGTTCTCTCTCTTCTTGTTTGAAAATTAAGATATCAACAGGAAAAAAGAAGTATACTCTGTTATTGATTAGTAGCTGGAAACTGATTGCTGTGAAGAATGCAGAATGCTTCTAAAGCAAAAAATCAGCATTTATCAAGTGTAAAAGGAAAACTTCTCCAGATGAGTATTTGGTAACTATTAACTATTATTAGTTACTTGTGTAATACTACTAATGTAGAAATTATTATTTATTATCCGAACTTAATAATTTTCGAACATTCTTTTTTTTTTTTTTTTTTTTTTGGGGGGGGGGGGGGGGGGTAGAAAGAAGCTCATAGGGTTTGCTATCCTGTTCTCTATGTTTGCATAGGGGGTAGAAGGTGAGAAATCTTTTGACAGCATTACCAGGGTTTTCATGAAGGTCCATTGCGTAGTGATCCTTAATATTGTTCTTGGCTCCATATCGTCAAATAGCACAACACGAGTTACAAAGAAGGGTGTTGGTCTGAATAATTGTCTTCTTAACTTTCACATTGCAGAATACAATGTAGCTAACCCTTGAATGCAGGCAGGAGAATTTTCTGTGTTCTGCTTTTGTAATTCGATGCTTGCATTATGAGCATGTATAACTTTTCTCTGTACAAATGTCACAATTCATATATATGAACCTCTTTCAGGATTTCTTTCTCATATATAGATCGAGTCCAAAATCTTAATTCTGCTTCTCTGAGTCGTGGAAATCTACCATCTTGGAAATCGGGTATTGCCAGCCATGGGGGACTGACTGCCAATGCAAACTGGAGAAAAGATGGTAATAAAGAAACATCTGTTTCCTTGAGCTCATTAGTGGTCCAGATTCTTCACTTAAAAAAATCAGAGGCTGTTCTTTGAGGCTCTGTACGCGAAAGAGGAAACAGACAGTTTTTGCTTTGTAAATTCTGATCACAGTGTTTTTTCTTTCTGAATTTTTATGTTTGTTGGACGAAGTATATCTAATTTCCTAGGTGAGATGGCTCGTCTTATTTGTGGTTTGACGTGCATGGAAGGTCAACTAACATACTATGGTTTTGCAACACATATGTAAAAATTAACATGCTTTGCATATTTTTCTTTAGCATCAATTTTATACATTGGTATAATCAGTCTAAGCAACTCCTACCTTTGAGCATCATATCATGGTACCACTTTCTTTGGACAAGTTTAGCTATATTTTGAACCATGTTCTAGAGAAAAAGTAAGCTCGTTTTAGCAATTCTTGTAGGAATATGTTGATTGTGTTTTGACTCAAGAATTAAAGGTAGAGAAACAAGACAAGACAAGACAATGTACATATTAATTTAAGTCCTTCATGAATGCTGCTAGAGATAAAAATACCGGGTTAAAGAATGATATTATGGATGGAAAGCATTATATGTGGATTAGTAGGGTTAGTAGAAGCAAAATTATAGCAGAGTGATTTTTAGATTCCTTCCTAATCACTGCATTGAGCTTCAGCCTTTAGGACTTAGATAATGTCAAGGGCAAATATTCTGAATATTCCATTACTATCATCTTTTCATTGTAAGTGGGGTTGGAATTGTTGCTCATTTTTGTCAGCAAGAGAGTCTCCCCGTGATTTTAGCTAATATCTATTCAACTAAATGTGAGGTTTATGGAGTTTTAATTGGTTAAGTACTTGATTTGTCAGGAGAAGAAGACTAGTTTCCGTTGTTCAGAAGAGATAGAGGAATTTATGGTCTCAGAAGTGGTAAGAGTCTCGACCCATTCATAGAGCTAAGAGTTAATGTTGTGATTGAATATGAACTGTTGATATGTTTTGGCTAGTATCTTTGAAATAATAAGTGGAGAGAATAGGTGTTGAAGCATTCAGAAGTCTTATGATAATGTCAAGAGCACCTAATATGTTACTTTTAGGATTGTGCTCGTATTTTTGGATTATTCGTGTTCTAGGTTAAAGTGAACAGTTGCACTGATGGAAAAGATATTTTCCTATGCCATAGACATGGTCCAAAAAGATATATTGATAGAATACAGCTGGTTCATGCTGCACTTGGAACTCATCATTCTTCTGTAGTGATTGAAGAGATCATTTACTTCCAAAAATCTGCAAGCTAGGCATCTTCAGCTTTTTTGTTAGTATTGACTTGTATGGATTAGACTGGAACAGAAAAAGAAAAACCTCTGGGATATTCCATCGGTATCAATTCAGTCTTCCGCTTGCGTGAGTTTTATGGATCGAGCAAGGTTCGTATCTCCATCTAAAGGTCATGAAATAGTTCAACAATTCTTTTGCACGGTGACAAGAAGAAAACAACCAAAAGGCTTGAGTTCCGTGGTTGTCTGATGTCTATTGTTTCTATGAGGTTCATATAAATTCAAGCTAGGCACTCTGCAGCAACTTTGGTTGTTGACTGCACTTATAAGCCATAGATGGTTCGTGTTAGCTACTCTTGCATCCTGATCTAGTATTTAGACTCTAGAGCACTTGAGTTCCACATTTTGCCCTGAAAGAAGCCTACATTCAAAAGAATACGGTTCGTTTTGTCAACCTTCTATGTTCCCAACACGGATCCCACTAAAAAGTTCTACATTTCCATTGATTATTTTTGACTATTTTCAAGATTCGATTCCCTTCAAAAGAGAAGGAAAATAATTCTTGGTTTGGACTTAAGACCAGTAAATAGCGAATTTGGCTATAGAAATGAAGAATGCAGAGGATTAGTTTTCGGAACAAGGTGAGGGTTTAATGCAAAGACGAAAGCCATGAAGCTGGAAAATCTCGAATTCGATGTGAGGCGTATTGGCTTGATGGATGTATCCAAGAGTTCTCTTTGGGTTTGATAGACACCATTAAATTAGAGGATCGGTCACTTCTGAGAATCAGTTTGAAGGACTACATAAATTTAGAGGGGCTTGATAGTTGTGCCTCATTATGTTGTGTTAAACGGGTAGGTGGATAGCTTATGTAATTGCCTTGCTCTCAAAGATATAATTGGCTTGGTCTGAACAGTGTAGCCAGCTGTGAGTGTTTCCAATCCAAGATGCACATTAGGATTAAATATCTCTGTAACCAAATTTGATAACTTAGTGTCCCAGCATGTAGAAAGTTGGGTTTAATCTCTAAGAAACTAGGATCTTGGTTTTTTGCATATATTTCTTGCATAAAGTTTTGTTTAAGTTCTTTTGGTAACTGGCTTGTGATGAGATGATAATGATTCTTGCTTGCATGTTCATGAACAATATAAATTTATAGAATATTTCCACTGTCTTCTGCTACTTATTAGTCTCTGAACAATTACAATCTGATCATCATTTCCAGATATATGCCAGCTCAATGCTTCTCATAAAATATGTGTTATTTGATACTATATTTCTTTTCCTTTTTAATTGTTGTGTCGGGTAATGGTTATAACTTATAATCAGATTATTCTCAACATGTGCTCGTAGAAAATTCATAAATTGTGTTATTGAAGAAATGCTTGACAAAGGATGTCGTAGTGGACATTAAAACCCCATTCTGCTTCATATACAGTTTTTGTCAATCTCGCTAACCCAATTATGCATAACTTCTCATAGTCTGCATTATTTCTTTATTGTCTTTTAGTAAAAAAGTCTGATACCCTTAAGAGGCACACATTTACTTTATTTTGCTTCCCCTTAGAACCACTAGAATATGAATCACAAACGAGCTGCCTTTTCTAGAATCCGAAGTTTTCAATTCATAGATCCTTCCTAGAGTCATATAGGCAGTATTTTAAAAGTCACTAGACGCTAGTAGGGTGGTGGCGGGGCGATTAGCGTCTAGGCAGCCTAGCGGGAGTCTAGGCGATAGCTAGACGGATTAGTATAAAATCAAAGTCTACGTCGAATTTTTCATATATTTAAACATGACATCCATAAGTTAAAGTATAAAATCCATAATTTTCAACTATAATTTAATCTTACAGCCCTTCAAACTCCGACTAGCCCGTCTAAACTCTCCTAGGTCTGCCTAGACATGCTTAGGACCACCTAGACACCTGCCTAGATGTCAATTAATTCGACGCTGCCTAGAGCAAACCGTTTTGCCATTAATCGGGACGGCCCGACACCAACTAGCGCCTAGACGCCTTCTAGACGGCCAAGTCGGCCTTCTTTTAGAACATTGATATTATTCATCTTGCCTTGTAGCTCCAATATACGTTATGACCCAGCAACCTATCAATTATTGTTTTTTCTCATCGACGTTGGTAGTTCCAAGATTTCTAACACTGTAACAAAATCAAATATTTATAGATAGGCTAATCCATATCTCTCTATATATACAATTTAATTCTTCAATTTTTATTATTTTAATGTTTGTCAGCTTGTTTTCATTCGTAGAGTCCAGAGAATATGGGTTACATGATTGGAAAGGGAAAAAAATCCGAACTTGATTGAAGATAGTGGAGTTAAGTTTTAATCTGCAAATGCATAGACAGTTTTGAGGAAAACAAATTTTTCTGGTGACCTTGCTATCTGAAACAGATACCATTTCAACATCTCCCCAAACATAGCACATGGTAAAAGATTATCGTAGGACACTTAAACAAACATAAATAAGATCATCACGCAGCATTACTATAGGAACTTGTTAATACATCATGATTGATCATTCACACACATAAGAAAAAGAAATAATGGAACATGGGTATAAATAAATACCATGAACATGGAAGGGACCAGAACAAGAAAATTTACCATGAATTTGGAGTAGGAGTGAATCTCAATGAATATGGTAGTTATCTTTCTATTCCAAGAAGAACCCAAGATGCTTAAGCAAAATGCCCTTCCATTAATAGTGAGGAAATATTGGGAAGTAACAGAAAAAGGAAAGAGGAGAACTAGAATACGTAAATAGGCTTTTCCCCCTTGATCCTTATATTAATACTCCCTCTGTCCCAACCTACTAGTCAACTTTCATTATTTTATACCTCACATATATTCAATAAACATGACTACTAGCATGGGACAAAAGGATTATTAACCACTTAAGTGTATGTACGACTTCTCTTGGATGTTTTATTCTAATATATTCCAAAACTTTCAATGCACAGAGATATGCACAATTCGTGATTGGTTCCCTTTCTCATCATAGTATATTAAAAAATACATATGAAATGTAAACATTGCATCGTTGAGTAATGCTATATCCTCTGCCCATGTCTTTAGTTTGAATTTGTGTAAACGATGCTGCCACTTTGTTCTCTTAAGTGCAAGTCAAAGTGATTATTGGTGTTATGGGTGTAGATATATGGGGTTTGACTAATTGGTGAAAGACTTGTTAGCTAGTAATGATATTGTTAATGATATACTTTCTAAGAAAAGAGCATTACCAATGTTTTTTTATTTTGTATATATATATATTTTTATAGATGTCATGATTGAATATGACATGAGTGATACACCTATCATTTTTGTGGAATGTGGAAATTGGTAAAGTAAATGAATCTTTCATAGGTTAAGCAATCATAGAAATGAAGTGTGTGACTTCGATATAGTAGCTATACAATCTTCTTTAAATACATTCATTGTATTTTAATGTTTAATGTTATTTAGAGTATAATTTCAACATAGGGGTCTAGATGTCATTTTAAAGACTAGGTCAAATTCAATGAATACAACCTCAAAAGATTGTAACATTGAAGCCAAATTGCTTTAAATTTCTAGGGCCTTGTGTTTTGGAAGAGATAGAACTGTTTAGGGTTTACTATCTTAGCAAAATAATAAACTCTTGACCATATAGTTTACGACATTTCATACGCTTGCATGTTGTAAATATTTTCATGATTTTGGTTATAGTAACATAATTTTCTACTAAGTATACAATAACGATGATAGCTCTTAGAAGAAGAATAAGCAGAAGAATGTTGTTGACGGATATACACTAATAAGAACAACAATAATGATATAACATTGCTGATAACAATAACAACAATGATAGTAACTGTAGCAACAACACAAACAAGAATTACAATAATGTCAAGAGGCAATAACAATAACAATAACAATAACAATAATGATAACAACAGACGGTTCATATAGAAGTTTTTTTTTTATGAAAAGTATAGTTGTTCGTACAAAAAAATTAAGTTTGGACATGAGCCTTTCTCAAGTGAAAATTCATTGTATTTTACTAGCTAGTCATTTATACTTTTGGAAATGACACACTTTAAACAATTTAAGCATTGGAATTACATTTCCCATTAGAGCTATATTAACAAATGCATAAATGCTATACTAAAAATCTAATCCATGGGTATTACAAGGCTAGATTAGGCATGTATAAGATAGCTTAATTTTGTATTCTTCACCTATACTTGAAAAGTGGCCAATCCTGATTCCCTTGAAACTTAAGATTGTAGTCATTAAATAGTAAGTGATGGTAGAAAATAGAGGTTTAGGCTCCCCCTGCAAGTAAAGTTACACATAAGCTTAGTATGCAACATCTTGTCCTTGTTGAATTTCCTATGTTGATTGTGACAATTCATCAAAGGTTATGAACATGGTTTATTAAATTATTTAGTTAAATTTTGAGGTATATATTGGTCTATTTAAAGGCTACCAACTTTTGATGTTACTTTGTCTAATAATATGAAAAGAACATACACTTTGATCAATGTCAGGGCACTCATTTCGAGGAGTTGATTGTACTTTTAACCAAAAGAAAAAATGGCGAATGAGTTGACACAAAATTAAGTCAAATATATGCTCGAAGGCTTTAAAAGTCTTGCCCTATTTTAGTAAACTATAGGTTGTGAAATACGGTTAGTATAGAAACTTAAGATTTTATATGTTCTTAATATAATGTTTTGCATCACTGATATTCATGTTTGCTCAGCTTCCAAAAGATCAATTTAGTCACTTTCACAAGTATTTCCCATACCTGGGTGGCCCATTTACAATTTTATATTTGCATAGAGAGAATACATGTGTTACCTATATTTAGATAATATTAAATTAATGCACTATAATCTCTACATGGTGTATACTCCCTCCGTCCACAAAAAAATTTGTGCGAAGTGGAGGGGCACATGTTTTAAGAAAATGTTGTTTGATGTTTTCTTAGTAGAATATAATGGGTTTACACAGAGAACTTTATGTGGGTCAATTTCTAATGAAGGAAAGACCACACTTTTCGTGGGCGGGCAAAAATAACAAAAAGACCAGATTTTTTGTGGACGGATGGAGTACTATTTTGTTGTACTTATCCATCTTGTAACAATTCTATATGTTTGACAAGGGGGGTCCCTAGAGTTTTGAATCCTAAAATACGATGTGACAAAATGTATCCACCTCGTGTGTAATATTGTAAATCCTCGATTTCTTGAGCACCTTAAAGTGAAAACTTCAATTTGGATTTGTAAGTTCAGAATTGGCGTGGGTAAACAAGATTTTCTTATAGCTTATTTAGTTTGATAAATAAGTAGTTCTTTGAGGTTATCAGTTAGCTTTTGCCGCAAGCTTACTTAGGTCTTTCAATATATACTCATCTGAATGCATTTTAGGAATCATTAGAATTGCTTATAACGAGAAACATGAAATAGATATATCTTTTGCATAATGATTGATCAACGGATTTGGCATCCGATTTAATCACAAATTATCTCCCTCTATGAAGTTATTGAACTATTGCGCATGAAACTGATAAAATCATTATATGAAATGTAATAAAATTAATACTTACAAGAATATTAGGAAATGTTGTTCGCTATGAAATATCACACTAATTAGTAACTTTGTAATACCGCTTCCGATTAACTCTAGGGGATGCTTACTTATATTGATAGTTTAAGTAGATAAAAAAAAACATTATAGAATTGTTCACCATATACTTTCAATGCATTGAATAATTTTGGGCCTATTTGATTGTATGTGTATTCAGACAATATCATGAGTATTGTCAATCTAATCCATCACCAGAAGTAGTTGTCTCCTAATTGATTGCTCTTTATATGTATTTCACAAAAACCTCATATACTTCCAACACATAATAATTATGAGATTATCATATTTAGTGGGTACACATAAATAATGTTTTTTTTAATGGCTAAAAAGGAAATTATGATAAATTTATGAATAGTAAGCTTTTGCCAACTAACTATTCTGCAACATCAGTCACCAAGTATAATTTCATATGGAATACAACAATTATATACTAATCAGGTATAATTAAACACAAATACAAAATAGAAATGAAAAACATCTCTAGGATCATATAACCATAATGTCATTATATGTCCTTGATCAAACTAAAACAAGATCAAAGTGATTATGAATAATATGGTCTTGAATTTGGATGAAAATTCTCCATTTTGCTTGAAAACTACTGGTTCATGCTACACGTTTGGAAAATGGTTGTTTGTTAAAAATTGTGTATAATGCTTTCTTGATGAGTTTCATGTTGTTTGAGTACTATTATTCTAAAAGCATCATAATAAGTGATTTGGTCTTGAATTGGAGTGGAAATTATACACCATGCTTGAAAAATATAGGTTCTTGCTATATATTGAAATATGGTGATCTGTTAAAAATTCAGCAAGCTGTTTCCCTAACGAATTTAATGTTGTTTTGAAGTCCTATTATTCTAAAACCGTCATGATAAATAATTTGGTCTAGAAGTGGGTGTAAATTTTACATCATGCTTGCAAAGTACAGGTTATTGTAATACTTGTAAATGTGGTCGTCGTTCGATAGAAACTGAGTATGATGTTTCTTTGAAAAATTTGATGTTTTTCAGTCCTATTACGAGAATCATAACAGATGATTTGCTCTTCAATTTGGATAGAAATGTTTACTGTTTCTAGTAGCTCAAATGCTTTTAGGTGCTACTCTTAAAATTAATGGATATCAATGTGCATACATGTTTGCCATTCTTATTTTGCTGGTTAATGAATAATGATAGACCACATTTGGCACTAGCCATAAATTTGTAGGTTTAACATCCCCAATATTTTACATTATTATAATATGATCACTGTATCTACCATCTACTCATGGATTGAATAATTTTGAACTTGTTCCGTCGTCTAGACTCCCCCCTCGGTGTTTATGATGTGAAAATGAAATTAGGTTGATTCTTCATCGACTCCATAGAATAAATATTTTCTGTTAAGATTACCTTACTTCTCCCAAGCCATATTTAATTAAATATGTACTACCTCCCAATAAATGCATTTCTAGTAGTTGATGCAGATAAAGTTCTGGAGCATAAACTCTTGATCTGCGACGGCAAATTCTCCACCAATCAAAACAAAAGCAGGAGAATAGCCTCTTCTTTACTTTGTAGTACCCTGAAACAAAATTGTGTTGCCTCATCCACCCAAAAAGAACATATGTTTATGATATTTGTACAAAAAATTAGTTCACTAGAGATAGCCATCACATAAAGAGAGATGAGTTCTAATAATACATTTCTAGAATACTCATTAGATAGGTAAAAGTATCTGAACCAAATATATACTAGCTATTGCCTAGTAGTATAATAGAACTATATATAATAGTTTGGAATTACCCAGGACATGCTAAAATGAAATCAACGATGTCAGTAGTTCTCCCTACCAAGATATGTGTAGTTATTAGATTCTCATGAAGATCCTATTGAAAAAGGGAGAACTCCAATGATTTGTGTGTCAAGAATTGACTTCAGGAATAACCTTGTTAAAGCTCAATATAGCTCAGGTCAGGTCGCGCCTGAAGAATTTTGACGCCTCTGTGTCTGAAATACTGTAGAATTCAAGCCATACTTATTCCCTTTCATTAGTTTATCTTTTTTTTTTTTTTGCTGAGTTTTAGTTCCTTCTTCTAGCTTGTGTATTTTGTTAGTCAGTATTGCTCCTCTCCTTAGATTGATATCTTGTAATTTGTAGGACTGCACATCTTTTTTCATATCACTACCTCAACTTACATTTTGGAATAGGATTTCCATAATTAGTGGTAAGTATCGGATGGAATAACCCTGCAACCCTTCAGAAGAAAAAGGTTAGAATCAAATTTCATAAATGGAGCATAAAGAAGTAAAATGGAACGCCTTAATATAAATAGGGACATAACATGAAATGGGATAACTCCTAACAGAAGTAAAGGTCATGTCATAGTTCTTGTTTTTGCTAAGAAGATTCACATCATGGTTTTGGATTTTTTTTGTTTTACTACTTCTAGGCTCTTCTAGTTCTATGCTGCTAATTTGTTACATGTTCTCTCCTTTTTCCATTGTGACCTGACTAATAGAAATGAATGTCTTTCTGACTGAGAGTGGGGTTTGTATTTTTGATGATTTTTTGTTGTATTGTGACCTCTTACTAAGAATAAATGTGTGTCTAGCTCATTGACTGGGATTTGTATATCTAATGATTTTCCTACTTAGGGCTGTGGTGTATATTGGTGAGGTGAAGTGGAAATGAAATGAGATGGAAACAGTTCATGAACGTTAAGTGTCTTGTGTTATCCTGTATGCCATGAGTTGATTATCATGCTCTAGCTGTAATGTGTTATCGAAGATACCATCTATGTTGCTTCTTAGCCAAATTTGACGAAACACACAAATGCTATTTTACCAATCTTTAAACAAAATTATTTAACACTACGGCACCTTTCTTTTCAGTGTCGGGAGTTATGGTTGGGTAAGGCACATATACCACGAATATCAATGGTTGAAGGACTTCTAAAGATTGTGGCTACCTTGCTCTCAATCAGAGACGGAAAACGAGTGAGTCTCACTTTTTCCTCTCCTTATATTTGTTGGAGAGCTGCACATGCTGATGAAGAGCTTTATGTGTTACTGTATCATATCAAAGAAAAAGAGTGATCTGAATTTGAATGCTTGAACTAAGAGATAAATCAAAACCTAATCTGAAGGTGATGCAAGGTATAATTTCTAACTGGCAATTTGCTAATGTCAGAGTCGAATCACTAGGGATGACCTGTGTGACCATGTCTGGGAATTCCGCTTTACAGAGGTATGCCATCATTCTTGTCGAACCTCAGTTCTTGTCAATTTTCTTGAGTTATCCTACCGTGCATTGTGTTCATGGCTAAAAATCTATGTAAAATTTAGCAGATTAATTGGTTCATCCTCAAATACCCTGTTTCTGGAAGCTTCTGTTCTATAAGAGAATATTTACTTTGGGTGATGGCTTAAATAAATAAATATAATATAGGCTAGTCACCACTTACTTTTATTGATTAAATAATCTTGAGCTTGTTTGATAATCTAATCCTTCAAATGCTCAATTATATGTGTTGTCTATCTAATCTATGACCTGAAATAAACACTCCGTGTGCTTTATTCACATAAGGAATGAACTAAAATATTAGACTGCCTTTTTACTAGACCCTAAAAACCTTAATACTCCGTACATCAGTAAAGTCTTTCACACTTGATCCGATCTAATTCCGGTTCATCCGATCCAAATGGTTGTAAGTCAGTATAGATGCCAACCACTTAGCAAAAGAAAGAAAATCCTAGCAATATGAGGAGCTGAATTCGTCAAGCCTGGGCTTTGTTTTCTTTCACACACCACCCTTCATGTTTTTGTCGTTCAGAAAAGTTGGAACTTTTTGATGTGTCTTCAGTTCTTTAGAGGATGATGATAGGATTAATGAGCAACAGGCAAATCTTTTGAATGGAGTTGATGTCTTTCATGAATCTCTAATGCTATTTCTCCCTATTAACAAATTTCCATCGTTTGTGATGAGAATTCTTTTAGGGTATATATAGTTTATGATCTGAACCGGAACATTTTTCGGTTTATGACTTGAACTTTAATTTATTTTTAAAAAACCCCGAACTTTGCGATTTTTCCAATTTATTGCCCGCATAGCTCGTCGTTGTCGTGAAAAAATATGTTGAGTTGAAGTTGGGGTGTGACAACGACGAGATGGGTCACCTTTCCCGGCACCCGAATTTGGGATGCAGGCCATCAATCGAACATTTTGCAAAGTTCGGGGTTTTTCAAAAAATAAATTAAAGTTCAGGCCACAAACTATAAATACCCCATTCTGTTATCATATTCTTGTCTTACAGACTCCAGTATTCTCCCTAACTTTGTGTCATAAACTGAATGCAGCAATAAGGGTTTTGTGGCATTGCTTCAACTATCGGTAGACGGTAGTAGAATAAATTGCAGCCTTATTCTTGAGCAAAATATTATTATTCTTAAATATTCCAATTATGCAGAGCAGTGTCATCTCATAAAACAATTTGAATAACTCTTGGCTGTATTAGAGAATAAACACCCAATTGTTCCGTTTCTCCTCACCTCTCTTTTGCCCTCTTAGCTGCTTCAACCCCCCCCCCCCCCCACCCCCCGCCCGGATTCTCTAAGGTTTGCTCCTTATGTGGGACTTGTGCTAACACTTAATGTTCTGGATCTCATCTATTTATCAGAAGGCAGGTCTTTCCAATTATAGAAAGCAACCTGGATCAACTATTGTTAATCCAAAGGCGGTATCTTTCTATTTATATAGAAAACGAATTCCATCTCCATTCTTTGTTCTCAGTTGAGCTCATCCTATTTCTCTTCTTATATAGAAATTGACTATTCTTAGATCAGTGTTTGCTTTATCCAAAAACTCCTGTTTCTCGTTTTCCTTTCAACTCCCTCAGTCTTAAGTATTTATTCTCTTATGCCTTTATATAATTGCACAGTTTTTTCTTCGATATCTCCTAATTCTCAGAAACTTAAAACATATTCTTTTACCCAAAATGTGCTCTCCTTTTTCTTGTTCGGATTGCCCAAGGCTTGATGACACTTATGTGAGAGTTCTATTGACGTTCTTATAATACACTTGCTGTTCTGGTTTTTATTTATCAGAATTCGGATCTTTTCAAATATAGAAAGCAACAGAAATTGACTATTCTTAGTCCAAGGGCTGCTAGCTTATTAGTTACTTATATTGTTACATATGACCACCTTCTTTTTTCTTTTTTTCCCATTTCCGTCGATAGATCAATGCTTTCTCTATTCATCAACCTCCACTTGTTCTTCTTCTGGTTATATCTAACTAAGAATTCCCAATTCCCAGAAACAAGAACATATTCTTTGCTCTGTGCAATAAAACAAAGGCTCCAGGCATATACTACTATATTACTTTTCTTTTTCCCATCAATGTCAATATATCTATGTTTGCTCTATCCATCAACTTCTATTTCTTGTTTTTCTTACATCTAGATCTAGCTACGGATTTCCCAATTCCCAGAAATTAGAATATATATTATTCATATAAAAAACCACAGTGCAAAAAATAGAAGAATAAAAATTGTTGTACCAGTTACTTGTGTATATTTCTGAGTAATCATCTCACCTGAGAAAAGCTGCCTTTTTTTACTTCTTCTTCTCTCTCTCTCTCTCTCTGCAGTCAGCTCCGGAGTACTGGCGGGACCTGGACCCGTACTGGCGTCGCGACGGCGGCACCCCGATGCGGCGGTACTTCCACCCGGACGGCAGCATCACGGCGGACGCCGACGACAAGGTGTGGGGCGGCCACGAATCCTCCTACACCATAGTCACCGGCCTCTTAGCCGACGGCAAGGTGCGTGAGCACTACGTGAGAATCAACCGGTGGCCTAAAATGTCGGTGGAGCGGCATCCCGACTGGAGTTGGGTCCTCCGCAACCACCTCTACTGCTACACCAGCATCCGTGACGCCGACAGGCCCGGCGGCACCGGCCCCGCCGCCCCTATCACCGGCGGCGAGTCCTCTTGAGAATTGAGACGGAAAAAAACTGCTCCGGCCGTAGCGCTAGCTATAGCTAGGTGTGTGATTATGTGTGCATGTAGAGGAATGGATGTTTTTCTTTTTTTTTGTGCTTGTTTTTGGAAAGTAATGTGGAATTCTGGGATCTTCTATTTTTAGATAATATGCTATTTTGGAATCATTTATGAAGATAGATGGATAGAGTTGCTGATTTGGACTGTTTGCAGAAGGCCGCCTTTTTTTTATTATTTATTTTTTCCATTTGTTTTTTTTTTTTTTTTTTTCTATTGGCTGTGAAGAGGCGGACAGCGAGGCTGATTTTCATAGCCCACTTTTATATACTACCTTCAACCCACCAAAATCGTCTCATTTACTTTTTTAACTTTTTCGGTACGCATTTTCACTGAAATTTAGTACGGGTTTTAAAATATAATTTTGAATTATCATTTTTTTTACGGGACATATTTTAAAACCCGTACTAGGTTTCGATAGAAATGCGTGCCGGAAAAGTCAAAAAAGTAAATGAGACTACTTATATGGGTTGAAGGTAGTATATATATGCTATATTCTCTCGGGTTATAGATAAATAATACTACCTCCATCCCATCATATTAGAGCTCATTTGTTTTGAACATTTCGGCACGCTTTTCCACCGAAACCTAGTACGGATTTTAAAATACAATTTTGAAGTATTTTTTCTTTTACGGGATCTATGAGTGTCGTTGTATCCTGTAAAAGAAAAAAATACTTCAAAATTGTATTTTAAAATCCGTACTAGATTTCGATGGAAAAGCGTGCCGAAGTGTTTAAAACAAATGAGCTCTAATATGATGGGATAGAGGTAGTACTACCTCCAACCCATATAAGTAGTCTCATTCACTTTTTTGACTTTTCCGGCACGTGTTTCCACCGAAACCTAGTACGAGTTTTAAAATATAATTTTGAAGTATCGTTTTTTTTACGGGATACTATGAGTGTCATAGTATCCCGTAAAAAAAACGATACTTCAAAATTATATTTTAAAACCCGTACTAAGTTTGGTGGAAATGCGTGCCGGAAATGTCAAAAAAGTGAATGAGACTACTTTGGTAGGTTGGAGGTAGTATGCTAGTTTCCCTCGCCCATCATTGGGCAGTTTTGTGGGCATCTTCGTCCTTTTTTCTATTTTAATTTACAAAATAAATAAAAATCAAAATTCTATTTGTTCTTTTTTCCTTCTAATATTGAAAAATGAGTAATAAGACAAATTGAATTTTGATTTTTATTTATTTTGTAGATTTAATGATTTATATATTAATTTCTATGATACTAGAATATAAAACAATCGAAAAAATCAAACAAAATAATGTCAAATCGAAAAAAACAACCAAGGTGTCTACGGAGGTGTCTACTATTAGGTGACTAGAATATCATTTCTCTTAGCTAATACTTATAAAATGATGAATTTCCGTTTTTAGCCTTTTTGTTTTTATATAACCGAAGATTGCTAATTATTTTTCCTGTTGGTAATGGTGAAATTCTTCAGGACTAAACCTTTGGGAATTGGAAATGGTACATAACATGAAAAAACAAAGTGAGATAAAAATAAATTAATAGCAAATGTTATGATAAGAGGTTTTACAATTAGCAATGTTTTTGACTTTGCCATATTTAGTTTGCAGTTGTTTGAAATTTAATTTAATTTATATAAATAGTATAAAGGTTTTAGTGAAGGAATATAATAATCGTATTTCCTGCCTATCCTGGAAATATTTTATATACTTTATAAAAATTATCATTAATATACTTTATAAAAATAAATCGTATAAAAAAAATAAACTCTACTAAAAAAATATTAAATTCTAGACAAAAACTTGGGTGAAGTCGGCCACATAGTGTGGCCGGGTCAAAGTGTCAATCTTTATACAGAAAAGTGTTAATCTATACGAATAAAAGTGTCAATCTTTAACATAATTATTTTATGAATAAAATGCCAATTTTTAAAAGTGTCAATGTTTATACAGAAAAGTGCTAATCTACACGAATAAAAGTGTCAATGTTTTAGCCGTCCGCACGGTACCTATGGCTGACCCAAGTGTGTCCCTAAATTCTAAATGAAAAAATATTGATGTGACACTATCACATCAATCGTGAGTATATTAAGTGTGTTCACGGTGAGTAGGAGAACAATATCTATGATTATTATAAAAAAAATCAATTTTTATAACTTTTGTTTTGTCTAATATACTCCATATTGTAAATCTATTTTAAGGGTAACGAAATAATTCTGAAAGTAATTTTATTATTAAATTAAATTTATATAAACTTCTCCTATTAAGAATCTATTGCTTCATACGTGCTGTATCACAAAACTCACAATAATAAATAATAAGTATGATATAAATAGTGATATATAACAAAAAATTATATTATTTTAATATATTTTTCAAAATTAAAAAAAAGAAAAAAAAGAAAAAGAAAACAACCCTATCTAATCCCTGCTAGTATTACCTCTTAATAAAACATCCGAAATATTATAAAGCATGTAGCGCGAAAATTCAAGAAAATAATATAGTACGTACTAGAATACACCGATCCTGCAACCAGCTTCTAGTAGAAGAGCGGTGCGGCGGTGTCCACGTTATACATTAATATATGCAACTCTATGGTCTTACCGATGGAGTATAATTAGAAAATTGTTGAAAGCGTTGAAGTATTTATCGAATATAACTACAATTTATTCCACCCATTAATAATAATAAAAAAAAAAGTTAAATCAATTAATGAAGGAATCATGTAGTTATGCTTACGTTAAATGTCAAATGGCCTATTAGGCGAGTTAGCTTAATTAGCTCAAATTGAGCTAGTCAACCCGGATAACCCGATAAAAAGATGTGAGTACGGGTTAAAATTTGTAGCCAAAGAAAGAAGAAAAAAAAAAAAACACGAATGATCCAAACCGAAAATAACCCAAGCTTGGTGGGTTGGCCTGATTAATCAAAAGTTTTCTTTACGATGATCTTTTTTTTTTCAACCACAAACATGAAATTTAAAGATCACGTCAACGAATGACTCAAACTTGTGCCAACACATGCACACAATACTCATTTTGTGTCTAATATATTGTCAAATGTATTTAATTAAAATTATAAAATATGTTTTGTTACAAAAATCTAAGCAAATTCTTTAAAAAATAAAATAAATAAATAAATAAAATCTGAAATGAATTGCTACCTTGGAACATAAGCAAAAAGTTTAAAACGAATATAATTTTTTTACATACTACTCAAACGAATCCAGAAAAAAAACAACGAATGAAGAATAAAGAACAAAAATTGACATGAAAGAAAACAAATTTGAAAAGAAGATAAAGGATAACTTGGTAGAAACGAATCTGGCTCTAGTGCCAAGTGATACGACCTTGTCGAATTATTTGGATTCAACATATAAACGTATGTCTGAACAAGCACGCGGAAACGAATCTAAAAACAGTGGATATTCTTATACCTTTGAGATTGACTCCTCTAAATGATTTAGACCAAATATAATCTCTCTATACCCCAAAGAGATAATTATCTCAACAACATAGGTATGATAATGACGCCACAAAAAATGATGATTGCTTGTTTGATAAGTTGATATGACTTTTTTGGTCAAAACTAAACGAAATTCAAACATAAATTTATAAATTGAAATCTTATTAATGAGTAAGATGCTATTTTCATCACATTGGGCTTTACAAAGTCCTAATGTTACATGGAAAACAACTTTAACCAACAGCTTTAAACCCTAACTAACACAAGCTTAACTTTCTCTTGAAAGAGTCAAGTAAAAAATTATCTTCAGAGGAAAGTCCCAATATCCACAGGGGACATATTTAATATGTCCACAAATGATGTGATAATCCTATAAATAAAGAACCTAATATAAATATATACCAAAAAATCAATCCCTACGAAAAAAACTAAACCATACTATAAAAACTTAACCCTACATGGAAAATTGTCAACGTAACACTGTCACATCAACGGTATGCACATTAAATTTGTTTACAGTAGGTAGGAGAGTGTTTCTGATTAACCTAAAATTCACATCAATTAAATTACATTATTAAGCTTGAGTTATGAATTAACTGGATTTTTCACTAAATCTGCCACAAAGGCACATTATCAGGTTTAGTGAATCAATCTCACCAATACTTGGGTTCAAAATACAACGAGATTTAGATCTATTTGTAATATTGTCAAAACTAAATTATAAAATTGCAATAAATTTCATCTTTCTAGTAAAATAAAATTCTACATAAATTGCTATTTCATTTTAACGAATTTGGATTATATAGAATCACAAATAAATGGACAATTTGATAAATCCCTTCTTAATTTATCTTCGGGGATTACAAATTATCCCAAATGCAGCGTCCAATCACTCCAACTAGATAAAATTAAGATTGTATATATATATATATATGTGAATACTAGAACTCCCAAACTCCAAATTAAATTCAATATTTTTAAAGATGGGTACCACAAAATTCATGCCCATTTTTGTTTTTCTCATGTTATTTAACGTTTTTGAGATTGGCAACGGTGGCATAGCCCTTTCAAAATACGAAGTTATGGTTTTGAATGACATTATCCAAAAGAATGCAGCTCCATTAAAAGTTCATTGTGCCTCCAAAGACGATGATCTTGGATTTCATATACTACCTTTTGCCCGGGATTTGAATTGGTCATTCCGGCTAATTTTTGGGGAACTACTCGTTTCTTCTGTCATTTTTGGTGGGGACGAAAACAAAATGCTTTTGATGTTTTTTACGATGGTTGGTCCCAGTTTTGTGATGCTCCAGATGGTTCAGTGGACGATCATAACTTGTGTTTTTGGGTAGTAAGAACTGACGGTTTCTACTTCAGCAATAGACACTTTAATTCTACTCTCGAGAGAAAATATACATGGAATTAGAAATTAGTATATTATGTTACAATTTATTATTTAATCTCACATTAAGATCATTTGTTAGCTATTTTTAATTTTTGATATACTCGTACTTCATAAGTCCAAATAATCTCTGTGATCGAAATCAAATTTAAAGATGTTTGATCCATATTATTGAGCACATCTTTGTCATTTTAACCAAATCCAATTTGGAAGGCAATTTTGTAAATAAAAGATAATTTCAAGGTCATATTTTCTTCAAAATCAATATTACATAAATAGGAAAAAAAAAAAAAGAAGTACTCCCACTATTGATGAAGTCTCCATTCTGATGAAAAAGCGGAGGTTCCCCAAATCACTATAAATTATTTGTCTACTTGCTATTTTCCATCTTTACTAGTAAATCTTATTTATTTATTAATTAGCTCAAGCTCACGTATCGATCTGATCGCACTAGCATTTTTTTTTATTATAGTTATATTAAGGAAATAGTTTTCATTCAAATGAGTATAATTAAGGCCTAAACGTCTGCTTGTATGCGATAACTGATAATAGTCTATCTAACCAATTGACAAGTAGTCAGGTCGGGCCAGGCTTGGTTGGGTCAGCCCTGAGTCCGTTGGGATATACAGTACTTGATTTTTTGGCTTGTTAACCGGCCATAAATGTAAACTGGCCCAAAATCTTACCTGCACAGTTTTTAACAACCCTCTCGCGGATAGGTTCGTAAATATAGTCTGGCCTGATCTGATGGACCAGGTAAGGCTCCAAGATTTTAGGCCTAATTGAATTTCAAGCTGAGCCGATCCATCCAAAATGATTAAAAGCTCATAGTGCATACAGTTTTAGCTTGACACAACTCAAATTTTGCCCAAAACCAAATATGCTCGGGTTGTCTCGGTCTTTTGCATTATGATAATGTAATTCAATTAAATAATGATCATTTCAGTTTTGGGCATATTATCATATACATAGTATATTCTGTTTATTTCTTATACTCACTATTCATTCCTACTAAATTTCATTCTTGAGTATCAACCATCACCTCAGTCCAACATATTCAGATCTTATATATACAAAATACTCTTGAGTATAATGGTTCCCTATAAAGGTAATGATTAACTTGATATTTATTTAAATAAAGACAAATACTTGGGTGAGGTCGGCCACATAGTATGGCCGGGTCAAAGTGTCAATCTGTATACAGAAAAATGTTAATCTATATGAATAAAAGTGTCAATCTTTAACATAATTATTTTACGAATAAAATGTCAATTTTTAAAAGTATCAATCTTTATATAGAAAAGTACTAATCTACACGAATAAAAGTGTCAGTGTTTTAGCCGGCCGCACGGTGCCTCTGGCTGACCCGAGTGTGTCCCTTAAATAAATCAAAATTTATTTTTGTTTGTTCACCCGATTTTGTTTTAGTATTCGGTATACATTGTAGCTTAAATTTAACAAAACGATTTTTTTTTTACTTATAAAAAAGTCAATAAACATAATAGACAAAAACTTGTGTCAGCCGGAGGCACCGTGCGACCGGGCCCAAAGTGTCAATCTTTATACAGAAAAGTGTCAATCTATATGAATAAAAGTGTAAATCCTTAACATAATTATTTTACGAACAAAATGACAATTTTTAAAAGTGTCAATCTTTATACAGAAAAGTGTCAATCTATATGAATAAAAGTGTCATTGTTTTAGCCTGGCCGCACGGTGCCTCCGGCTAACCCAAGTGTGTCCCAACATAATATTATGGTTAAATGCTTTTAATATACAACAATCTCGTTACCCCTTCTCAAATGGTAACTAAAATTAACCAGAACACATGAATAGCTAAATAGATTTATTAGATTCATCTTATAATATTGTCTAAATTGTAAAATAGCACTAGTATAATAAAGAATTCAATATATATATATATATATATATATATATATATATATATATATATGTTTTATAATGACGAATTTGTATAATAGGATCGTGATATACAATTTGATAAATTCCTTCTCAATTGTTTGAAGGTCACAAATAATCTCAAATGATGTCTGTGTCCAACCATCCCAACTATATAATTAAGGTAGGAATATGTGAAAATACCATAACTAAAAAAAAAATCAATACTTTTTCAAGATAGGTCGTTCTCTTACCCCAACAACCTTGCCGTTTTTTTTTCTTTTTCTCGTATTATTTGAGTTTTGTCATGGCATACCCTTATTCAAATATCAAGTTAAAGTTTTTGATAACATTCTTCCTAACAATAGTGCTCCATTGAGATTTCATTGTGCCTCTAAGACTTGGTTTATCGGTAACCTCCAATAGCCGACCTCCAACCTTCAACAATTAAATAAAAAGGAAAAAATGCAATATTCCATAGGTGGGCGGTCCATAATGGGGAGATCTCCAACCTCCAAGTTCCAACCTCAGACCTCAATTCTTTTAGACAAAAACTTGTGTCAGCCGGAGACACCGTGCGGACGGGCCCAAAGTGTCAATCTTTATACAGAAAAGTGCCGATCTATATGAATAAAAGTGTCAATCTTTAACATAATTATTTTACGAATAAAATGACAATTTTTAAAAGTGTCAATCTTTATATAGAAAAGTGTCAATCTATATGAATAAAAGTGTCATTGTTTAAGCCCGACCGCACGGTGCCTCCGGCTGACCCAAGTATGTCCCATTCTTTTATTCTATTTTTTATTTCACTTTAGTATGTGTCAATAGTTATTTGGCCAATTATATATATATATATATATATATATATATATATAGGGAGAGATCAAATGAAAACTAAATATTGTGTGAAATCTAGAAACTTTTTTAGGCCCTTGATCTTGAATATCTAATGGTGTACATTAATTTCCTGTTTCAATATTTTTATATTTTTTCATCTTTAGTTAAACACGTCAATTGTAATTTATAGGGTAGTATTGTCACTTTCTTTAATTTTAATTTGTAACCGCTATCCCCTTTAAAGGAATACAGAATTGTATACTATAATTAAAGTGTGTCATTAATTTCTCTTCAACAATTCATTATTTGTCTTCGCCACATCAACATCAAAGCCCCCAAATTTTTTTATGCATATTTTGACCCGCATATTTTGTATGCATATACGAAGAATTATTATGTTTAATTTAAACTAAAATATTACAAAAATATCATAATAAGTGGGACAGATGGACTACAATATTATAAAAAAACATAATCAAAACACCATATATGCAACATAGATTATAAAAAAAAAATGCATAAACAAAATATTATATATGCAATACCGATTGAGACAAATGAAAAACTAAAATATCATATATGCAACACCGAATGCAAAATAGTGCATAACCAAAACAACATATATGCAACGACAATTGAAAAGAATGCATAACCAAAATACCATATATGCAAAGTTAAAAATAGAAAAATGAATTATTTCTACAAAATTTTAAATAAATCATTCCAACACATCTATACTGAAGTAATAAAATTTGTCTAGGATTTAGTTTTCTCATATAGGGTTTAGGGTTTAGTGTTTAGGGTTTAAAATAAATATTATAATTACGGGTTAGAGATTAAATTTCCAAATAGGAATTATTTTATCTACTAATCAAGTTCTACTAAAATATTGTGCCAAAAAAAGGGGTCATGATAAGTGGGACGGAGGGACTACAAAATTGCAAAAAATGCATAATCAAAACACAATATATGCAACGTTGATTATAAAAAAAATACATAAACAAAATATTAAATATGCAACACCAATCGAGACAAATGTATAACCAAAATTTCATATATGCAACACCGATCGCAAAATAGTGCATATCCAAAACAAAATATATGCAACGACAATTGAAAATAATGCATAACCAAAATACCATATATGCAATAAGTTAAAAATAGAAAAATGCATTATTTCTACAAAATTTTAAATAAATCATTCCAACATATCTATACTGAAGTAATAAAATTTGTCTAGGTTTAATTTTTGAATATGAATTATTTTATCTACTAATCAAGTTCTACTAAAATATGGTGCCCAAAAAAAGGGGTCATATGATAAGTGGGACAGAGGGACTAGAAAACTGCATAAAAAATGCATAATCAAAACGCCATATATGCAACATGGATTATTAAAAAATGCAAAAACAAAATATTATATATACAAATCGAGACAAATTTATGACCAACATATCATATATGCAACACCGATCGCAAAATAGTGCATAACCAGATCAACATATATGCGATGCCGATAAAAAAAATTATAATCAAAATACCATATATTGCAATAAGGAAGATGAATAAAAAAAGAAGAAGATTAGAAATGCAAACAAAGATTAAAGAAAATGCAGCAAAATTATCATATGCAGTTTTTTATTGCACAAGAATATTATGCATAATATTATTTAATTATTGCATCAAATTGTGTAATAATATGCATAAGAATAAATGACGAAAATGAGTAGATATTGATCAAGAATGCAAGTAATATAGAAATAATAAATGAAGAATCCAAGACTAGGAGAAAAAATTATAAAATTAAAAAAAAAAAAAAAAAAAACTCGTAAGATATAGTGATATTTTTATTTTAAGAAGGATGTTTGTGAATCCCACAAAATCAGCCCACCACTATATGCGAAAACATGTAATAAAAATGAAGTTGACTTTGCTACCCTCATTACTATTAGAATTATAACTTAATGTGTATTGATTTTAAGGAAATTTATTAAGTTTCAATTTAATCTTGGCCATTCATTTAACTTAAATCAATGGTATCTAAAAGTTTTTAGATTCTACACTAGAGTTAGTTTTCACCAGAATCAAACCCTATATATATATACCTAAATTTGGATTCTTTTTCTCTACAAATAAAGACCAAATATGATATAATTATTCACATACTAAAAATTTGGTCCTTTTAATTGTTGTAATTTATGTGTTGATTTGAAACCACTCTATTCAATACGGCGTATTAGTTTGTATTTTTTTTTTTTGAAAATTTAAATTATTAATTATTTTTGTTTCATATAATTAAATTATTATTTAAAAATACATTAAATAATAATATATAATGTTGTGGTGGGTAGTTGGAATGATCACGGATAAACCTATAAAAATAGAGGTTGGTTGGGTATAAATAGTAAATTTGTAGAAGAGAGATAAATTAATTTAATAATATGAAGGTTGAATGGTTGGATAAAAAAAATGTTGCTGATAAACATAGTCTAAAGACGATGATTTTGGAAATCATACACTATCTTTTGCCCAATATTTTCATTGGAGATTTAAGTTAAATTTTTGGGGAATCACTCGTTTCTTCTGTCATTTCTGGTGAAAAAAAAAACAGAATAGTTTTGACGTGTTTTATGATGGTTGGTTTGAGTTTTGCAATGATCCATCTGGCTCAATACATGATATAAACACATGCTATTGGGAAGTAAGAGCTAACGGTTTCTATTTCAACAATAAAAGGCATCATTCTACCCTCGAGAGAAAGTATACATGGAAAGAGATAAAATTATATTCAAAGCTATAAAATTAGTACTCCCTAAGTCCAACTCATCTTGCATATTTATATTCAATACGAGTCTATTATAATAATAAAAATTATCAAGATGAGTATTGTACGGTTAGAGTTTTTTTTTTTCCAACCCGAGTATTTTTAACTTGTCTTTTATTAATTAGTATAATGATTGTTTTAGTTAATTTGTACGCCGACCCACGCGATACCCGGTATCTTAAAAAAAATTATATTAGAAAAATAAACTATAATATAATATTCCAAATATTAATGGTAAAAATTATTGATCCGTTCGTACTAATAACTATAGAAATGAGAATGAGCTAAAATCTGATGATTTTATTTATTCATGGTATTTATATATTTACATCGCGCACACACACCACATACTACAAAGAGTTTTTTAAAAAACTATTGTCCATTAAAATGAACAATATTTTAATAATTATTTAAACTAATAAATCAAAAATATGACAGTACCTTTCAAAATAAATAATTCAATGATACTTATATAGTGAGCCAAATCACAAAAAGTTATGTCGAAAGTAGAAACTCAATATTAAACCCAATTGGCCTTCTCTTCCACTCCATCCCCCATCTTCCCCTGCGACACTGAAAAACAATATGAATATTTTTTTAATTTACATATACTTTTTGCAGACTATATTCAAACATATTTACCTAATCTAGGTAAATTAAACCCTCAATAATGTTTATGGCTGATAGCTCTTGACCAATGTAAGTTTTGGTTCTATTTACCGTTGATGTTTCTTTTATTTCTTTTATAATTAAAAAAATTATATACTATTGCTTGTTAGCATCTATCATTCTTAATCTTATCTACATAAAAAGAAAGAGGCAATTTTCTTATACTCATCTAAGTTAAGAAATGTCTAATTACACCCACCAATATAAAAAAATACAAATTATACCCATTTGGATCAAAATGCCCTTAATGAGTTGATTTTGAATGAATTTTTGACTTTTTTTTATAGTTTTTTTACGTTTTTTTTTCGAATTTATTTTTTCAATTTTTTTGGGACTGGGACTATTAACACCAAATAGTCCCAATATTTGAATATTTTTTTGGTTTTTTTTTATTTTATTTTACGTTTTGTTTTCAATTTTTTTTTCAAATTTTACGGTTTTTTTATTATTTTATTTTTAATTTCTGATGTTTTTTTGGACTAAGACTATTGAGACTATTAGCACCAAATAGTTCCATTAGTCCCAATAGTTGAATGGAGTTTATTTTCAAATATTTATCACAAAGGTTAGTGATAACAATATCTCAAATTTGATTTTTATACGTACAAGAAAGTCAAATATCCATAAATGAAATAGTTAATTATGATATATTTGTAAAACAACAACTTTGGTTTGTTGTTTTTCTTTTTCTTTTTTAATTTTTTTGCAGGATGCATGTTTGCTTTGTTGATATTCGATCAGTTCTCTACTCCAACTTTTGTGTGCTGAATCTGGAAAATATATTAATTAGTTAAGGTGGACTTCAGTACATTTATGGAAGGAACATATGTTTTTGGTTGCACAATGTAATTTTTATTTAGCAAGTAATTCTAAAACAACATTTATTTACTTATTTCTTTATTTACCTATTCATTGAATAATGGGTTTCACATACAAATTGAAAAAAATTCAAAAAAAATAAATATAAAAAATATTAAAATTGCAGGGAATAGATGACGATAGAAATAAAAAAACGTCATCTATAATAGTCAAACATTACAGTTTTAAACGCACATAGATGACGGTTTAAAATCATCAACTATGTATAGCAAAGATGACGGTTAAAAACTGTCATCTATAGTATCATACTATAGATGACACTGGCTTTTATGACGGTTTGAATGCACATAGATGACGGTTATTAACCGTCATCTATGTGCGTTTTTCTAATAGTGAAGACTATTGAGACTATTAGTACCAAATAGTCCCAATACGCCCAAACAAGATGAAGAAATCCTAAATTAGAAATGAGACTATTGGGACTATTAGTACCAAATAGTCTCAATAGGCCAAACAAGATGAAGAACCCCTAAATCAAAAATGAGATTATTTGGACAATTAGCACCGAATAGTCCCGATACGCTTAAACAATATGAAAAACCCTAAATCAGAAATGAGACTATTGGGCTATTAGCACCAAATAGTCTCAATCGGCCTAAATCAGAACTGAGACTATTAATCAAAATAAAATCATAACTGCAACCCCTAATCTAGAAAATAAAATCATAATAAAATCATGATTGTAATCCAAAAAATACATGATGACAAACAAGATGGAGGAATCTTAAATGAGAAATGGAACTATTAGTACCAAATAGTCCCAACTTCGAGTAGCAGCACGCCGTCATCGTCTCTGTTCAACAGTCCCTCCCCTGTTGTCTTCCCCAGCTCCTCCGACTGTAGATTTGGAAGTTGAGAACTCGGTGCCCTCCGATCACCACTTGCTCCTCCTCGCTCCCCTTCAGGAGGCGTTTCGCGAGGCAACAGACCTCACTCCGCTGCAGATCGGCTTGGATCTGGAGGCACGACGTGGCGACAACGCCAAATCTAGAGGAAGACGGCGGCGGCAACGTGTCGGCGAGGTCGGGGTCGGCTTGAAGAGCTTAGCCATGGCGGATCGGACAGAGAATGACGTGATGCCGCTGGTAATGCCTCGTGCAGATCATCAACTCCCGGATCCGTGGCCAGAGGTGTGACGGCGGCCGGAGATGTGACGCAGAAGGAAAGAGAGAAGGAAGAATTAGGGTTTTGGGAAATGAAAAATAAAAGAGGAATTGTGGTTTTTAATTTTATTAAAAATTCAAATATGCCTTGGTAAGGGTATTTTGGTCCGAAAAAGTAAAATATACTTTTTAAATTAGTGGGTATAATTTGACATTTGTTAAGTTGGATGGGTATAGATATAGAAATGTTCCCCTACCCACCGTGGACACATTTAATGTGCCTACCGCTTATGTGGCAGTGCCACGTCAGTAATATTTTTCATTTAGGGTTCGATTTGTTTTGGTAGGGTTTAGTTTTTTGTGGTAGGGTTTATTTTTTATGGTATATATTTGAATTAATTTCCTTATATGTAATATTGTCACGTCACCCGTGGGCATATTAAGTATGTCCACCGTGGGCATTGGAACATTTCTCGGTATATATATGCATTATCACTAAGAAAAATATCTTTATAAATTATAGTTATTTTTTTTTCTCTTAAATATTTCAACAAAATATGGTACCGCATCAATGGCGCCTATCATAAAATTAACTATCTTTTCTATATTTTTAGAACCATCCCTCTTTCGCTCTCGATGCATATTACTGCTGATAGCGTAGTGAATACATTATAATGAGGTTAGTGGGAAAAGAAACTGCAGCAACAAAGAGTGGGGCTATTATAGAAATTACTTATCAATTTACATAATTAACTGCATATTGTTAATTAACCGTTAAAATTGGAGTGTATATATTAAGATTTCTTGATGCAAAATTCGAAGTTTAAATAGAGTAACTACTTAAATGAATACTCATTGACAAAATCCTTATATTTGTACACTTGCGGCAACTTCCATCACCTTTTTCGTGTTCACATTCGTTCAGAAATTACAAAGTTGATTGACAATCGTCGTTCAGAAATTAAAACACATCTTAAGACAAAAATAATGAGAGAAAAAGAAAAAAGGAATGAAGAAGAAGAAGAAAATCTGACTTGGAATTATAGAATTTTATATTATGGTTATTTATACTATATCTTATACTGATGAGAGCATATTCTATCCTTTATGGTATAAAATATTCATTATTCTCATATTTTTTATAAAAATGTCTTTGTCGTGGATAAAAATGTCAATTGACCTCACAAAAGTGACAATCTTGTTATGTTCGAAGTATTCGATTTTATCAATTTGGTATTGTAATAATATGGTTATTGCTAACGATACATTATATTGAACGGTGCATTATAATTATATATACCGTGCATTAATATAATTATGCATAACAAGCATTATTTTTTTTAATTTTTTTTACAGAAAATCAATTTTGTACAAGATCTCCACCCTATATTTATGTATGTATATGTGAATATCTAGTCTTATTTAACAAAATGCACATCACCTATAATATCCTTATAAAAATTAACAATTTTTTTTTTTGCTTATAAAATAGTCAATAAACATAATATTATGGTTAAATGCTGTTAATATCCAAAACACATGAATAGCTAAATAGATTTATTAGATTTATCTTATAATATTGTCTAAATTATAAAATATCATAGTAATTTGAAATCCAAAAAAAATATTGTTTTTATAATAACAAATTTGTATAATAGGATCATGATTGATGTAAAATTTGATAAATTCCATCTCAATTGTTTGAAGGTCACAAATAACCCCAAATGATGTACCTAACCATCCCAACTATATATAATTAAGGTAGGAATATGCGAAAAATATCATATCTCAAAAAATAGAAATCCAAGATGGGTCGTTCTCTTACCCCAACAATCATGCCCATTTTTCTTTTTATGGTATTATTTGAGTTTTGTCATGGTATACCCTTATACAAATACCAAGTTAAAGTTTTTGATCACATCCTCCCTAAAAATAGTGCCCCATTGAGACTTCATTGTGCCTCTAAAGACGATGATTTTGGAAATCATACACTAAGGTTTGCTCAAGATTTCCATTGGAGATTTAGGTCGAATTTTTGGGGATCTACTCGTTTCTTCTGTCATTTCTGGTGGGGGAATAAACAGAATAGTTTCGACGTGTTTTATGATGGCTGGTCTGAGTTTTGCGACGATCCATTTGGTTCAATACACGATCTGAACACATGCTATTGGGAAGTAAGAGTTGACGGTTTCTATTTCAACAATAGAAAGCATAATTCCACCCTCGAGAGAAAATATACATGGCAATAGATAGTATTTTATGTCGATCGGGTGTATGCTTAAGATGTGATATGATGTTACAATTTCTTACCCAATAATCTGAGTGAAATAAAATTAAAATATGTTTGCTACATCCATATTGATCGGTGGAATATATACTTACGTTATTTTTAAGAATTGTTGAGTTTAATTTGGAGTAAGTGTGGTGTTCGCAATGTTAAATTATTGTTTAGCTTAGCTTCTAAACATTGTACATATATGATTACTTGATTACTGGTTTAATGAATTTTATTTCCCTTTTGAAAATAAAAAAAGTTAATAATAAATATACCAGATATGAAAACTTGGAAACAATCCTAAAAAAAAATGGAAATAATCCTAAAAAAAGTTAAATTGTGGGATTTCTTTGATCACTTCTATTTTGTTTGAATTGTCGTCGAACTCTCTTTGAACCAAAATTTGAAAAATCACGCATAAATTCCGATTGGCAACTACGTTTTCCAACGCTGAAAATCACCAACGAACAAAAATAGCCGAAAAGCCAACTTTTAGGGTTTGAATATGTACTACTTAAAGTTTGGATTATAATGTCAAAAATGTCATATTATTAGCTAATGGAGTACATTATCCCATAATCAAATTATGAAAAATTGTGTCTGTAAACTATCTACCGAAATTTATGCAAATCACCAACGTAAAACACTTAATAATAACTTGCATCAATATTTATATAGTGCGAAAACTTGTAAAACACCAACTCAAAATAAATACAGAATAAGAGAAATGATCCCCTACCCACCGTGGGCACGCTTAATATGCTTACGGCTGACGTGGCAGTGTCATGTCAATGATTTTTCCTTTTGGGGTTTATGTTTTTTTGTTAGGGTTTAGTTTTTTTTGGTAGAGTTTATTTTTATAAGGTATACTAATTAATTGTTTCCTTAAATATAATGCCGCCACCTCATCCGTGCACATATTAAGCATGCCCACGGTGGGTAGGGGAGCATTACTCTACAGAATAATACTCTATTTTAGTTAGCTACTACTTCAGCTAGCATGTCAAACAAATGTGTTTGTGTAGGATAAAATCTGCGTGATAAAAATCGAATTAATGTCTATTTTCCTACATCCTTGTAATTCAATACTTAATTTTAAGAAAACTTGCGTGATAAGCGTAGGTTATTAAAAATATATATTTTTTTTTTGACGAAAAATTCCTTTTTCTTTTTTTAGAAAAAACAAAACAAACTCTTTTATTTTAAAAACTAACAATGAAGTAATAACAACCCACGCATAAGCTTAATTAATATTGCTGAAAAGAAAATGAACTCCTTACTACATATATGAATGCAAGTATAATTTCTTCTTATTTAAATAATACTATATGCATAGAATATTTTCCTAATTAATCAATATATAAAATAAAATTAGTCAAGAATAATAAATTATACTACCTCCATCCCATATAAAATGTCCACTTTGAAATTGGATCACAAACCAATGCATTTATGTAATAATGTGATGTGATGTGATGGGTTGAAGTGATATTAATTTGGGGTAATAAAGTTACTTTTGGAATAATAAATGTACTTTTGGGCTAATAAAGTTACTTTTGGACTAATTAAAGTGTGATGGGATGGGTTGAAGTGATTTTAATTCATACCACATTAGGAAGGTGGACTAAATTTTGGGATGGCTCAAAGAGGAAATGTGGACATTTTATATGGGATGAAGGTTGTCACGACCGCACTTTGCTAATCGATAGCTAAGTTTGGTAAATTCGTGACTATAAAATATGAATCTGAAATAGTGGGTAAATGAAGAACATTTCTTGAATCGACTCTCAGGGCAATCTCATTTCTAAATAATCTGATACTTATAACTGATAAAGTAGGACAATTCTTGTCATGATTCTGACTCAGAACACATCTAAATCGAAAGGAACTTAAGAACATCAGAGTGTACGCTACGGAAGTATGGCTATAAATACATGTATGAAGACATGTATTACCAAGAGTTATCAACAACTAAATCTTCGCTAAATTGACAAAAGCTCCACCGGTCATTCCGCTTCAACCTGCTCAACCTGCACATTAAAAACAATGTACAGGGCTAAGTACAAATTGTACTCAGTGAACACATTGCCCAAAACTGATTTTATTGTCATCCATATACTGAGTGAAACATAAGGTTTTTCTTAAAAGTCTATGTTCACTAAAATCTCTTATTTCTCAAAAGTGACTGCAGTCAAATTTCTTTAGTAATCAACCATATCCGAGCTATGGTGCCGAGGAGGTGGCCACCTCACTCGTCACCTGATCGATCGCCACACTAAGCGAGTCGACCACTTGTGTACACTAGCCCAGATATAGCATCTCGTCATACAAGGACCCGAATTCGATTAAATAACAATTGGCATAGCCAATAACAGATAGGCATCATACAAAAACAAAATATTTTATGGCATGACAATCTTTAAAAGAGCTATATCAACTAATAAAACACGCTTTGTTTTAAAAGAAAGCCCACCTCCTTTACTCTGCTTACTGCTATTGAATTCTAGCTTCGCCTTGGCGACTGTTCCTTCTTTGTTCGACCTTGATGAAAGAATACAATAAGATTCTTAACTCGAACGATAAATGTTTATCGAATAATTCTAGTTCTATGTCTTTTCGATGATTACTCTAAATTCTTGGGTGACCTCGTCACTGCTATCTAAGCTCGAATTATTAATCAAGTTATACAAATAGCTTATTCGACTGTTTCTAAATAAATCAATTATTTGATTTATTTACTTAGAAATATTAATTAATTGAGACGCTTCCCAATAATTAATTCTATTTGTTTAGTTGATTAGCTCAATCAAAATAAATCTTGATTATTAACTCTTAGTTAATAAACTCATTTCTTGGTTAATAACTTATTTCTATAAGTTAAATCTTTTAAGCTCGTAAAATAATTCTCTCGTGAATTATTAATCTCTACAATTATTAATTGGGGGTAATATAATTTAATTAGTGATATCTAGAACCACATAATTAATTAGTGTTGGGTATTAAATTAATTAAACCAACAAAAGAATTAATTCGGCCCTTTGATTAAATGAATCGGCCCAGCTGAAAAATTGAGTCCGGTCCAATTGATTTCCGGCCCAGATCCTTGCGACCCAGCTCCTGGCCCGAAAACCCGGCCCGAACCCGACCCGACCGAGTAGACAAAACACCCCCAAACCCCTCTTCTTCTCTCATTACCGATACTTCTCTTCTTCTTTACTCTGCGATTTCTCTCCTCTGGTTCTCTCTACTCTCAGATTTCTTTCTAAAAGCCCCCCTTCGATTGGAAAAGCCCTAGATGGGAAGAAATTCCTCGCCTCTGATTTTTTTTTTTGATTGTTCCGGCGATAGCTCCGACACGGTGCCACCGCCCATGGCAGCCGTCGTCGGCTGCGGTTCTCTCTCTTTCTCGAATCGATTCTCCGGCGCAATCCCTTTTTGCTGCGGTGAGACGGCACTGCTCCGGCGCAACTCCCGCAGCTCTACGCGCGCGTTCCCTCTCTCTCTCAACGATTCCAAAACAGAATCTGAAATTAAAAACCCTAATCGAATTGATTAGGGGACATTCGTCCTCTCGGAAATCCAGCTTTTCTCCCTTTTTATTTTATAAATTCAGAACTTAAGTTTTACTGAAAAGATTAGCCTCTGATTTTCTTTTAGTTAGATCGAACGATGCTAATTCTCAGTCTCTTCTTCCAGGTTTCGATGATGCGACGAGGATGGTGCAGCCACTGTGGCTCTCTTGTTCAGCCCCTCTGTGCCGCCGATTAAGGCCTCGACGGAGGTTTGAATTCTCGCTTTCTAACTCTTTTCATTAATCGTTATAAAGTTTCGAGTTCTTAATGCGAAAGTTGTGTGTTTCATAATTTAGAACTTGGATTCTTGTTTTTAATGCTAATGGATGTTGTTATAAACTTATCCTGAAATGTGCCCTTGGTGTACTTTATTGGGGCTGTAAAAGGTATTGTTCTTATGGGATTTCAGAATCTGGAGCAAATTTATTAAGCATGCTGATTTATTTGCTACAACCTTCTCGCATTAGTAACATGTATGTGTGGTTTGGCAAACTAGAATTAGTTTTTTTTATTTTTTTAGACAAGGTTCTGTAATGTGATTAACCTCAAGAGCTGCTCAATGAATTTGAACTTTAAGGAATTTATCTACTTCCTATGCATGTTGCTGATGTTGTTTTAGTTCTAAGTCATACTTTCAGAAATTACATGCTTGTGGTTTAAACTTAAATAAGAAAACAACATGCTTCTATGCTCAAGACTGAATGGTTTGGTTGTTGGTGTTATTACCTTAATGAAGTGGGAGTGATAAGGGTTGTGGCTGTGGAAAAAGGATAGAGCTCTGCCTCTGTTCTTCTCTTCTCTTTCACTGCAGCTTCCCTTCCATCTCTCTCTCTATTGTTTCAGATTTTGGTTAAGTGTCAAGTTTGAATAAAGAGGTGTTGGTGTATGTATGATAATGTGGCTGAAGCAGGGAGTGTTGGTTGGTTTATTCCTCTGCAAAATCTTCCCCAAATCTACTTTACTTAATGCTGTTTCAACTCATTGTTTTCCAGGTTTTTAGGGGCTCAAGAATGAGGCTATGTGGTAGCTAATTTGCAGCAGAAGAGAAGAGATTTCTGCAGTAGGAGGGAGATTTTTGTGTTCCCCTCCTTTTGAATTAAATGCCGTGTAGTATCCTATTGTTTTCTTCATTAATAGCCACCATTGTTGACTTAAGTAATATGCAATCTAGTTATTATTATAGGATTAATTTATTCAATTGCTCAGCAACATATATGATTGGAGTTTTACATATACATGCATAAATATATGGATTTTCGGCTGCAGCAACCTTGTGTTTTAATTTGGGCTTGGCCCAACATCTAGAGTATAGTGGGCTCGCCCCATACTTAATTATCGAATGGGCTCAATCGAATCGAATTGTATTAATGGGCTTGCCCGTTAATATACTTCCTTATCTCGTGAATAATAAGTCGAAACACTAGAATTGTTTTAATTGTTAATTAAACGAGACAATAATTTTACTACTTAGTAAAATATCGTAATCAAGCTTCTACTTGATTTATTTGCTAATTAATTGAAAAACATTGGGAATTAAGTAGCTACTTGATTTATAATAGATTATCTTCTAGTAATTCCATTATACACAAGTGTTATCTAAATCACTAAAAGATAATAATTATCTTTTAATCATTTCTAAAGTAGATAGAAAATACGGGGTGTTACAAAGGTAGTATATATAGGGGTGCGACTTCGACTAAGCAAAATAAAAGTAAATTTAAATCTCCACACACTTACAAGTCAAGAAACACAATTAAAAATAACTTTATAAGTAAATTAAAAATCGGGTTGTTACATTTAATTTGTATGAAAGAGGAAAAAAAGAGTAGTATAATTAAGGACCTTATGAAACTAAAAAAGATATGAAAATTTATTTTTGTTATCAATTAACGACGTAGCTATTTGTTTCCAGAATCTTCTTACCCCTTGGTAAATAAATCAAAAGACATCAATCAATAGCTAACTAGATTTTGATTCATTTGCACTATTGTCAAAACTAAATCACGAAATAAATTGCAATTTTATAAAAAAGAATTTGGATTATAGAATCATAATCCTCCACATATACCCCCTTTAAGATGATAATAACTAAATCAAAATACATCAATAACTTATAATTTAGATTTATATTTATATTATTCCCTAAATTAGATTGCAAATTCATCAACTAACTCTTACGCACCAATTATACAAAATTTGAAATAATTAAATATTGCTAGTCAAAATAACGAATATTAAAAATATAGAAAAAATCTATAATCAATGGGTACGAAATTTGATAAATCCCTTGTAAAATTCTTTGGAGATACAAACTAATCCAATCCAATTTCAATCATGTAAGGCTATAAAAATATGTACATTTTCAATCTCACATATTCAAAAATTTCAAAATCTTTTTCCAAGATATGGGAAAAGTAGCCATATTTGCCATTCTAATGTTACTAAACATTTTTTAGAGTGGCAATGCAGGAGGTATAGTCTTTCAACCTAAATACGAAGTGAGAATTCTAAATGACATTCTCCATAATCAGAGTGCTCCATTGAGAGTTCATTGTGCCTCCGGAGACGACGAGCTCGGATATCATACGCTAGATCTATTAGATAGCATCCATTGGGTTTTTCGGCAGAATGTTTTAGGAAATACTCGTTTCTTCTGTCATTTTTTGTGGGGAAATAAACAAAGAGCTTTTGACATGTTTTATGATGGCTGGTCCGAGTTTTGTGATGCTCTGAAGGGCTCTAATCAGAGGAACCTGTGTTTTTGGGTAGTCAAAGATGATGGCTTTTATTTCAGCAACATATTATGGAATCCTGATCTCGAAAGAAAGTATACATGGCGGTAGATAATTGATTTAGTATACTATGTAATGTATGCTTAATTAATTAATTAATTAATTAAGATGTTTATGATTTCTTTTTAGCTCTCATCGAGTTTCATTTAATTGGTACATCGATTTACATTAATTAAGCATCAAGTTGAGCGAAATAAAATTTCAAGATGTTATTACATCCATTTTCTTGATGAACTCGATCTTTAATGCATTTATTTTTACACTTTTATTGACAAGGATTATGATATAGAAAATGTTATATGCTGATAATAACGCCTTTATTTTAAAGGCATTAAAATTAAACTTTTGATACGAAAAGTAGACGAAATAATATTCACAAAATAAAATAGAAAAAAGCCAAACAAGCCACAATGCCTCAGCATTAGCGAGGATTGGCCAGTACCTCTTGGTTGGAGAAGAAACGTTTTACCAATTGAAGCCACGCTTCATCATCAATTGTACGTACTAACTAGGGATGTGATTGACATTTTAGCTAGTATAGCTGATTCTAACCGAAACCTAAATTTTTGATATTTAATTTAAATGAGTTATCCTATAACTTTACTTGAGATAAATGCTATGTAGTCGTACAATTTACTAGTCCTCGGTAGGTCTTCATGAAATGTGCAAGGATAATTTATACACAACAAACAAGCTTATAAATGTAATATCCAAATAAATTTTAAGGGAATTTTTTCCAGAAAAAATTAAAAACCATATATATCTTGCAAATGAACACAAAACTTCTCCAAAAAAAAAAAAAAAAAAAAAAAAAAACAAGAAGAAACTTCCAATACCATGAATCAAATCAGAAGAAACATCTTACTCACCACCATCACGATTATTCTCATATCGAGTTTGTGTCGTATAACTGGAGAAAAAGGAAAGAAATGGCGATTCGGTTTGAAGTATCGCGTTCATATAATCAATGGTTTCGAAAACCAAGGGAAGTCTTTGTTAATCCGGTGTTGTTCCAAACAAGATGATCTCGGAATTCATAGCCTCAAAGTTGGCGAAGAATTATCGTGGCATTTTAAGGTTAATATTGATGGATCTACTCTTTTTTATTGTGATGTTGAACAAGGCAAACAGTTTAAACATTTTGATGCATTTAGTGCCTTAATTGAAGGCACAGATTGTGCTGATTCTGGACATTGTTATTGGTTAGTAACTGAAGCTGGTTTCTATTTCAGCTCCGATAATTTCACATGGTGGAAGAAATTTGAGTGGTGAGGGTTCTTTCTTTTCTTTTCTTTTTTTTTCTTTTTTTTCTTTTTTTTTTTCAGTTTCAAATACCGTGAATTAACTAGAGAAATTAGACAATAAAGTTGATGTATATAAGTGAAATAGTGTAATTTCGTGTCTATATAATTCTGCAAGGAATTTTAAAATAAATGTTTAAAGTAAAATCATTCTCTGAAGCTATGCATATAATATTTTTCGGTTTAAATTTCAAAATATTTAGAACAGGCCAATAAAGGACGCATTTCCGATTGTATGAGGAACTATAATTTACTATGATATGTCGTTGCTCAATCCATGAGCACCGATCACTGTTTGCTCATTTTAATATTTTTATTTTATTTTATACCTTATAAATCAATATTGCAATTATAAAATCTATAAAATACACAAAAATCAAAACTTGATTCGTTATCTTTTTCAATAACTTCAAAAAATGAATAATAAGACAAATCGAGTTTCGATTTTTATATATGTTATAAATTTAATAATTTCAATATTGAATTCTAGAGTATTAGAATAAAAATAATAATTGAAAAAACTTTAAAAAAAATTAACGTGAACAAACAGTGCTCACAAATTGGAGAGTGGCATATCAAATCAAATCATAAAAGGAGCAGTCACATACTCTATACTACCTTTCAGAAAGTGTTCATATTTGTTCTCCACCATTTGCTTTAACTTAATTGTTTAGTTGCTGACTTGCACCTATAAACCTTTTATAAAACGTCAAGATTTAATACCAAATAACATCAGTACAATGCAAGAGCACATAAATCATCAACTCAAATATTTATAATGTAGCCTTTTTTACTCTAAAAAAAAAATATACCTTTTTTCTTATTCAAATGGCTAGTTTTCGGATCCACCATATTCCTTCTCACACCTATCACAAAATTTCATTATACTGCATAAATCTATCACAAAAAAAGGAAGAAAAAAAAAAGGTCAAAAGAATAGACAAACAGAATAATATAAGTATAAAATGTGAAAAGTGCAATCATTTCCATTTATGTTCTTATTCTTCACATTCATTCATGATAAAATAAAATAAAATACTTTAGTTAAACAAATGCATGTTCGTTCACAGTTTTCTATAGGTTGATTAGAATGAATTAAATTATAAGAGAAATTGATTTACATGATATCGTCGTATTTCTTCACAATCATGTCTCCTTCTTCAGCCCCATGATCTCCAGTGTACTTCTTCCTCTTCATGTTCTCCTTTTTCTTCTTCTCTCTTATTATTCGCTTCTTAGTGAAAAAAATCGACAAACGATCGGTTAACGAAGGTTTTTTTTCTCCATCTGCGGTTGGCAAAAGAAGATAAGAAATATTTTTGTCCTCCATTATGAAGCTCTAAATATATTCTTCTGCATATGAAACTGAAATGAGTGTTGTTTGATGACATCTAACTTGTAACTGCATATATATTTTTTGAAAATTGTAACTGCTACAACCAATGAAGCTGCCACGTTTAAAATGCATGTACATTCTTTTTTTTGGAAAAAAAAAAAAAAAAAGTGGCTTCAATAACGGAATAATCCTTCAAAAACCTATGGTGTGATATCATCTACTAGAAATTCATTACTTCTTTGGGATACTTCATCACGAACCAGACTTATTTCACGGGTTCTCGAGATAATTTATATGAAATACCAAACAAACAGAAAATGTCTAATAACTTCATATATTTGGGCTATTCTCCGCTACGAACAAGGTGTAAGAAAACAAAAGTTGGTAATTCAATTATTGATCACACACACCTAGCTACATCTAGCGGGATTTGTTACGCTCAAAGATTCAATACACTTTGCTCGAATTACAAATGATCTTAATTACTAATTAGATTAACTCTTTATGGTAGGTACTGCTGCTAACAAGCCGAGCTACTCGTGAGCTATTCGGAGTTCGACTCGATAAAAGTTCGTTCGAGATCGTTTAGTGAAGCTCGTCAATTAAACGAGCCGAGCTTGAGCACGAGAGTATTCGGCTCGTTAGCTCGTGAACGTGTTCGTTAACTGATTTAGTATGAAAATATAAAATTATTAGTAAACTATGACTTATATTATATACTATGATTAGTACTAATTGTCTTATTAACTCTATTTGTTATAGAACATGATTACTATTATCGTATTAATGTGAAACAAATTATCTATTTTCAAAGAAATAATTAATATTTTAAATATAAATCCAAATTTAGAAAGTCTATTTTGGCTCGATTAGGGCTCGAATAAGCTCGCGAGACTCGAAGTATTCGGTAAACAAAGTTCAATACTCGACTCGATAATAAACGAGCCAAACCTGAGCACGGCGGTGTTCGGCTCGGCTCGGCTCGATTGTAGCCCTAACGGTAGGTCTTTACTTTTCAACGTCATCCTATAGTGAACTGAAATTGCACTACCCCTATGTACAACCAAATCTGTTACTACCAGCGAATAATAATTTTACCCTCAAGTATTAAATTCTACTACTAATTATGAGCACGTCCCAAATATTATGTGGAACAAACTGTAGTACACAACTCATGCAGCATATCATTGAATCAGTTTGTTTGCGCAATCCTTATTATTCATTATGTCTCACTCGACTTGGATTGTTTTATTACCATCTATTTGAATAAAAAACAGGTCGAGTGGGACGGAGGGAGTACTATTGTATTCTCCATACATTTGTCACTCTTGCAAAGTATGCGGAGTGTATACTTTTTTTTCTTTTTTTTTATCTGGCAACACAACACACTTATACACATGTACCCGAGATGGCTCGAACTCCGACTTAAACGTTTTTTTTTTAATTTAAATAATATGAAATTTAAAGACCATGTCACGAAGGACTCGAACCCAAAACCTTTGATCCAAGACATTAACCGCTAACATTAGGCCAACACACACACACGAGGGGACGCGTCTTGGTTGAAGTTTATGTTAGTATATACCATAGACTTCTTTATGTATAAAAATATTATAATATTATATAATATGAATTTGTACGTGTGGGATTTTTCTTTTAGTCGGAAAAAAATATACGGTAGTAACTTTAAAGGGTGGTCCGGTTTTTCTACCCTTTTAAAACACATAATGTAAAAAATACACTTTTAAAATCCATAATGTAAAAATTGCCCTTTCTGAATTAAATAAGGGTGTGGGCCCACACTGAATTCACACACACCCATGAGTCCTCCCTTGGAACTCGGGAAAGCTCGGTCATTGTCGGGAGAGTGTTTTTTTTTTATTTTATTTATTATTATTTTTTTTGTTTTTTTCCTTTTGTATATTATTCTCTACCCCCCCAACTCCTTCTTCCATATAAGCCTAGCCGGGGCCGAAGCATACCAATACACCCATACTCTATTTATCTTCTTATTATTATGTGTATATTGATTCAAAAGAAGAAGCAACCCTTTTAGTTTTTCTTGTGCCTATCTTTCTTTTTCTAATTCCCTTCTCCGATAAACAAAAAATAAATAAAAAATCCTTAGCTATTTTCTTCTTCCAAATAATCTACTCAACACTCCATCCTAAATAATTTTCTACCTATTCCGGCAACCGCACAAGGATGGCGTCACAATACGTAATCGAAAACGACCACTTTGTCTTGCCGGAAAACGAATCGGGGATCTCCGTCGAAGTAATACCACGACGAATATCGGTATGTTTTCCGGCGAATGTAGTATTAATTTTTTGTTATGAATTTAAATTGTATTATTTCTTATGATTTAATTAGAAATTAATTCGTTTATTGATTTTTGTTTGAAATTAATTGATTATTATTTTGTTTAAATGAATTCCCTTATGTGATTTAATTCGAAATTATTAGAAATTTGTAGTGTTTGTAATGTTAAAATTTATATTAAGGTTGAGAAAAAAAATAAAAATTTTGGGCATAGTCGGCCGGTCAATCGGACGCCAGAAACAACCGTCCGATCGTATATTCCGGTCGCCGGAAAAATCACTTTTCCGGCAATCCGAATGACCGGCCGGCTATGCTCGAAAATTTCCCTATTTTTTCTTAGTATGTATAATTAATCACATGTTTTTTATAATTTTATTAAGTAGTTTATTGATTTTTGTTTGAAATTAATTGATTATTATTTTGTTCAAATTAATTCCCTTATGTGATTTAATTCGAAATTATTAGAAATTTGTAGTGTTTGTAATGTTAAAATTTATATTTAGGTTGAGAAAATAAAATAAAATTTTGGGCATAATCGGCCGGTCAATCTGACGCCGGAAAACCGCCATCCGGTCGTATATTCCGGTCGCCGGAAAAATCACTTTTCCGGCAATCCGAATGACCGGCCGGCTATGCCCGAAAATTTCCCTATTTTTTCTTAGTACGTATAATTAAGCACATGTTTTTTATAATTCTATTAAGTCGTTAATTTAATTTTTTGAAAATAATTGATTAGTATTTTATTTAAATTAATTCCCTTATGTGATTTAATTCGAATTTATTAGAAATGTGTAGTGTTTGTAATGTTAAAATTTATATTTAGGTTGAGAAAAAAAATGAAAATTTTGGGCATAGTCGGCCGGTCAATCGGACGCCGGAAAACCGCCGTCCGGTCATATATTCCGGTCGCCGGAATAATCACTTTTCCGGCAATCCGAATGACCGGTCGGCAATGCTCGAAAATTTCTCTATTTTTTCTTAGTATGTATAATTAATCACATGTTTTTTTATAATTTTATTAAGTCGTTAATTTTTTTTTGAAAATAATTGATTATTATTTTATTTAAATTAATTAATATGTAAATAATCGGTTGGTTAATTTAAATTTTTTTTTTACAGGATTCTCCGGCGCCATGGTACCGTAAAAGCAGTCTGATCAACCGGAGATTTGATGTCGGCAACTATTATAGGGTTAAAATCTTGGAAGATATAAAGTTGGCACTGAGCAAGACATATCGAGGTGGTGAATTGGTCGATGAGTTTCAATTGGGACCTTTCGGACATTTGCTCGATTGGGAGCCGGGGCAGAACAGTAAACCCCTGTTCCACTCCGTGTTATCTCGAGCTGTTGTGACGGAGGTGGGAATTTGGTTCCACATTAGGGGCCAGTACGTAGAGTACACCGTTCAGGACCACGCTCTGATCACGGGGTTGAGATTTGGCCCTACTGATTTTGATCCCAGGATTCAGAGGGAGCCAAGGGCATCCCGTTTTTTTCAAGACAGTCTGTGGCGGCCATGGTCAGAAGGCGGCACTGTTGCACTCCCAGTTGGGAACACTCACGTCTGAGAATGATCCAGATGGGCAACTTCGATTGAAGTTGGTCTCGCCCTCGCTCTCCGAGGTCTCCGAGTCCTGTTCAGGTTCCAGGACGTAATCTTCATCATGTATTTGCTCTTCGTCGTGCTCGACCTCTTCATTGAGGTCTGGAATGTTACCTATTTTCGGGACGTTGTTGCTTTGGCCGAGATACTCGTCCCCTAACCAGTTGCTAGAAGCAACAGCCCTCCCGACTTCATCCAAGTATGCCCGCCAATCGTCGGTGCCCTGGCTGAAAAAATCATTTGACCCACCGTACGCCTGCGACTGATCGAAGGTAGGGACATATGGAGAGGATGTCTCGACGTATGCAGATGATGCCCCGGCATGTGAAGAGGATGCTTCGTCTTTCGTCTTCACGAATATTGTTGGTATAAAACCATTGCATAATTCTTGTAATGTATCGTCACTCGTCAAACGTGAAATCGCATTACGTCCGCGGTTGCTCTTCCTTATATAAAAAAGATCGAAATCGGAGCCTGCCGGGTTGCAATAATGAGATATGAGGTATCTCAAGTTGTAAATTGTTATCCCATAAGATACTGATAATGGGATATTGACCTCATCGCCGCTTTGATAACTAGAATCATCCCAGATACCCCCGTATTTAACATTGACGTAGATCTCAGCCATTTGTAGTCAAATAATTACAACTTAATTAATAAAAATTACAAATAAATATAAAATTAATAAATTAAACACATAAATATATACTATTTTCGTTAGGAACATCACAAGTATATACTGATTTAATCCATCACATAAGGGAATTAATTTAAACAAAATAATAATCAATTAATTTCGAACAAAAATTAATAAACGAAATAATAAAATTACAAAATATATGTGATTAATTATCCATACTAAGAAAAAAAAGAGAAATTTTTGGGCATAGCCGGCCGGTCCATCCCGTGACCGAAAAAGTGATTTTTCCGGCGACCGGAATACGTGACCGGACGGCGGTTTCCCGGCGTCCGATTGACCGGCCGGCTATGCCCAAATTTTCTTTTATTTTCCTCAACATAAATATAAATTTTAAAGTTACAAAAACTACAAATTTCTAATAATTTCGATTAAATCACATAAGGGAGTTAATTTAAACAAAATAATAATCAATTAATTTCAAACAAAAATTAATAAACGAAATAATAAAATTATAAAATACATGTGATTAATTATCCATACTAAGAAAAAAAAGAGAAATTTTTGGGCATAGCCGGCCGGTCCATCCTGTGGCTGGAAAAGTGATTTCTCCGGCGACCGGAATACGTGACCGGACGGCGGTTTTCCGGCGTCCGATTGACCGGCCGGCTATGCCCAAAATTTTTCTTTTATTTTTCTCAACATAAATATAAATTTCAAAGTTACAAACACTATAAATTTCTAATAATTTCGAATTAAATCACATAAGGGAATTAATTTAAACAAAATAATAATCAATTAATTTCAAACAAAAATTAATAAACGAAATAATAAAATTACAAAATACATGTGATTAATTATCCATACTTAGAAAAAAAAGAAAAAATTTGGGCATAGCCGGCCGGTCCATCCCGTGGCCGGAAAAGTGATTTTTCCGGCGACCGGAATACGTGACCGGACGGCGGTTTTCCGGCATCCGATTGACCGGCCGGCTATGCCCAAATTTTTTTTTTATTTTCCTCAACCTAAATATAAATTTTAAAGTTACAAACACTACAAATTTCTAATAATTTTGAATTAAATCACATAAGGGAATTAATTTTCAAAATAAATCAATTAATAAATGAAAATAATAATCAATTAATTTTCAAATAAATCTATATACTGATTCCTAGATATATAATTTCATTTTCATAAATACGACATGTTATGAAAATTCAATTAAATTCCAAAATAAATACATAATCTACTTGCTAAACATATAAATTCGATATTAAACGATTACCTATATTGTTGGATAATTCGGAAACGCGATGAAGCAATATGGTTTACTTCCTCTTCCTCTTCCTCAGCTCAGCTTTGTTTACTTCTTCTCAGAACAATTTTTTTGGTGAATTGGTCTTTTTTTTCTGAATTCTATTTGCAATTTTGCGTTGTATGAGTTGTTGTATATATTCAGTTTTCAGTGTGGTTGGCATAGGCATACCAATACTAGTTTCGTCTGTGATATCAGAGATGAATTATTTGTACCAAAAAAGCAGTCAAATTGTGCCCATTCACGCATGCATGCATAAAGCAAAAAATTTATTAGTAATACTGTTCATAATGGTAATTATAATAAGAAGAAAAAAAAATGTGAGCCGTCACCTCTCACATTTATCATTCACCCATAATTGAATTGTGGTGATAGTTTTTAAACATAAAATGTGGGACCCATAACATATTAAAATAATTAAAAGGGTAATTTTTACTATTACTTAATTTAAAAGGGTAATTTTTACATAATAATTTTTAAAAGGATAGTTTTAAATATTCTGAGAACTTTAAATATGCATGAAAAACTAGCATGTAATAATTTAATGAAAGTACTTCAAATATGTAGTACTAAATTAGTGGTACACGTGGGACCTACGTATTAGAAAAGTACATGCCAACTTCAACACTATAGCAGCTATAGCAGACTAAATAACACCTTATGTAATTTAAATTTATTTTTAATAGCAACTTATTACAAATTTATCATTGACCACGTGGAGGGCCACGATTTGGCCGGCTGTGGTGCTGCCGTGAGCATAATCGAATTTTCCCTAAATAATTCAACTTGAAGAACAAATAAGTTAAACAGAGAAATGTGAGTCACGTGCTAGCTGGCCCACCACGTTGATTTGATTTGAAGAGAGAAGAAGAAAACCATTTTTAACAAAGAAAAGCCTATCATCGTCGATGCGGAATTCAAACTTAGAATATAGAATTCAGAATCCTTGCAACTCCTCCCTATTCATATCATCATATTCATAAATCATAATTATTAAATCCATGGAGTCAACGATGATCTTGTTCTCCTTCCTAGCGTTTCTCTCTCTCCTCTTCTTCCTGGTGAAGAAGAGCTACAAAAGGGTTCCACTTCTTCCACCGGGTTCATTAGGAGTTCCGATCATCGGTCAAAGCCTAGAGCTTCTCAAGGCCATGAGAGACAACAAAGGGGAAGAGTGGCTGCAAGAAAGAGCCCGAAAATACGGCCCGATATCGAAGCTCAACATATTCGGAAGACCGACGGTGTTCCTGACGGGGCAGGCTTACAACAAGTTGATATACGGCAGCAGCGAGGAGACGCTGTCGAACAAGCAGCCGGTATCAATCAGGAGGCTCCTCGGCGACAGGAATTTATTCGAAATGAATAGCGAAGATCACAAGCGAATGAGGGGAGCGATGCTCTCCTTCTTGAAGCCCGAAGCTCTCAAACAATATGTAGGGAAGATGGATGAAGAGGTTCGACTGCATCTCACCCAATATTGGCATAGCCATCACCAGATTTCAGTAAGTAGAAACGCCTGGCTACCTGTTTTCTTTACTTTAATTTAGCTGCTACTTTCGATAAAATATTAATTACAATCAAAGTTTAGAAATTGAACATAGTTAATTCAACCGTTTGCTGTTACTTTAATAAGTCAAACTAGGAAATTCTTCATGTCTTATTACTACTACTTGTCAACATGAAAATTAGGTGCCAGCTGGCAACTTGACCGGGCCGGGTCCAACTAGATTTTGAATTGAAATCTATATTTATCGAGTATTATTGTCTAATGGGCACGTGTTTTAAGAAATTTTAGGTCGCGTGGGATCCTCTGTCCCAAATGAGTAATTCTATTCACAGTCCCCATTTTACTTCCTATAGCCCCCATATTTAATAAAATAATATAAATATTAGTGAATATAACATCTTGTCCCCACAGCCCCCTTATTCTTCGTTTTGGGATATTCAAAGAAACGATACTTATTAGGGATGGGAATTCGGGTTCCGAAATTCGGGTAGGTACAAAAATACCCGAACCCGATCGGGTTTTCGGGTACCCGAAACCCAAAAACTCGGGTTCGGGTTCGGGTTCGGGATCGGGATTAGAGTTTTACAAACTTCGGGTTTCGGGTATACCCGAACCCGAATAATATTACCCGAATTCCCATCCCTAATCCCGACAACTTGACCAGGCCGGGTCCAACATAGATTTTAAATTTGAAATCTATATATATTGAGTACGGAGTATTATTGTCTAATGTGCCACGTGTTTTAAGAAATTTTGAGTCGCGTGGGATCCTCTATCCCAAATTCAGTGTTCTCGTTGTGTCACAAATTTTCGTTTTTATTAGTTTTATGCATATTTTTTTCAACAATTTTCATTTATAATGATTTAATTTAATTTAATAATTTTTTTTTACGGTTCACCATTCAATTAGGATTTATAATTATTTTTTAATATTTAATTTTACTTTTATTAGTTATATTATGATTGATAAATTCAAAACTAGGTATAAAATTTTTAAATATTTCAATTTTCATTTATAAATGTCTATTTCAAAACTAGGAGTAGTATTTTTTATTTTATAATATAAAACTAATAAAAAAAATTAAATTTTGGGACATGATTGAGATTCCAAATTCAGGATAAGATTTCATCCACGCAAAAGCATAGATGTCAATCGGGCCAACCCGAGCGGGTTTGGGTCAGCCCTGACGGGTTTCGGGTTATTCAGTTCGGGTTGAATCGGGGTTGAGTTTTTTTCAGGCTAGAAATTTTCAACCCTAACCCTAAACTTCAGGGCTTGGGCTAGCCCGTCGGGCCAAGAAGTTGACGATTTTTTTTATAACAATAATTTTATAAAAATAAATAAATCATGTTATACCTTCGAAGTCACTTTATTTCCTATTATGTTACTCCAACTTGCATAATATAATAAGTAGCCCAATGAGATGTGAAGATATTTTTCTTTAATGATTATATTAATCATTTTTTATGATGTGGTGAAATATAAAATAGAGAAAATATTATGATGAATACAACTTATAATAGAAAATTGTAATATTTTTCATAAATATTTGAATCAAGACATAAATTTTAATATTTGAAACAAAGTAATAAAAATTAACACTTAATTAATGAAAACTTTCGGGTTATCGGGCCAACCCGCCAAGTTTTCGGGCTAGCCCTATCAGGTTTCGGGCTATTTGCTTCGGGCCATTGAGGTTGAAATTTTTTTCGGGTTAGAAATATTCAATCATAACCCGCTCTTGGCTCGGGTTACTCGGGTCAACCCGCGGGTTTCGGGCTAAATTGACATCCCTACGCAAAAGTGACCCCTCTTCTATATTATTGGGGGTCATATATGATTTTTTTTTGTAACTAAAGAGATCTGATGAAAATAAAATTAAAAGTAGTGAGTGTGGTTTGCGAGCCATGCACGGTTCTTTGCTTACAAAATAAGAATGATGGGTTGAATATAAGTACAAAAAATGAAAATGTTCTATTCACGAAAAGGAATGATGATCATGTTTTATTATATTATAGTATTCTTTTTATAGGTATACAAATATTATAAAACTAATAAATAAGAGAAAAAAATTGAATAGAATTTGGACCATTTCTCGATTTATGCATGTCATCCATGCACAGGGGCCATGCTAATATTCTTTATATTATTCCAATTTTATTGATCGGATGTCCCCGAAAGGATGAAAAATTGGAATAGAAGACCACATCCGTGCGAACTCATCCTCAACAAACTTGCAACACGGATGTTACGTTATAACATGAGACTAAATGTGAAGAATTAATCTTATTTTTACAGGTAATGCCGCTTATGAAGACACTGACATTCAATATGATCAGCACACTTTTATTCGGAATCGAAAGAGGAGCAAGAAGGGAGAAGCTTCTTCATCTATTTGAGCAAGTGATGGATGGAATGTTGGCAGTGCCAATAAATCTACCTTTTACGCGTCTCAATAGAAGCCTAAAGGCGAGGTCAGAAGCCGGGGCCATAATAAGGGATCTCATACGTGAGAAGAGAGACAAACTGCAGGAAAATCCAGATGAACAAGATCAAGATCTCATCACTAGCTTCCTCAGCATGCTCGACGAAGCCGGTTCGCCCCTCTTGTCTGACGACGAAATTGTGGACAATTGCGCGGTCGTTATGATCGCCGGCCATGACACCACCGCCACGCTTCTTACATTTTTGATCAAACTCTTAGCCGAACACCCACATGTTTATGATGCTCTTCTTAGTGGTCAGAGTTGATTGCTTTAGTTTAATTTAGATTTTATGTATAAATATAATATTGATGGATCTTTGGATATATATATTCAGAACAAGAAGAGATTGCAAGGGGGAAGAAGTCATCGAGTGATGCTCTAACTTGGGAGGATCTAAGTAAAATGAAGTACACATGGAGAGTGGCGACAGAGGCATTGAGGATGTATCCGCCCGTCATGTTTAGCTTCAGGCAAGTCCTCCAAGATATTAAAATCGGAGGATATGTTATCCCAAAAGGATGGCAGGTAAGATACATATAGATCGGAGGTTCGAGTCATCTATTAGTTAATCGTGTAGTCTATATAACATTGTACATGTTTGGACAATATTGCAGGTATTCTGGGCAGGGTGCATGACTCATATGGATGGATCCATATACCCGGATGCCCACAAGTTCAACCCGTCACGCTATGAAGAACAGGGAGCAATGCCATCTCATACGTTCGTGGCATTTGGGGGAGGAATGAGGATGTGCCCCGGGTATGAATTTGCAAGAATCGAGACTCTAACGATGATTCATTATTTGGTGACTCGGTTTGAGTGGAAGCTCTGCTTGGAAGTGAATAGGATGAGTAGAGATCCAATGCCAAGTTTCGATCAGGGCTTGCCTATACGGATTCAGACAAAGAAGTGTTTAGATGATGCAATATTCTAACTTGCTTTTATTGGATAATCACGTGAATAAGGATGTAAGTGTTATTTCCTTGTAAATTCATAAACTTTTATCAAATTTCAATTTATCACATATATTGTGAATTTTGATTCTAAAGACACAAACTATCAATTTTTCTAGAATTTTCTCATAGACCAATATCTAGAGAAATTGAAATTGACATGCCGCCAAATTCAAAAACAATACATTATGTTTTAATCTGTAAAATGACGCATGATTAGTTTCCAACAAACAACGAGGTTTATTCTGTTTATCCTCTATTAAATTGCAGACTAAAAGTATTATGGGCTTCAAACTTCACAAACTATCAATTTGATTTTCATTTTAAGGTAGCTTTAATTTGAGATGACATTCTATCAACCATATCGATATAACAACACTAGAGTTAAGTGTTAGGACATAATGTAAAGAAGAACTTAACGAGATGATTTGATGTAACGGGATATTAAGGGCAAGATTTTCAAGGACGGAGTAAATAATAATAATAATAATATAGTGATAATATGTAGTGGTATTACATAAAAATGAACCCTAAGAATAAGGGTAAACTAATTATCCTTAATTTTAAAAAAAATGATTAGCTAAATAGTGCAATTCATTACCTAAAAGGCTAAAATTGTCTTTGTTTCATGTAGAACAACCCCATTTGCTTTTGCTGCGCCAAAGTCCACAACATGGGAGGGGATTCCATCCATACATTACATATAGTTGAAAATAGCATAAAGAAAGTAAGCAAGTTGTTATGAAATAAACGCAATAATTGATACGAAAGCAAGAAAATACACGCGATTTGTTTACCCAGTTCATCACGAATGACTACGTCTGAGACGCTGCCAAGCCAGGAATTTGCACTATATTTCAGATGATAGATTACAATGAGAATGCAACTATATATATATCAAACATTAAACCCTAATCCTAAACAGATTAGGAATAAGCCCAAATCCTAAACCCATTAGGATTCCAACTGGGCCAAGCTCCATACTCCAACAATCTCCCACCTGGAGACTGACTTCTCACGTAACCATATCTTCTTCTCTTCTTCCCGTTTCTGCGCGACAGCGCCTAGCCTTCATCTTCAAGTTCCAAGGCTAGTTGAAGCTATGCAAAGCTTCAACTTCTCTAAGGTCACAACCTTAGTTAGCACGTCGGCTGGATTCTTACTTCCAAGGATTTTCTCCAACTGCAAGATCTTCATTTCTACAAGATGACGAATGTAGTGGTATTTCAGCTCGATATGTTTTGTTCTTGAATGAAACGCTGGATTCTTTGTTAAGAAAATAGCACTCTGACTGTCACTGTAGAGGATGTTATTTACATGCTCCTTCCCTAATTCACTCAACAAATTCTGCAACCACACCATCTCTTTACTCGCCATTGTAACTGCAACATACTCAACTTCAACAGTTGACAAGGCTACACACTTCTGCAGCTTGGAGTGCCATGATATTGCTATACCTCTATATGTAAACACATATCCCGCGGTACTTCTTCTTCCATCAAGATCATTTGATGCTAGGTCTGCATCAACATAACCTGCCAGCTCAACACTTCTCCCATCAGAGCATAAAGCTTTGCTAGTGGTACCTCGCAAATATCGTAAGATCCACTTCACCGCCTCCCAATGTCATTTTCCCGAATCACTCTGAAACCGGCTTACTACTCCCACCACATGCGCAATATCTGGTCTAGTACACACCATTGCGTACATGATACTACCAATTGCTGAAGCATAAGGGACATTCTGTATTTGAGCACGCTCCTCCTTAGTGCTTGGCGAATCTTTCTTGCTTAGCTTGAAGTGACTACCCAACGGGACATTCACTGGCTTTGCATCATGTATCCTAAATCTTACCAAGACCTTATGAATGTATTCGGCTTATGAAAGATACAACTTGCCTGCCGCCTTTTCTCGCTCGATTCGCATGCCCAAAATCTGCTTAGCCTCTCCCAGATCCTTCATGGAGAATCATTTTGATAACTACTTCTCTAACTTATCCATCTCAATTGCACTTGCTCCTGCAATCAACATATCATCAACGTATAGCAGCAACATGAGATAACTGTTGTCGTACTTCTTGTAGTAACAACAATGGTCACCGTGGCATCTAACAAAGTCGATTTCAAACATGAAACCATCAAATTTCTTGTACCACTGCTTTGGTGCTTGTTTCAACCCATACAAGCTCCTCTTCAGCTTACACACAAGCTTTTCTTTGCCTTCCGATTCATACCCCTCTGGTTGTGTCATGTATAAATCCTCCTCCAAATCGCCATGAAGGAAGGTTGTCTTCACATCCATCTGATGTAACAGCAACCTCTCTGCAGCCACCATACTCAACACCACTCGAATTGTGGACAACTTCACAACAGGAGTGAATACATCTGTATAATCAATGCCGTAGCACTGCTCAAATCCTTTCACAATCAGTCTGGCCTTGTAGCGCTTGCTACCATCTGCCTCTTGCTTGATTCGGTAGACCCACTTACTGTATAACGCCTTCTTCCACTTCGGGAGCTCAATGAGATCCCAAGTCTTGTTGGATAATAAAGACTACATCTCATCATCCATTGCAAGTTTCCACTTACACTTGTCTGCCACCTGTGTTGCCTCTGCATAGTTCTCAGGTTCTACATAGTTCTCAGGTTCACCACTGTCAGTTAACAGGAGATAATAATTGGATGGCGAATACCTGTTAGGCGGCCTACGATTCTGAGGCTCTCTCGGCTGTGGTGGTAGAGTACTCGGTTCCCCTTGAACCTCTCCTTCTTCATTCTGAACTCCAATGCTCCCACCCGAGTTTGAGATGTCCATTTCAACAACTTGGACGCCATCTCCAACAGCACCTTGATGACTCAACCTGCCCTTGTACAAAACCTATTCATTTAATATAATATCTTGACTACGAAATATCTTTTGATTCTTCTCATCCCTGAATCTATATCCAAAATCATCACCGCCATATCCAACAAACGTACATTTAACAGATTTTGCATCCAACTTGCTCTAATCAACAAAATCAATATGAACATAAGCAATACATCCAAATACACGTAGGTAAGATAGATTTACCTCTTTACCCGTCCACCTTTCCTCGGGTAAGCTATTCTCCAACAGGATTGTTGGACTTCGGTTTATGAGGAATGCTGTAGTGTTGACTGCGTCCGCCCAAAACGTCTTTGGCAAGCCACTTGATTCGTGTCAAAACACCAAAATAAATAAATAATTACTTTTACTACGAGTGTAGCAGCAAGTAGGATCGTATCCCACAAGGAACGGTGCATTTAAATCTCTTGAGCTATAAAATGGGGGTTTTGAGTTTTAAAAACTAAACTAATAACTATGAAAGTAAAAAAGATAATTAACTAAAATATTCAAAAGAACATGAATGAATAAACAAGGTAAATTCAATACATAAAAAGCTCTAGTTAAAGGAATTATTACCACCCTTGATTAACACAATCGATCATAGATGCAAAGATAATTTAATCAACACGCAAATAAATCAGTTCTAATTATTCAACGACCGTCGAACAATCAATCTCTCCTAACTTTGTCGGTAATTAAGACGACCGTCATTAACCACTTCTCCATTCAATAAATTATCCTATAGAAACCTCTAAAGAATAACAAGTCGAAAGCATTAAATTCTAGAGAGACCCGATTCTAATCAAACAAATGCACACCGGGTTTGTTTTAATTAGATTATCTACTTCCTTGACATAATTCCTAAAGCTTGCAAGCCAATGAAATCATATCAATCACCACAAAAAATAGAACTCCAATATACAACCGTCTTTGTCATTCTAATTGGCTATAACTATCGTAGTGCGTGGAATAGTGATAAATTATTCAACACTCTAGGATAGCCATCAACAAGATAATTTGGAAGTAAATAAATATTTGCGAAATCAAATAAATATGAAGACCAATTTGATCTCACAATTGCATAATCAAGGGTTTAATAATCCTTCAACTAGAATAGGAAATTAATTCCTAAACACCATTAAAAGAGTACCAAAAAGATGAACCAAAACAGACATTGCTTCCCTTCAAGTCCGCTGCGTGCGTTGCTCTTCTCATTTTCTGCGTGCGCCCCTTTCTTCCTTTTTAAGTGTGCTGCGTGCGTGTGTTCTTCGAAAGAGGAATGTTGTTTTTTTCTTTTTCTAGTTGAATGGGATAAAATCCCCTAAAAAGTGATGGCACACTTTTTAATAAATAATAATATACAAATTTAACTAAACTTAATTAAAACTAAATACTAATTAATTAATTACAAAATATAAATCCTAATATAATTATAACTTTTGAACTTGGGCTCTTCTCATAATACTCCACAATATCCACTTGTTAGCCCAAAATCACTAAAATCATATAATCCATCAACCTACACAAAAATATAGCAATATAAATTAGTTAGGCACAAAATAATATACGAAATTGAGGAAAATTGATATAATAAAATAGGGCAATAAATGAAGTATCAAAATTCTCCCAACCTAAACCATGCTTGTCCTCAAGCATGTACTGCACCAAGTCATCAAAAATCAAAATTTCATTCCTAAAACTTCCAACATGATTTCTCCAACTACCTTCAATGAGCAATTTAAAATTGATGTGCATTATCGAACTCAACCAATAACCTTTCCAAGAGCAAACACTCTTGATCAAAGAATTTCCAGAAAAGAGAACAAGCATCTCATCGAACTCAATAACTTCATCAAAATCAAATGATACAAGACTCAATACCCTCTCAATGGATCACTCTTTTCGCTCAAAGTGTTTAAGGTAATGTATACACTCAAATCAAAACACAGCATGTCATTACCATAAGCTTGCTCTTATATCAAATCTCCACCACTCATGTATGAAAAACTAGAATCAATGGGTCTTTGTCATTTGGTCGTAACGGGGCTAAGGTTGAAGGGTAGGATAAACAAAGAAAAGGGAAAATCAAAAGGCTATTCAAGTCAAGTAAATGAAAGGATTTATGCATGACACTCTTCTTGACTTCGCTTCCTTCATAGCTTCACCTGATATGTCTATTCCCAAGAATATGATAATAAAATATCAAACGGACATATCCAAAAGCAACTCAAATCTTCCACAAATTATCAACTCCAAAATTCACAACCTTCATTCATTTTTTTATTTTTTTTGTTGTTCTTTTCTTCTTTTTAGCCCTTCTTTTTCATCTAAAGAACTTTCCCCCTTTCACCTTTCAAAGCACACAAAATACATCTTTTTACCATGCAATTCAATATTTACTTGACCATAAATGGTTCAAAAAGATGGATAATAAGAAATAAAAGGATAAGGCTCTTCTTTGTAGGCTCATAAGCAAAGAAAAAGGCTAAACAACTCAAAGTGTCTTCTAAGGGAAATATCACAATTGGTAGGTTCTAAATAGGCTGAAACAGTTAATCCTAAGTGCCCCTATCATTTTCAAGCAAGAATTCATAAAATGTGGCCTCAAAATGCATAACCGAGCAAGTTCTAGAATGTACAAACCATGCTTAATGCATACAACAATGAAAAAAAATGAGAGCATGATTTTCTGATGATTGCTCTTTACGCTCAAAAGCTCACAAAACAGGAAAAAAAATTGTGTATAGAGTCTTGCACATTCTCAATCAAATCATCATCAAGCCAATGAGACACTTTTCAATTTTAAAAAAACAGACAAAATGTATCAATCATGAATGTTCTTCGTCAAATTATCGCATCAAGTTTAACAAAGCACAAAAATTTTAAAATTGCTCCTCCAATCTGATAATCTCAAACCATTCACTACAGCTCATGCACCCACCACAAAATATTTCTGCAAAAAATAAGACTCACAATTTTCCGAAATTCCCCTAACCTGAAACTTACATTGTCCTCAATGTAAATCATGCTAAGACACAAGGCAGACCAAAAACAAAAGCAGAGACTAGAACAAAATCAACTAAAATGCAGGAAAACAAGAGAAAAGTTAAAGAAAACTACCCTGAATCCTTGCTTTATAGTTGTGGTTGAAACCCTCTGAATGACCTACGACAGCTTCCTTGGACAAAAACTTTCAACCTGAACATGACCTCATACACAGTTGGGGTGGTAGAAGATAGATTAGAAATTCTGGCACAATCTACATCAAATAAAAATTAAACAAAATACATAAAGTACAAAAATATGGGTTGCCTCCCATCAGCGCAATTTTTTAACGTCGTTATGCTTGACGTATTCACCAATCTCTCATTCTGACAAGTAAAGTGGCTTCTCCAATTCAAGATCTGTGATAAAATTCACTTCCATAGTTTCATAAAAAGGCTTCAAACGATGCTCATTTACCTTAAACCTCTTAGTTTCATCCAATGATTCAATTTCCACTGCACCATGAGGAAAAAGGTTAGATATACGATATGGTCCCATCCAACGAGAACGGAGCTTACCTGGCATGATTTTCAATCTATAGTTGTACAACAAAACCTTTTGCCCTTCCACCAACTCTTTTCCACGCAAAAATTTGTCATGGATAAGCTCAGTTCGCTCCTTATACAACCTAGCATTCTCATATGCTTCCAGGCGTATTTCTTCCAACTCTTGAAGCTGGAATTTTCTCTCAACTTCACTTTCTTTAGCATCAAGATTGCATTGCTTCACCGCCCAAAAAGCATGATGCTCAATTTCAACAAGCAAATGACAAAGCTTACCAAAGACTAACTTGTACGGTGACATCCCAATTGGAGTTTTAAATGCAGTGTGATATGCCTAGAGTGCATCATCCAATCGCAAACTCCAATCCTTACTGTTATGATTCACCGTCTTTTCAAGAATATTTTTGATTTCCCGATTAGAAACTTCTGCTTGCCCATTTGTCTGTGGATAATATGGCAAGGCAATTCGATGATGAACTCCATATTTTCTAAATAATGCCTCCAATGTCCGATTGCAGAAGTGTGTACCCTGATCGCTAATAATTGCCCTCAGAACTCCAAACCTAGTGAAGATGTTAGATTTGAGGAATCCTACAACATCTTTAGAATCATTAGTACGGGTAGCTTTTGCTTCTACCCACTTTGAGACATAATCACCAGCAAGCAAAATGTATAAACAACCAAAAGAACTTGGAAATGGTCCCATAAAATCCATACCCCAAACATAAAAAATTTCACAAAATAACATTGGAGTTTGAGGCATTTCATTTCTTTGAGACATGTTTCCTGTTCTTTGACACTTCTCACAACTCTTCAAAAATTGATAAGCATCCCTACAAAGAGTATTCCAATAAAAACTAGAATCTAAAACCTTCCTAGCAGTTTTTCTTGGACCAAAATGGCCACCACATGCATATGCATGACAGTGCATCAAAATCATAGGAACCTCTTCATCCGGCACACATCTACGAATTATCTGATCAGACCCTATTTTCCATAAATAAGGTTCATCCCAAATATAAAACCTAGAATCATGCTTGATTTTATTTTGTTGAGCAGTACTCAACTCAGGCGGCAATAATTTAGAAACAAGATAGTTCACAATATCAGAAAACCAAGGTTCCTTACCTCCCTTACCTTGGGCAGAGAAAAGTTGTTCATCCGGGAACACTTCAGAGATTGGCGAAGGCTCTTCATTATGCACCAACCTACTTAGATGATCAGCCACAGGATTCTCGCTCCCTTTTCGGTCTTTAATTTCCAAGTCGAACTCTTGGAGCAAAAGCACCCATCTTATAAGCCTTGGCTTTGACTCCTTCTTCGCCATCAAATATCTCAAAGCTGCATGATCAGAAAATACAATCACTTTAAAGCAAAGCAAATAAGACCGAAATTTATCAAGAGCAAAAAACAACTACCAACAACTCATTTTCTGTAGTTGTATAATTGCATTGTGCAAGATTCAATGTTTTTGAAGCATAATAAATAACATGACTCTTTTTATCAACTCTTTGCCCCCAACACGGATCCTACTATGTAGTTGTTGGCATCACACATTAATTCGAAAGGAAGTGCCCAGTTCGGTGGTTGGAGAACAGGGACTGAGGTTAAACGCAATTTCAGCTCATCAAAGGCCTTTTTATTGTCCTCTCCAAACTCAAATGAGACATCTTGTTGCAGCAATCTGGACATGGGTTGGGCAATCTTGGAAAATTCTTTGATAAAGCGCCTGTAAAAACCTGCATGTCCAAGAAAACTACGAACTTCTCGAATATTAGTAAGATAAGGTAAACTTGTGATCAAATCAACCTTCCCTTTATCTACCTCTATTCATTTTTCTGAAACTAGATGTCCTAAAACTATTCCCTCTCTAACCATGAAATGACATTTTTCATAGTTTAAGATCAAATTAGTTTCCGTACAACGTTTCAAAACTTTTCCTAGATGCTCAAGAAATTGATCAAAAGAATCACCATACACAGTAAAGTCATCCATAAAAATTTCTATGCAATGTTCAATCAAGTTAGAAAATATACTCATCATGCACCTTTGAAATGTTCCAGGAGCATTACACAAACCGAAAGGCATTCTACGATAAGAAAATGTTCCAAACGGGCAAGTAAATGTGGTTTTATCCTGATCTTCAGGAGCAACAATTATTTGATAATATCCAGAATATCCATCTAAAAAGCAAAATAACTGCTTACATGCTAGTCGCTCCAACATTTGGTCTATGAATGGGAGTGGAAAATGATCTTTTTGTGTGGCTGCATTTAGCTTACGAAAATCGATACACATTCTCCATCCAGTTTGTAATCTCATCGAAACTAACTCCTTCTCATTCTCGACCAATGTAAAACCTGATTTCTTAGGAACAACATGAACATGGTTCACCCATTGACTATCAGAAACAGGATAAATAATTCCCAAATCCAACAATTTTAAAATTTCCTTAAGAACAACCTCTTTCATTATAGGATTTAACTTACGCTGAAATTCTCTCACTGGCTTGGAATCAGATTCAAGAAAAATTCTATGCATGCACGTTGAAGGACTGATACCTTTAATATCAGCTAATGTTGTAATGCCCCGTAATTTCACTTAACTAAATTAGTTAGTTAATCTCGATAGTTGAGATATCTTATCAGCTTTCAGTATCCAAAATTCTAGAACAATTGCGTAGAAAGCAATAATGGAATCGAGTAGCAACTCGAATTCTATAATTAAGTTGTTTGAGTAATCGATTGAGCAGTGATGATAGAATCAAGTAGCAACTTGATTTCTATATTATTTAGTTTTCAGTAAGTAATTAGTATTCGAATAAATGAATCATTATTATTCTCGATCATATTATCTAGATGACAATCGAATAGCTCGAGTAAATGACAGTTATCGATTCTCGTTTTCTTTAATTAATTGGGCCAAGGCCCAATTGATTAACTAGATCAGGCCAAGCCCACTAATATATTATTGAGTGGTTGAAGCTCATAATGATTTTGGACGGGAGCCCAGCGAATGGTGTTGGGGCCAAGACCTTCAAAATCTAACTACTAATGACAATATTAAATAAAAGAAACATACTTAATATTGAAAGCTATTTTGAATGTTACAAGGGAGGAATCGTTTTATCCAGATTGTACTTTGGAGAATTTTAGCTAGAATACAACTGTATATATTATGCAAGTCTTGAATCAGTACAACAACCAATTAAAATTTCAGTCTAAAAATAAAGAGGAATCAGCCTTCTTAGGGGGCGCCGATTCCCAGCAGCATATGCTATAAGCAACCTGAAAAAGGGGGAGAAAAGGAAAGGTCAGCTGCTGTATAAGAACAAGGAAGATAGACAAAGAGACAAATTTCCTAAACTCTTAGCCTCTAAAAGAAGAAAGAGATCAGTCTCTTGGGAGCCGCTTTTCAGCTGCAGGGGCAACAACTTCCCCAAGTTTATGTCTGCAAAAGGAGAAGAGAAGTCAGCTAATAAAACAAAGAAGGGAGGGCTTCAAAATCTGTCAAGTGTGAACCAAATAAAAATCTATAGAAATCTCCTAATTAAACAAATAGGGAAGAGAGTGTAAGACCTGCAACATGGTGACAAAACTGAACCTGCATACAACTTCCAAGAAGGGACAAGAGAAGCATGGAAATGGAAGCGTTGAGAGACTACAACTCAAAAGCCCATAGTCAACTTACCCTCCTCTAAACTACAAAGAGGTCGAGCTCTTTATACACACCCTCCCTCACCAAATCAGCCACACCTCAAACACTCAAACATTCACCAAATATTTCAAGCTTCAAGGGGAGAGAAGAAAAGAAGAACTAGGAAGAGGAGAAGAAGTAGCTAGCAACTACAGCCTCATCTTCTTCAAGGTAACCAAAAATCCTTAGGCATGCTAATGTTCTCTCTCAGTAAACTAAGCATGATAGTAATTTAGTTCCAGTTTTCATTACAAAAATCCAAACCCCAAGCATACTACAACCTCTACTCGTCTACCACAAAAGCATATTCACAGTAGCAACTCCAAACTAAGTAAAACCAGAGCACCCCCATAATGACAAGACCCCATAAACACACAAGCTGAAAACTTAAGAACATGAAGTTCAATCCAAATCAGAACCCAAACCTATCCCAGAATTCAGTAAAGAAACAAAATAACATCTTTTCTCTTCTTTCGAACATTTAACCAGAAAAGAAGGGAGAGGTTGAAATCGAACCTCCGTCGAGGCACGAGGCCACGACGGTAGAGAAATAGAGCAGCAGCGGCTGTCGTTAACTCGGAGTTCTGGCGACGGAGCCGATCAACCTACAACTAGCAGCCAGTCACGACCATTGCTGTCATGCAATGCCAAAACCTGCAAAATGAGAGGAAAGGAGAGAAAATCAGCATTAACCAAGTAATTAACTAGTTTCTTAGAAATCAAACACCATTTGTAACTAATAGATCGAATCCTAAGCTAAATCAACTTATTAACAAATCGAAACCGAGAAGGGACGAATATCTCCTAAATTCAAAAATTAGGGATTTTGATGTAAGGGGACGAGCCCATATGTAGAGAGAGGGAGAGAGGTTGCCGGAACGGGAGTTGCGCCGGAGGGTGCCGGACCAGGGTTATCCCGCAGCAGGGACAGACCCGTCGGAAGCGGAGCCTTGGGTTCGGAGTTCAGGTCGTCAGGCAACACCCACAAGCGCCATCTCACTACCACGGCGGAGCTTCGACCGGAGGCCGGAAATAATGGACCTCGCCAGAAATTGGAAGAGGGAATTTTTCCCTAATTCGATTTAGGGTTCGAATTGGGGAATAACGGTTCTAGAAGAGAGGACAGAACAACGATCGACAGCAGCCTATTAATGGAGGCACCGACCAGAGAAGCGACCGGGGAAGATGACCGGAAAACCTAGAAGAGAAAATCATCGAAAAGACACAGAGAAACAGAAATCACGTTCTGGGAGGGATAGAGGATTAAGACCCTCTTCTTCAAACCGGGTCGGGTCGGGTCGCGAGTTTGGGCCGGGCCGGATAAAGTATTGGGCCGAACCCTGGGCTGGACCACTAGTGGGCCGGCTTTCACCTTAGTTTTAGGCCACGACCAAACAAGCAATTCACGAGCCCAATTCCCGATTGATTATAGATCAAGATGTCATTAAATAAATCGTATTCCACTCTCAATTAATTTTCGATAATTCATAATGAATTATTTCACGTTTCCAATAATTAACTTTAGAAAAGTTAATTAACTAAAAAATTATAATCTAGATTAATTGATTTAGCTAATCAATTACACAATTTCAAGCAGAAATTAGCCCAGTTTAACGATAAATCAAAGAATGATCTACTAAGAGATTAAGACTTGGAAATTCTTAAGTATATTATTAACTTATGGTAATAAGTTAATTAATCAGATTTAATAAATTAATCGTAATTGATTAAGCTAATCAATACGCAGATAGAATTACTCGAGTTCAGCAATAAATCAAGTTGATTTATTAATAGAATTTTACATGAACCGTCTACATAACGGGATCCATAACTCGAGCTTAGATCACAGTAACCACGTTACTGAAATTAGAATAACCTCCAATCAGATTAAAAACTAGAATCTTAGATAAGATTTCATTCGTTAGAATACGAATCTTACCTCGATTTTTAATCTAAGGGTACGCAAAGGAGGGACAGTAGCAGAGATCAAGTCTCATTGCAGTAGAGCAAAAACAACGAGGTAGGCTTTCTATAAAACAAAACATGTTTTATTAGATTATTAGCTCTTTTTAAGTGTTGTCATGCCATAAAAAATGTTTTCAGTTTTTGTATGATGCCTATCTGTTAAATGGCGAAATGTCAATTCATAAATCGAATTCGATCGTGTCATTCCAGATAGTGACCGATCACGTGACCGAGTGAGGTGGCCACCTCCTCGGACACAACAGACTCAGATATGGTAGAATACTACAGAACCTAGACTGCAGTCGCTTTTAAGATAACTCAATTTTTCGTGAACATAGGCCTTTCAAGAAAAACCCTATGTTTCACTATGAATGGCTTGACAATAAAATGTTTTGGGCATGTGTCCACTGAGTACTCTGTACTCACGCCCTGTACATTATTTCCGATGTGCAGGTTGAGCAGGATGAAGGGAAAGTGACCGGTGATGCTTTTGTCAAAGATAGCAAGTAGTATTAGTTGAAGATTTCTCTTGGTAATATATGTCTTCATACATGTATTCTTAAACACTATTCCGCTGCATACACTCTGATATTTTTGAATCCTTCGATATGGTTGTAATTTAAGTCAGAATCATGAAGTGGTGTCGTACCTACTCCGTCTATTAATTCCACCTATTGGTGTTGGTTCTATAATATGTTCGTATCAAATTCCCGAATTTCCCATCCTTTGTAAATTCTTCGTTAATTTCCACCATAGTCACGAATCACCGAGCTTAGCTATCGATTAGCAAAGTGCGGTCGTGACAAATGTCCACCCGATGGCCATCTTGAAATCCTTCAAAACTCGAATCAAGTTCTCCTCTTGCAATGTAGTCAGATCATTTGCAATGATCACAGGTAAAGTTTCCTTCTCTCCCAAATATACGTATTTGAGATGCTTCGGCAAAATCTTCAACTCCAATTTGGGTGCCTGTGCAATAGAAGGGAAGAATTCTCTCATAAGTACTTGGCAATGGCAAAATGGAATGTACTTACCTGAATGGCTTTTCACTCGTGGAGTAGAGTGCCATTATAGCTTCCTTGATCTCCATATCCATCTCATCACGTGCATCTTTATTTGTCAAGCTATATCTCAAAACAAAATCATACTCATTATGCCAAAAATCATGTTCAACATTATTCCGCACAACGTGATCAATTATACTAACTTGACAAATAGATTCAGAATCAGCGGGATGTTTCATAGCATCAAAGATATTGAAAGTTACAAGTTCACCATCAAATTCAAGAGTTAAAGTTCCCAAATCTACATCAATCTTAGTTCTAGCAGTCTTCATGAATGGTCGACCTAAAAAAATTAATGCAGTATTAGATGAACAAGTATTTTCCATATCTATAATGTAGAAATACGCAGGAAAAATAAGCTCATTAACTTTGACTAGGACATCCTCAACCACTCCCGAAGGATATGAATTTGAACGATCAGCTAGATGAATTATGACTCTTGTTTCTTTTAAAGGTCCTAGATTCAACTCCTTAAAAACTGACAGGGGCATTACATTTATTGAAGCACCTAAATCAAGCATAGCTTTCTTTATTCCCCTATTTCCAATTACACATGGGATAGTGAACATACCAGGATCCTTACATTTTGGTGGCAATTTTCTTTGGATGACTGCTGACACTGATTCTCCAACCAAAACTCTTGCATCCTTGTTCAACTTCAGCTTTTTGGTGCAGAGCTCCTTGAGAAATTTTGCGTATCTTGGAACTTGACGTATTGCCTCCAATAATGGAATATTTATTTCAACTTTACGAAAAGTCTCCAAAATTTCTCTATCTTCCACTTTTTTCTTTGTCTTCGCCAACCTGCCAGGAAAAGGAGGTGGAATTACAATATTGGAAATTTTTTCGTTTGGCTTTCCACTTACCACTTTAGTTGGCGAATCTTCTTCTGCAACTTTTTCTCCTCCTTCCTTTGGTGAATCATTTTTTCTAGAGACTCCTGATATTTGATTCCCACTCCGAAGAATCATCGCGCTTGCATTCCTTGAAGTAGGCACGGGTATCAACGTCTAAGCCCACAGTAAACATATGATGAGCCTAAACAAGAAATCCAAGGACGCCTATACTGATCATGGCATAAACCAGTGGAATGAAATTATATTCCGGCAATTCTCACACTTCATCGTATCTATTATCATTAACCCGTCTTTGCTTGAATTGAAGTCTGAATTCCTGGAGTAGCGAATATTGTGTTGTAGAGCTCGCAA
>CM038114.1:16034824-16147118 GCA_001642375.2 Mentha longifolia | reverse complement strand
TAAGTTTTAGGGTTTAGACTTTAATTATTAAATATTGAATTTAAGCACTAGGAGAAAAATTAAATAAGCATATAGGAAATTTTAAATTAAACATTTAAGATTCGTATAAAACATAACTTTATATCTCAAAAAGAATGAATATTAAAAAGCATAAAGCAATATAAAAAAGCATTACGAAATATTAAAAAAGCATTAAAAATAGTGAATAAGCATTTTTAGGATTATGAAAAGACAAAACTTGTGTCAGCCGGAGGCACCGTGCGGCCGGGCCCAAAGTGTCAATCTTTATACAGAAAAGTGTCAATCTATATGAATAAAAGTGCCAATTTTTAACATAATTATTTTACGAATAAAATGATAATTTTTAAAAGTGTCAATCTTATACAGAAAAGTGTCAATCTATATGAATAAAAGTGTCATTGTTTTAGCCCGGCCGCACGGTGCCTCCGGCTTGACCCAAGTGTGTCCCTATGAAAAAAGCTATAAAGCAATATAAAGTCAAACAACTATTTTTTGGATAAAGCATTTATAGATGCTTATTTAATTCTAAGTAGGGTTCATCGGATGTTTAATTTCCTACGTAGAATTTATAATAACTTGTACATAAATAAGCTAAACGAAAACATAATTAAGCATTCAGATAAGAGTAAGTAAGCATTTCATAACATAACATAACAGAATCACTAATTAAACAATGTATAGCTATTGTTTTGTATAAAAAAAAGTAGCGCTTATGTTTTTATTATAATAATGCTTCATAAGAATCATTTTCGTGCATTTATATGCATTGTAGAGTGCTTATTTAGTTATACGACTGCCTTACTAATTAATAAAACTATTAAAGAAGGAAAATTAATTAAAATGAGTAAACAAACAAATGACCGTTCCAATTGATCCCATAATTATAGGGAGATATATGCGGATGGTGTCACGCCCCGATTCTCGAAGGAAGAGAAAATCGTGAATTAGGACGCGACTGAGGTTGGAGAAAAGAGGCGGGGAAAGAAAGGGGGAAGCTTATCTTATATAAATAAACTGGATAATGTGCCCAAAGAATTTGTCAGCATTTCCCTTATAAAATTAGGAAGGAACCATACGTTCATTCATAGCGTAAGGATCGTTTAAGTTCAAATGGCTCAACCATAGATATAAAGGATAGACTCAATACATAAAAAGAAGTTAAAGAGTCTAAGCTCTTATCAAAAGACATAACGACTTTAAGGAACAAAGTCGGGAGTTGAATACAAAGATGAGCAACTAGCGGAAGCTTATTAACAAAAGGAGAACCCTCGCCTCAGCTCTGCCCCGTCAGCACTGTCTGCTTAACCTGAAAACATTTGGAAAATATTTGGGCTAAGTACTAATGTACTCAGTGGGCTTAGCATTTGATAAACAGTTTATCAAAACAAAATACAGTTTATCCATTATCATAAGACATAACCTGGAAGGTTTTGTAAAATAAATACATCCAAGTATGTCAAAACATCATCATTTTCCTTTGCGCGCATTTGTCACACTCTACAGTTACTCTTACTGTGACCCCGGACCTCTAGCCACTGTCGGGTCCATTAACATTCATTTTGGACTTCGGGTCGAAACCCAGAGAGTCCCATTCATAATTCATTTTGGACTTCGGGTCGAAACCCAGAGAGTCCCATTCATCGATAGCACACGAGAGAGATCAACCAATCGCAATACTATCAGGGTGTATACACAGTTCAAAGTTAGTGTTTAAGACTGAACTAAGAACCTCGATCGATTAACTTCAGAGCATTAAACATGTAGAGCGCACAAAAATATTTATGGATAAACAGTTTTCATTTTGTAAATATCAGAGCATAACATAACTCAAAATATGTTTGGAAGTAAAGCCCACCGTAAGGTAGAAATCAAACAAGCAATCGGTCAACTTCGGATCCTCTTATCTCCTTGCCTCCATAGCTATTAACCTATTTACAAGCATAATAGGTTAATACTAGTTTATAAGTAAGCATATACTTATACTCTATCTTCCTTAGTAACTTAATCTCTTATATACTTAACATTATCCCATCTTATGTCATACTTAGCTACTTAATCTCATTGGCTAAGAACATGTGAGAGTGAAATGAGGATTAATGAAGGTCCTCAATGAACTTGAAGAATCAGTGGTTAAAGCTAGACAAAGAATATTCATGATTCAAAGATGGATAGGAGTTGAACATTTGATACAAGGCTTGGCATATTTGCCACACTTGAATGGTTTGGCTATAACTTGAGTATTTGATTATCAATGAAGGCACATGACACATGAATGGAAACACATGAAGCTAATCTTTCTAATACAATCAATTCCTGATTCGGGGAATGAGTATATTAGAATCCATAAAAAAATCTTTGGCTCGATTCAATAATGAGAACAGTTTTGCGACACTTTAGGAGAATAATTGTTTCTCACAAATGGCTAACTGAATCAAGGCTTGGCTTATCAATCTGGAATTCTAAGACATATAGGTATGACATACTTAAAATCCAGATTTTTATCTTACACGAGCTGGGATATGGACAATCATCAAACAAGGTCATGAGTTCTGAAAACAGAAACAGGGCAGGTTTACAGTACTGACTTTGAAAGGCCATAAGTCATTCAATACTTATAATGAGAGACTGTTCAGGTTATCAAACTGTAATTCAGAGTGTGTAGAATAATTTCATGTCTCACGGTTACACTCAGAAAAGCAACGAAAACGCCTCATATAGAGGTTTAAAAATGACATGGCAGCTGGGGTATTTCAGTTTCGGCAGAGTGACATATAAACTTTGAAAAATCATAGTAATTCATACAAACTCCGTTTTGAGTGAACGAGATATGTATAGAAGGCTAATGGAATGTACTTCGACATGGATGAAGAATAAATGTCGAATTTCAAACGAGCTGTTCTCAGTTTAGCTCGCAAGTGGGTTGATTTCCAGATTTCAAAAGAGATGAGAGACAAATTTCAATTTGTCATAACCGATGCATATGAACTCGGATCAAGACGAAATTTTAGCTACGGATAGCTGAGAACATGAGCTAAAACTTTCATTTAGGACTTGAAAAGAGATAAAGTCGGGAAATGGTTCGAAATCGCTGAACAAAGCTGGACAGAACACGCACACTAATTGTTCGATAAAATGCCCGAATCAAAAACGTGACCAACACTTATGGATTCGACTCTAGCAGGTTTTAATCAACATTCAAACATGATCAAGGGACAAGCAATCACTGGAAATGCTCGAACATGAGGGAAAAATACAGATCATCATCAATCAATACACGAATGGCCATGATTTCGAATGTAGAACAAGAATTGTTGAGGATCAAGAACATGTATGATACTCTCATGCTTATGAACGAAATCTTAACATAATTTTCAGAATTCTAATCTCCATTCTAGACTCTATTTCATGCTCAAGAGATCAAGGAGGAGCTAAGCTTACCGAAAATGGAAGAAAGAATCGGGTTCATCAACATCTTTCGAAAACTTGAATATCTTAGCTAGACCCTCTCAATCATGAATCCTTTGGCATAGTCTCCTTCCTCACTAATCTTCTTCTTCCCAACCTTTGCTTCACGAATTCAGACTCTATATACCAAGAGGAAGAGAGTTATACCTCAAAAATGGAAAGTGATCGACTAGTTCTTCGATCGCCTAAAAATCAGAGGTTGAAAGTCCTACTTACAGTGCTTGGATGATGAAATAGACTCCAAATTCTTGATCTACAGGTCGAATTATGTAGGGGTGCAAAGTTTGGGAGTGATCGGAGGCCCGGAGAATCACCGGCGGCGGCTCGAAATGGAGGAGGAAAGGGTGCCGACGGGAATGGAAGGAGGGAGAAGGGAGAGACATGTTTTGTGGTGTGGATGGATGTGTATGGTTGAAATGGTGTGATGATAAGTGCCTTGTACAATTGTGAGGTAGGAGGGAGGACAACAATCCCCTACCTCTCCCTCTTACACTTAACACACACACACACTTCTTCCTTCTTTTCTTGACTTCTTCCTTCAACAATAATATTGGAATTACTTTTCCTCATCTCGAGACATTAGTTTTCATTTTACTTCCGCAAAATATTTACAGAATAATATTCTCCGGAAATCATTCCGGGTAATTTCTTGTCTTGCCATAATTCCTTCATTCTCAAAATTCTCGAGATTTCATTGGAAATAATTCCAACATATTATAAAAATTCCCATAAGCTCATTTTTCGTCCGTGCTCGATCTCAAATACTCGAAAAAATTTATTTCCTTCCTCGAAAATTCCAATTTTTCTAAATACGGATTTTTACGGCTATTACAGATGGATTTATAGAAGTAGTCAAGAATAACCCTGCACGCATAAAAAAACAGTTATCATTCATTTTGAGTTTTAATTTACAATCGTTGATTTACAATAAATAAATGGGTGAGATTGGTTCCTAGTTCTCAAGTTTTGCAGTGGTATCCATAAGAACCCACCCATATATATAAGGTTAATTTTCACGAATACATGAGTCGTGTATTCGTGTATTCAATGTTAATTTAACAAATACATGAGTCGTGTATTCGTGTATTCATGTATTCGTGTATTCAATGTTAATTTTCACGAATACATGAGTCATGCATTCGTGTATTCGTGCATACAAGGTTAATTTTAACTAATACATGAGTCCTGTATTTGTGTATTCGTGTATTCATGTATTCAAGATTAATTTCACGAATACATGAGTCGCGTATCATGTATTTGTGTATTTGGTAAGAGTGGCTAGTTTTTGTGTTTTTTATATGAGTGACTAGTATTTGTATTTTTAATATGAATGGCTAGTATTTGAGTTTACTATATCAAAGTGGTTACTTTTAGGGATTAACTCATATATATATTCAAAAAATAAAGCCTTTCGACGAAATAAAGGGAGTATTATATGTTATACTTGTTATGCTTTTAAAGTAACTAGCATTCATACATAGGGGTGTCTAAACGGGTCTGGACGGGATACCCGTCCCGTTTCTTTCGGGTACCCAACTCCAAATAAGCAAAAAATTCATTCTGCCTCCCGTCCCAACGAGTAATTTGGGTAATTCAGATAGTAATCGGGTGCCCAAATTGCCCAATTTATAATATTACATTTTATTTTATTTTTCTTTTTTTCCAAGTTTTATTTATTATATATGAAATCGTTGATTTATCTTTCTTGACGACCCATGTTACATGAAAAATAAAATCTCAAACTCAACTCAAGTTACATTTTTTTTTATGAAATACTTAAAAATACATGATAAATTAGCTTAAAAATAATGGACAAATAAAAAAAATGAACGGGACATGCATGCATTTATGGAAAAGTTGTGTAAAATATAAACTCAAAATAAGATATGTTAATTTAATAGATTTAGCTATTTATTTTAAATATAAAATAATATTTTTTTTGAGATATATATATATATATATATATACTTAAAAGTTGATTGGGTATTCTGGAATATCCAATTAGATAATCGGGCACTCGAGTACCCGAAAAAATATACTAATCCATGACCTGTCTCGATACCTACTAAAGCCGGGTTTGGGTATCCAAAATACCCGATCGGGTCGGATATTTCAGGACATACCAAAATATCCGAACTCATTTAGACACCCCTCACACATAAGCTTAATATTTTTAATTAATAACTCATTTGTAATATAAGTATTTTATACTACTATATAGTAGTATTACTTATTACTACTCAAATAATTTTGGAAGAACTCATTTAAGTTCTAGAGTAATGCTCCCCTATCCACCGTGGGCATACTTAATATGCCCACGGCTTAGGTGGTGACATTTTATTTAAGGAAAATTATAATTAATATATCTTATAAAAATAAACCCTACTATAAAAAACTAAACCATATTAAAAAAAAGTGAACCCTAAAAGGAAAAATTATTGACGTGGCACTGCCACGTCAACGGTGGGCACGTTAAGTGTGCCCACTGTGGGTAGGAGAACATTTCTATTACCTAATCCATGACCTGTCCCGATACCTACTAAAAACAAAAATATTTCTCAAATAAACGTGCTCAAATATATTCTTCAAAAATTAAAGTGTGCTCAAACATTAGTATACTTATTTTATTTGTTTTTTTTATTTTTTATTATTGACAATTTAAATCGCATAAAACATAACATGATGAACATTCTATATGTAAAAAAATTAGGGATGAAAATGGATCATATACGGACGAATAGTGCTCTTCCCGGATAGTGCTCTTCCCGTATCCTAACCCATATTTTTTTCTCGGATTCGGAGTCGGATACGGGAAAACCGAATTCGAATATGAATTCGGAATATTCGGGATACGAACACGGGACGGATACGGAACGAATCCGAGCCGGATTCGAATAAAATGGGATAATATATTTCATACAAAACTCGTCTCAATATTGTTGCAACACATGAAAAAATTACCTACCCAAAATTCATAATTTTCCATTAAGTGAAAAGAAAAAAGGAGGCAACCGCAGAATTATCCAAAATTGCAAAAAAACAAAAATCTCAATTCTCAATTGCAGATTACCCATGAAATCAAAATTACTCAAATATCTCCCAAGAAATCAAAATCGCCCAACTATTGAAAATTCTCCCTGCATTAGTTTTTGACACTCGATGTGGAGCATTGGGGCATTCGTTGAGTTGTTCTTGAGAAGAAAATCAATCAAACGAGCATTTTTCTCACTCCTCCCTATCTCCCTCGGCCATTCCTTGGACAACAATGGCGACCGCAGCGCCTTCAGATCAATTTCCTTCTTCTCCTCCTCTATATTCCTCTCGACTCCAAACCCCTCCCCCAAAACCCTCAATTTCCCCCTATGACGATTGCGCGTCGCCGCCACGACAATCCATGCAGCGGCAGAGCTAGCCTCTCCTTCGAAGGGGAGAAGGTGGGCTCCATCACCCTCAACATCAATACTAATTATATGTATATATATTTATATATTATTTATATTATAAAATAAAATATTTATTTAAAAAATACGGATATCATGTAATCCGAATCCGATCTGAGATCCGAATTCAACTATCCGTATCCGATCGGATACTAATTTTTGTCCCAAATTCAATCCCGACCGGATACGGCTCCGGATCGGTCGGGAAATATCCGATCCGTTTTCACCCCTAAAAAAAGTATAGTATTGACTTGTTGAACTTTATCGATTCCTAAATATAGGAAGTGGTTCATATGAGAATCGTTGATTTCGTGAGAACTAGAAACTAATTTATTTCATCTAAATTTCCAAATCTGTGATTGTAAATGATTAGCAAAAATAAAAAAAATTATTTGATATTTACCGTATTTATTGAATTAAGGGTAATTAATTTTGTCTACTTTCATAATCTCAAAATAACGCATTCCTATAATTATGGGATCTTATACAATTGCTTACCATAATTCAAGTGACGCTTGTATATTTTTATGAATCAACCCTCTGGCAAGTCTATCTTATGCAATTTTTTTCCCTATCTTATGCAATAAGTCTTTGGACTTTACTTCAAGTTTTATTTATATAGTAAGTTATATTGATTCCGAAAAAAAGAAAAACATAACATAAATACACATAAATAAGCATCACATGATTACTAGTTAAGCATTTATTAATAATTTTTTAATAATAACTATTTAAGCATCATATAAAATTTATTTAAACATTTCAGTCCTAAACCCTAAACCTTAAAACCAAAACCTTAAAATCTAAACACTAAACAATAAATATCATGAATCCTAACTTATAAGCCATAAACCTCTATACTCTACACCATAAACTCCACGGGTTTAGATTTTAGGGTTTTGATCTTAATTAGTAAATAGTTAATTTAAGCACTAGATGAGAAAATTAAACAAGCATATATGAAAAGCAAACCTAGCACTTTAAAATTGATAAAAAGCATAATTTCATATCTAAATAAGCATTTATTAACAACTATATAACTAAGCATCATATAACAACTATTTAAGCATCATACAATAACTATTTAAACATCCTATAATAACTATGTAAACATATAATAACTATTTTTTTTTATGTAAACATTTATTAATAATTGTTTAAGTATTTCAACCCTAAATCCTAAACCTTAAAACCAAAACCTTAAATCTTAAACCCTAAAGTATAAACCATAAATCACATCCCATATAAACCCTAGGGGTCTAGGTTTTAGGGTTTACATCTTAATTATTTAAAATAGTAAATTTAAGCACTATAAGAAAATTAAACAAACATACATAATAAGCAAACTGAACACTTCAAAATTCGCAAAAGGCATAATTTCAATCCAAATAAGCATCATATAATATCTATTTAAGCATCATATAATAATTATTTAATCATTCCATAGTAACTATTTAAATATTTATTAATAAATATTTAAGCATCCTATAATAATTATTCAAGCGTCCTATGATAACTCTTTAAGAATCTTATGATAACTATTTAAGCATTTCAACTCTAATTAAACTTTAAAACTGAAACTTTACCTTAAATCTTAAACCTTAAACCATTAACCCTAAACAAGTAATAAACCATAATCCTATCCCATAAGCCATAAACCCCTAAACTCTACACCACAAATCCAAGGGTTTAGGTTTTAGGGTTTAGATCTTAATTACTGAATTGTGAATTTAAGCACTATGGAAAAATCAAGCAAACATACATGAAAAACAACTAAGCATTATAAGATTTATAAAAAACATAATTTAATATCTAAATAATCATAATATATGATATATTGTAAAAGAAAATCCTAGAGTAACTAATTAAGCATTTATTAATAACTATTTAAGCATCATATTATAACTATTTAACCATCTCATGATTTCAACCCATTTACTCTTATTGTAATTGTAGGTGCCATTATGTCTCCTTTCACCTTTGATATGTAGGTGCCTTTTTTTACTTTAAAGTCAATGCTTTCTACTTCAGCTAGCAATGCTTAAACAAATAAAATCACCAACTGACGGTGATGCAGATTTAAGGGTTGAGAGATGTATTACGTATTTGAATATTTGAGATTCAACAATTCGCACAAGTATTGTGCTTGCTAAAAGATTCAGATTTTAATATTGTGAGGGGTCAGATTTTTGATTTTGAGAGGATTAGTGATTTTGAAGACTTTGAGGAAACGTTCAGATTCACCATATCTTTGTTGACCAAATTGCCCCTTAAAGTTGGAGAAAACGCAATTAATCAATATTAATTAAAATCCAAGATTAAATCTGCACCACTGGTTTGTATAACAAGAAAGGTGAGGATCAGTTCCCAGTTCCCGGTTCTCACAATAAAATTGGTAATGGGGCATGATTTAGAGGCGTAGCAATAACTTTGCGGAACTAGAGTTCGATATTCATGGCGCCGCACATCACATGTTCGACGAAATTCCTGATCGCTTAAACTGAACTCTTCAACTTGGCTTTCCAAATTCTTAATGAAATGGCATTTCGCCTTATCTGGGCTCGGGATGCCTTAGTCGTGCTGATACTTCTTCATATCTTAATGCAACTGCGGGGGCCTGTTGTTGTTATGAGGCTATTGGAATGATTTCTCATACCAAATTAGCCTAGTATGCAACTATGGCACAATTCCTATTTTCTAATGCTATGGATCCAAGAACTGAAACTTTCTCATAATTGCTCAGTTAAACCTCAAATAGTGGAAGACAGTAAAGCTTTGTTTTTACTGTTTTCAAAATGATTTGTGAAAGTGTTACCTGAGATTCATTCATTGGACAGTCTATGCACCCTGAGGTATTGGAGTTGTTTGAGAGTGTTGGAGTTGATGTGGAGGTCTCCGACGTTTCTTACTCTGTGAGCTTAGATGGAGGCCGAGGATTCGAATGGGGAACTCGAAACGGACTGTCAAGTTTGTTTGCGCAAAAGAAGAATGTATTGAATCCATGGTTTTGGAAAATGATTAGAGAAATCACCAGGTTCAGAGCTGACGCCTCCCAGTAAGTACTGTCATAAGAAGACTCAGCCTCTTTTGGTATAACTTTTTGTTAGTTTCATAAGAATTAGTATTACCTTCTTAAGTCTCTGCTCAATGAATAATGATCTATCAATTGTAGTTATGTTGAAGAGCTCGACAACAATCCAGATATTGTCCGGAATGAAACACTGGGGAACTTCCTCCAATCTCGTGGTTACTCCGAGTTATTCCAGAAAGCTTTTCTTGTAAGAATATAGAAAAATCATTCTTTTTGTCCATGTCATGCAGCACCCACCTTATAAATAATTCTTTCTCTTGAATTTTTCAGATTCCTATTTGTGCTTCTATTTGGTCATGCTCTTCACTAGTGATGAGTTTCTCTGCCTATGTAACACTTTCGTTTCTCTGCAATCACGACATTCTGGAGGTAGATTTTTTATATTCATGTAACGTGGCATCTTTACCACATTTATCTAATAAGCCAATACATATCTAACTCATTTCATGGTTTTCTTTCTGTAGCTTCTCAGTTCCCCTAAAGGGCTTACATCAATGTGGCATTCACAAAGTTATGTCAATAGGGTAAGATTCTTTAGCCAAGAAACCAAGAAATATCATTTGAGGAGCATGGCATCATTCGTAAATATTAAATTTTAAGTGTTTGTTAGTATTCTTGCAAGTAGTAGAGTCTTATCAGATTTTATTGCATGATCTCAAACCAGATTAAGAAAGAGCTGGAAAGTAGAGGCTGCCAAGTGAAAACCAATTCTGAAATATACTCAGTTTTGACCAATGATGAGGGTGAGTATATGTGAAAACCCATCTCATTCTTATTTGAAGCATTATCAAATAAATAATTGTATTGAATTGTAATAAAGAATATGAAAAGAAAAAGAAAAAAAAAAAAATCATTGTCATTTCCTGATTACAATTGGATTGAGTTTATGAATGAGGTACATACCTGTACTTATGTTGATTCAAGAACTTGATGTACTCTTTCAAAATAAACATAGAGTGAGAAGGCTCTATACAGATACAAATTACTATTAAGCAGACGTGTCAAATATAAATGTAAACTAAGTAAAGGGTATAATAAATATCCAATATTGAATGCAATATTAACAATGGGAATGAAGGTAAAGTAATGTTGTCTCATTTGTATAATCTAAACTGTTAAGATAGTGTGCAATATCAGGATGTGAATGTCCAAAAATACTATGTTGATCACTCCTTACATATGAGGATAGACAAAGACATGATTTTAACAAAGAATATGCAACAGGTTGTGCGGTTGCATGTAAGGATGTGCTGGAAGAAGCATTTGATGGGTGCATAATTGCTGCACACGCACCAGATGCTCTGAAGATCTTAGGGAACTGTGCGACTTATGATGAAACAAGAATACTTGGTGCTTTTCAATATGTCTACAGGTTTCATTTATCTGCTTCCTGTCAACATCCATTAATTACTTGTATTTTTCTGTATCAAATATGTCTCATTTATGGATAGTTAAACTCATACCCTTGATCACTATCTCTGGAAAGCTGAATTGAGATAAAGACATTTGTTGTTCTTTGGTAATATATAAGAAGAGCATGGCTGAATTTATTGCTTTGAATACCAATATGATAATCTTATGTTGTGGAACTCTTTTTTTTTTTTTTGCGTTACATGGATGGGATATGTTAAAAGCATATATTCAACTTTGCTTTCTCTGACTTGCACTTCTGCTCAATAATATTTTGGGAAATAAGCTACAAATTTTCTGAAGTCATGAATCCACGTTTACTCTTCAACTCTTACAACAGTGATATTTTCCTTCATCACGATGACAATGTTATGCCAAAAATCGGAGGGGCTTGGGGATCAAGGAATTTTCTTGAAACTACCAATAACAAAGCTTGCATAACATATTGGCTCAACAATGTCCAGGTTTTGCACTTTTATTCAAGCCGTCATCGAGTAAAAGGAATTTCGGTTAACTGTGGTAACTAAAGCAGTTTCTTGTGATTCTGTTTTTCAATGTACAGAATATTACTGAATCTGGAGCTGAGTTTTTTGTGTCTCTAAATCCACCTTGTACACCTAAAGATACACTGTGGAAGTGGTCAGCTAGCCATCCTATACCATCAGTTGCTGCATCCAGAGCTTCATCTGAACTCGATATTATCCAAGGAAAGAGGGGACTATGGTTCTGTGGAGCATATCAAGGTGCATTTAAAATCTTTAGCAGCATTTTCATTGGTCCATAAGTTGTGTATGATGATTGATGACTTATGGTCTTTCTTGGTATACCATTTTTCGGTTCAAGGCTACGGCTTCCCTGAGGATGGAATAAAGGTACTTTATCACATCATAAATAAGGTTTTATTCCTTGAACACTTTTAAATTCTACTAATGTAATTTGATCTTGACAGGCAGGCATACTTGCAGCAAACTGCATGCTTGGAAAGCATTATACTCTTTCGAACCACCCCAAATGCATGGTTCCATCCTATCTCGAAACTGGGGCTCGTGTTCTTGTTACTAGGTTTCTTCAGCGTTTTATTGTTACCGGATGCGTAATGTGAGCTTTTACTAGATCAACTTAATCTACTGTTTCCTCCCTCTGCATTTTAGATATTATATACTTCTAAGCTGTTCACCGTGTCATATGTTGTTTGTTATGTCCTCCCAATAACTTAAGATTGAATCTCTCATATGAATCTCAGGAAGTTGTCTTATAAGCAAGATTTTTAAGAAAAATGCATTTGATATTTCTTTGCTAAAACAAGCTATTTGGTTATAACTGAGGAAACTTGTGGTGGAACAGTCTTTTGGAAGAAGGCGGTAAAGTTCTTACCTTTGAAGGTACAAGAAAAATGAGCAATTTGAAAGTTATTTTGAGAATTCACAAACCGCAGTTCTATGTCAAGGTAAGATCAGGTTATTAACATCTTAAAATAGTTTATTTCAAGCCACCACAAACAGACACACTGTCATAATGTAACTGGATATTGCTCTCACAGGTCGCAGCAGAGGATGATTTAGGCTTTGCTGATGCCTACATCAATGGTGACGTTTCTTTTGCTGATGCAAATGAAGGCCTTCTCAACTTTTTTCTGGTAAGGACATTGATCCAAAATAAATTATCTTTTTCATGGTTTTAACTCTTTATTTTAAAATATACATTCTGGGGCTTGTATTTCGCAGCTGGTTTTAGCAAATACAGAGATGTATAAGCATGCCTCAAAGTTAAACAAGGAAAGGTGATTATAAATTATCAGTAATTTCATTCCAACTGTGTGTGTGTGTGTGTTGATGCCGGTGTTATATATGCCTGCATGCTGATATCTCCAGGGTATGGTGGCCAAAGTTTTTTCACACATCAGTAGTAGGAACTGCAAAAAATTTCTTCAAGCATGTTTCCAAGAACACACTACCTCAGGCACGCCGTAACATCTCGCGGCATTATGACCTAGTAAGTGGACATATGCCTCACTTATTAGATGTTATTTTTAATTCATAGAGTGTGTTCTATTTGAAGGAAAATATAGTAAAAGAAAACATTCCACCATTTTCCCCCTAATTTATCTTGTTCTCTATGATGGATAATTTTCCTTCGGTAGCCCTTTTCCCACATTTTTACTTCAAATCATGATAATATTTTCCCACCCATTTGGAGTGATAATATTTTCCCACTATTTTCAACCTTAGAGGACATAAGATAAAACAAGTGGGGACCACATTATAGGATAAAATTTCTCATCCTTTTCCTTTTCCTTCAAAGAAGACGCACCCTTAAATGAAAACAACTTGTGTTTCAATTGAGGTTTGCCACCAACATTACCTTGTATTTTGTGATGATAAGTGTTATATCATCCAAAGAAAGCAGTAAAAAGGGACTACTTCCTACCTTGTATAAAACACCAATGAAATATGAAATCTCATAATTTGAAGTAACTTAATTGAATGATGCTTTGAAATCGGTGAAAAGGGAGCATCTGGTATATCTATTGTGATGCTTATGGATACTGGATGCACTAAACATTGTTGTTCATCTGAAGTGCAGATGAATTATCTCATAGATAATTTTTCTATATTACTGACATATCTATATAAATCTAACAGAACTTATTCTTTTTTCTTTTGGCAGAGCAATGAAATGTTTTCTCTGTTCTTGGATGAGACTATGACGTACTCTTGTGCAATATTTCAGGTAATTCTAATGATTCCATTAGGTCTGTTGATAGGCCATACCCATCTATATTTATTTATGATGTACCAATCATATTTTATACTGTCATTGAAGAATCCAGCCGAAGACTTGAAGAATGCACAGCTCCGAAAAGTCCATACTCTAATTGAAAAGGTGAATTCAATAGCACATTCCTTTAATCTTGAATAGATCACTATGGATGCTAAAAGTTGGCAATTTTATTTTATTTATGCACCAAGTTAAAAGAACATTAGCATCCAAGTCTTGGGAATTGTTAATTACTATAATAATATGTAGAGTAAATAGGTAAAACCTGTTCTATCTTTCTCTCACAGGAAACTTATTCCTTCTGTTTCAATTATGGCGATTGAATACCCAATAGTTTGTGTTTCTTGATTGGATATCCATATTCACAGTTGAATGGTAGAGTGAGGACGTCTCGTCGAGCCCATAAAAAAAGACCCTACCAATTGATCAATATATCTTATTTATTAGAATAATGCTTATAACAATAATAATATGTAAATCAAACTTGATCTCATGCTAAATTATCTTTGTTTACAGGCAAGAATTGATAAAGATCATCACATTTTAGACATTGGATGTGGATGGGGAAGTTTAGCGCTTGAAGTAGTAAAAAAGACAGGATGTAGATATACCGGCATTACATTGTCAGAAAAACAGCTGCAATACGCGGGATCGAAAGTAAAGGAAGCAGGTCTGCAGGTATAACATTTTATTCAGTCATTATGCAACTGATGGGAAGTAAGATTTCTCATGTTTTGCATGGAATGAGCTCTCCTTCTTTATCTATGGTGTTATTAAAAAAATTGGGTTGTTATAAAGTTTGTCATTTCTCATGTTGTACATTTCAATATCAGGATAAAATCGAACTTCTTCTTTGTGACTATCGCCAATTGCCCAACAACTATAGATATGACAGGATAATCTCTTGGTGAGAACCATGTTCTGATGTCTCTTATGAACTCATCCTATTAAGTTATGTAACTATACACTTGCATTTCTTAATTATTACGGTGAATTTTCAGTGGTATGATAGAGCACGTCGGTCATGAATATATGGAAGAATTTTTTAAATGTTGTGAATCTTCATTAGCTGAAAATGGTATTCTTGTTCTTCAGGTAATCACTACATGTTGGTTGTTAAAATAGCTTTGCAGCATAATTTCAGATTCATATCTCATTTTGCCATTTAATTTTTTCAACAGTTCATCGCAATAGCTGATGAGAAATATGACGAGACGAGGCTCAGCAGTGGATTCCCAAGGGAATACATATTCCCTGGTGGATGTCTGCCTTCACTTCACCGAGTAATATCTGCAATGGCTGCAGCTTCCAGACTTAGGTGACGTTCTCATTTTTGAATAAATATGTGTCTCATGTCAACTATTTGTTACTCTGTCTCATTGAAATGTTTTATCCAGTGTGGTTCACCTAGAAGAAATAGGATGCCATTACTTTCACACCCTTCGACGTTGGCGCCAGAACTTCCTCCAAACCCAAAGGTATTCAAAATATACTCTTATGTCATATCAGAACCTTACATAAAGAATACTCTCTCTTACTCATGCCTTCCATTGAATAAGATAAATCACTCCACCGAGAGATGGCTTCTAGAACCAAATCTTGATGATAAATGTGTGCAGCCTTGTTACACTTTTTGCAACATATTATATTTTGATTTGCTAAATTGTTATATGATCCGTACCATTTTCCATTTCTTATTATGTTGAAATTGCTAAACGCTCATCTTTTTAGTCAAATTCTGGCTCTTGGATTGGATGATAAGTTCGTACGGACCTGGGAATACTATTTCGACTACTTCGCTGCTGGATTTAAATATTGTATTATCGGAGATTATCAGGTAACATAGCTGGTCTCATTGACCCTTCAATCTTTATATTCTGGCAAAATGTTCTCCAATTTGCGCCTCATTTATCGTTGCTTCATAATTCTCATTCTGCACTACATAAAACATACACCTAATTTAGAGTCCGCAAAGGCATCACTTTCGAGCCGTGAAAGATTGGAGCACATAATTCTGTTCTCTTGTGGTTAATTCTTGTAAATTTTGAAAATTACAAATGCCAGATTCTTGTAAGTAATGATATGTTAACTGTTTCTTACTCATCGCAGATTGTATTCACTCGACCTGGTGATGTTGCTGCATTTGGGAATGTTCCCTACAACCCAGTGCCTTCTGCCATGTGATGTTCTTACATCTTGTATGTCTGCTCTTTGTTAGCTGAAATAACGGCTTGAAATAAATGATCATTCATAAAACACTAGAAAAAGTTATGTATCATTAGCACATTACAAGAGTTAAATTCGAACAGTTATCAACTTTATGTTATTCTCTTCATATGTCTACCATATTCATAATTTAACTTCTAGTTGGAGAAAATATTGGGGGTACTTATCTCATTTATGGTCTGACTTTAATTTTATAGGGGGCTTTGTGTTTGATTTTTAAACATACAAAACCGTTTGATTATTGAGTGACCGTGGATTTCAAATTAGATTCCGGCAAATATATAGCCGTCATTTGTCCGTTACCGATCTTTGCTCTCATGCAACAAACAAACAATCGAAGCAAAGTTCATGACATATTTGTATCATCTTTCCAAAAGTTAAAAAGATATTTAACTATAGATTTATAAATTAAAAGACACTTGCTGCTTTGAGATATATGCATGAAATTCAAACCTTGAACTACTTCATGATGCGGCATGAGTCCTCTTCAATAGGGGTATCATGAAAAATTCTAAAAAGTTTGGATGAGAATCGACCAATTAAAAATTTTCAAATGATCAAAATGAAATAACAAAGTTTGAGTGACATGATAATTTCCCATTTTGAAATAATATGCTCGTATAACTTGAACCCTTTTATTTCAGTTTGGGTTTTGTATTTATTTTTAAATCTATACAATATATAAAATTTAATTGTTAGCAAGAATTACAAAATTGTCATTTTTCCTCCAAAAGTAACATCTAATTATTTGCTAAACTATTGACCTAAAATAAGGCTCAAGAGTTCAAACCGATGGTTATTGTACAATAATTAATACTCCCTCTGTTTTACTTTATTTGAGTTCACTTTTATTTATGTGAGTCTATTATAATAATGAAATGACTCAAGTAGAATGAGACGGAGGGAACATATGATACCGTTATTGTTGATGATGATGATTATTTAGCATATTTGTCATGGAATACAGAGAATCATGAAATGAGAGTCAATTTCTATGTCCACTATCTTTATATATTAGCATCTTTAAACATCATTTTATTCTCTCTATATCCCTCTTATATTGCTGTTTTTATTTTATTTTATTTATATCTATCTCTATTTAGATATTAAGTTCCCAATTGCAGCCTTTTCCGGATCTATTTCAATTTGCACAACAGCTTGAGTTAAAAAAATAAAATAAAAATAAAAATAAAAAAAATCTGTTCCTTATTTGTTTTGTTTTTTTTTTTGTTTTTTTGTTTTTTTGTTTTTTACTCCCTCCGTCTCAAGTATTACGACACCTTTCTTTTCGGCACGGAACTTAAGACGGGAGTATTTAGTGTGTAAAGTGTAATGTGTATAGGGATGTGATGTGGTTTATGTATTTAGACATATTTTTAAACTGGAGCATCATAAATGCATAAAAACATATCCATGTTTGATCTTAAATGAAAGATCGTATCAAGACCTTTAATTTGGTATAAAAAACATAAAAATCGAATAACAAACGAGAAAGTTATGATAGTTTAAACTTTTAGGATTTAAATTATCTTAAAATACGGGCTGAGAGAAGAGTGGATGATGAGATTTAATTAGATAATATTAAGTGTAATAAGAGATCTACTAATTGTATTATTAATTAGCTAATTATTTCTCAAAAAGGAAAGGTGTCAGAATTCTTGAGACGGCCCAATAAGAAAAGGGTGTCAGAATACTTGAGACGGAGGGAGTACTATTTTCATTTTTGCCCTACAACTGCTCTATTATTGTTGGTCCCGAAGTGACTAACACACGTAGAGGGGGTGAATATGTGTGTTGAGAAGTGTTTAACTTCTCTTTTATTTTTCGTTCTTTTTACTGAGTAGACGCTTCGAATGCTAGTGAAGCTTTCGAATCTTCTCGCTCGTGTGAGTGTTGTGGTGCGGAATGTGGTGAGCTATTATACTCGCTTTAGTTATCTTGCATTTAAAACAGTTTATCACTTAGAGCGTGTGTGTGTGTATGCAATAAATCAAAGCATAAAGAATGTAAAGCGCATAACACAAGAGTTATAGTGGTTCAGAGGTTATGCTCCTACATCCACTCTCATCACCTTCACTCAGTGATGAACTTCACTCAAAGCTTGGGGTTTACAATGGGTACCCAAGAGTCTATGTGAGTTTATACGATCGGCACTCAGGAACATATGAGTTTATACGATCGGCACTCACGAACATATGAGTTTATGCGATAGGCACTTACGAGCCTTACAACCTTTACAAACTAAATTCTCAAACTAGGTTTGGGTTTGGGTTCGTATAGTTTCCAACTAATGAGATATCCTTTTACAATGAAGCATAATGTAGAAGGCTGAGATTTCTCTCTAAGGCTTATGGATATAGAAGTTGAAGCCTTATTGATAAACTATAAGGTTGAGATTCGAAGATCTTTTGGGAGAGATGTAGGATGATTTCTACTGTGTTTGCTTGCTCTCTCTACTTTTTTTCTATGTAGCTTGAACCTTCTATTTATAGTAAGGGACACTAATCTATCCGTTGGAGAGATAGAGTGCATGTTCTTTACTTGTTTAATCCGAATTTAAATTCTTCCTTGATAGAGCACAGTCCTGGGAAGATAGCCATTGACTAGTGAAGCCTAGCCCTGCAAATTCGGCGATTAAACATATCACAGTCCGTTGAGCAATCTTGAGCGGACACGTGGTCTGGCAGCTATCGTTTCTCACCTGCTTATCAAAAGCTCTCGCTCAAGTTGACTGCTTCAATACTGAAGCTCAACCGGCTAAGGGTGGAGACGCTTAGCGTGATGAAAGCGATCTCCTTCACGCTTTAAGTTAAGCACGCTCTTCGAGCTGTTTAGTCGCTCCGCTCCCATGTGGCTTTGCTGCGGATGCTTTGCTCTGAAAGCACGCTCTGGTCGTGTAAACACGCTTTGTTTAACCTGAGAGCGCGCTCTGGTCCTGAAAGACGCTTTGAACTGGAAGCGCGCTCTGGACCTGGAAGGCGCTTTGAACTGGAAGCGCGCGCTTTCGCGCGCTTTCACTCTGGAAGCGCGCTCCGGCTTTCCTTCAGACAGGCGCTCCGGCTTTCCTTCAGAGAGGTGCTTCCACCTAGACGCTCTAAAGTTACATTTCAATAAGGAGCTTCCTAACAAGTGAGTTATTCTAATACATTAAAATATACATTGTAACTTGAGCTGGATCATCAAGGATAATAAGGGAAATATTCTATGAGGGTTTTGGAATCCAATCAAAACACAATTGAATCTTAATTCCCCCTTAACAATAATATCCCAACAATTACATTTATAAAATTTTGAATTATTTAGTTATATGCTCTCACTCTATATATACATAATACATCTTCGCCCAAAGTGATATGCAATAGCTTTGTGACGACTTGTTTATTGAGTTGGTAAGGCAACTGCTCGGATATGTGTGTATTGTTTAGTTATCTGCTCTCAATAATTTTGATTTTTATTTATTTTGTAGATTTATTAATAATAATAATAATAATAATAATTATTATTATTATTAATTACAAAACAAATCTCTTTTAACCTCCACTTAAATCTCAATTAAGAACTATAATACTCAACTAATGCCCTTATTCTAGAATATATATAGTATTAATCACAAACTTTAACAAGTCCAGATGGCATTGTCAGCACTGGCGACTCCAGCATGGTGCAATGGGGGTACATACAATTGTACCCTAAAAAAAAAAAAAGTTTACTAGTATTATATATATGTATGTACATTTATTCATTTAAATAATTAGAATAAGTTTTAAAATATTATAAGTAGTGTATAAGTGGCATGCACTAATACAATAAAACTTATCACAATATACTACAGATTAATTTTATGGAAACACCTCAATAACAGTCCTTAGCCCGACTTTGTGAGTAAGTTTATAATTATTGAAGCCAGCAGCAGCAAAAAGCTTAACCCATTCTTTCTCACTTCTTTCTTTTCCAGAGAAATCAGTCATCAACATCATATCGACTAAGAGCTGAGTTTCAGTTGACTTGTCATCTTGCTTCTCATAATCCACAACCATATCTACAATAATCACCTTTCCACCATCTTTTTTTATCGCTTCTTTGCATTTCTCTAGAATTTTAATACAATCTTCATCGCTCCAGTCGTGCATTATCCACTATTAATTATTAGCCCATTACGTTAATAATGCAGTTTAATTAATTTTTGCATTGAAAAAAAAAAACGTATTCCCTCCGTCCACAATCTGTTGGCCAAAAATAATTTATAGATAATTTTGGAGCTTTATTACGATGGATTTTAAATTATATTTTTGGAGTTTAGTTTTATTACAGGGTACTACAACACTTGTAGTACGTTGTAAAACAAAGTAAACTCAAAAAATACAGTTTGAAATCTATCGTCACAAAATTTCAAAAAAAGTCAAAAAATTAATTTGGCCAACAGATACAGGGAATAATTAATTAAGTTTCATACCTTAAGAAAAACCGCATCAGCATGAGGAATGAACTCAAACATATCACCACCAATAAACCTTGGATTCTCTGAACCTTCTAATCCGGCAACAACATGCGGAAGGTCAAGCACCACGCATTTTAATCCCGGGAACGCACCGGCGACGGCTGCCGCCACCGCTCCTGTGCCGCCGGCGACATCCACCATGGTTTTCAACCCCTCAAAAATTTGCTTGCATTCTTTAACAAGTATGTTGCCGATTACACGTGCATCACGAGTCATTGCCTCATTAAACAACTGATTCCACTTGTCATCTTTTCCTGCGAATTCCCAGATAGTCATCCTGTTTTTGGTGAAGAATGGAGACGGGAATTCATCATGAAGCCATTTAGTCACGTCATGGTGTGGGTCCATCATGATCGGATCAGTGAAGGCAAGCACGGAAGGTGCTAAGCTTAAGGGATCGTCTCTCAGCAAGAGGCGCGAAACCCTAGTGAGAGAATAAGCTTCTCTCTCATCTTCTTCATCGTCTCCCTCAGAAATATTCTTAACCTTTTCGAAAATCTTGGAGTGCACTAGAATTCGCATGAGGCGATAGAGGCCGTAGGATTTTGCTTTGTTGATTCGTAGTTGGTGGGCTAGTTGAGAAAGTGTTATAGGCCTTTTGTGTTTGTGGATGATATCAGGTATGCCTAATTGAATAGCGCATTTTAGAGAGAAAGAGTTTATGTAGCTGAAAATGTGGTTCCAAATCTGAGTTTGAGCTTCAAGAAGTTCTTGAGAGGAATCTATTACATTGGGCGATGCCATTGTTCTCGGATCTTGATCGATGTGATGCTAACTTTTGATGTCTTTTACTTATTTATTTATTTTTTTGTCACAAAAGTTGTCTATTTATAGCCGGCCATGGTTAGGTAAGTCCTAGAACCAAGATAAGCCCACATTCATTAAAAGGTAATGAAGTCTCTACACCCATATTAATTAATTAGGAATGAAATCTTTAATTGTTTGGCCAATTAATTAGGTTTTATTTTATAGAATTTGGTTTATATAGAAATAAGTCTTGAAGTACAAAATAAGAATAAATTTGAACTATTGATCTTGCTAAAATCTTTGGCAATATTGATATAAGCATAAGCATGATTGTAGTACACATGAGAAAACCTTAAGTATCAAACTATATATTAAATAAGTATGATTACACACATATTTAAATACTATAATTTTGTAAATTTAATCATTTTTCGCATATTGATACGCTATATAAACCCTTCCATGATTTTATATTTCATTCTTTATCTTTTGTATTTAATACCCCCACCTAGATATCCATCCACATGCCAAACTCAAAATACTACTCGCCAAACTGAACAGGTAGCTTATCTTGGTAATTTGAAATTAAACTTTATATATATATATATATATATATAGTGGAGAGATCACGTATAAAAGACATATTCCGTAAGAAATGAGAAATGATCTGAACCACTGATTTTAGTGTGATATATGGTCAAGATTGATTCGTGCATTATGATTATACTAAAAATGCATTATGATGACCGATGCATTATGATGTATAGACAATGCATTATGATGCAAGATGCATTACAGTTGTACATATTGTGCATTATACTTATGCATAAGAAGCATCATTTTTTATTTTTTACGGAAAATCTCTTTTGTACGAGATTTCATCCCTATATATATATATATATATATATATATATATATATATTGATTTTTTGTACAAACTAGTAGAAATCACGCGTGATTTGACTTTTTAAAATAAATAATTTGTATCGATCGATGGTAGAAAATATTCATTTTAATCATACAATTATAATAGAAGATTAATACTCCCTCGGTCCATGATTTACTGGACTAAAAATTTGAGCACCGAATTTAATGTATTTTGATGATATATTAATAAATTAAAGTATTAAAATGTTAAAATTAGAGTGATAAAGTGTTAAAGTGATTGTGGGGCCTACATCCAAAAATGAAAAGGTTCAGTAAATTGTGAACGTCCTAATATAGTACTAATAATCACTACAAGAAAAATTGTGTCTAGTGACGACGGTGTTGCCAACCGTTGTCACTGTACGACCTGTCACTATATAATATAGTGACAACTATATAATATAGTGACAGGTCGTACAGTGACAACGGTTGACAACACTTTCGTCACTAGATACAGCTTTTTTTATAGTGAATATCAGTAAATATTGTGAACGGAAAAAGTAACAGGTCATTTCTTTGACAGGTGAGCTATGTATTTCAGAAAATATGTTATATGAAACAATAATATTATATCATCATAAGAAAATGGAGAGAAATCGTCCCCGATTCACTATATTGGAGTACTATATTAGAAAGCTATATATGAATCTTCCGTATCAGCTTCAAATAATTCAACCATTTCGGTCCTTGTTTCGTCATCCATGGAAAAGAGAGTGTTTTTTCTTCTTTTCTTCAATTTCGAAAAATTATTTTGTGAGAGAGAAGTGAGAACTTGTCTTCGACTCTTCGGTAAGCTTAAGTGATTTTTATCTCAAAGAAAAAAAGCAGCAATAATGATGAATTTAATACAAATAGAATATTTTATTATTTTGTTAATTAACAAGAATTTAATGAAGAAAAAAGATACAAATGTTGGGCTATTTTATTGTGTGCAAGTAATCTTGTAAGTCAAGTTTTCTTGTTAGAGTCTAACTAGGATTCTTCCTTCCCTTATTATAAATACCTCTCTCATTTTAATTGTATAGTAGGGAGGAAAAATCACAGTTAGAAGTAGATCAGTGTAAATCTAGTGAAGAATACATGGCTTGGCAATGCCCCCAGACGTAGTCACATTGTGACGAACTGGGTCATCAATTTATATGCATTTGTTATATTTTTTAATTATTTTGTTTTCATCGTATTCCTAGCAACTGGTATCAAGAGCTCCAAGTTCACAACATGAGTGGAAGCGAGGGGTGATGGAATAGTGTTGATTGAAAAGTTTGACGGAACAGACTACGGATTCTGGAAGATGCAGATTGATGACTACTTGTACGGTAAAGATCTATACCAGCCTTTGGATGAGAAACCAAAGGAGACGAAGGAAGAAGACTGGAAGTTGTTGGACAAAAAGGCGATGAACGTGGTGCGTTTGACACTTGGTAAGAACATTGCAGTCCATACGGTGAAAGCCAAAAGTACGAAGGAGATGCTCGAGATGCTATCGGAGATGTACGCGAAGCCATCGGCGGTGAATAAGGTTCATTTGATGCGACGTCTTTTCAATACAAAGATGTGAGAGAGCAGTTGGGTTGCTATACACCTCACGGAATTCAATTTGATCACGACGTAATTAAGTTATGTTGGGATTGAGTTTGATGATGAAATTCGAGCTCTAATCTTGTTGTCTTCCCTAATAGAAAGTTGGAGTAGAACAGTTACAGCAGTATGTGCTTCAGCAGGGAAGAAGAAGATGAAGTTTGATGAAGTAAGGGATTTGGTCATGAGTGAAGATATTCATAGGAGAGAATCAAATATTTCGTCAAGATCAACTTTGAATGCAGGTAGAAGAGGTAGATCGGATTTAAAATCAAATCAAGAGATGTCAAAATCAAGAGGCAAGAGCCGGTCAAAGAATGACAAAAGTTGGATCAAGTGTTCGAATTGTGAAGAGCATGGCCATTACAAAAACCAGTGCAGAGCATCAAAGAAGAACCAGAGAGCAGCAAATGCATCTACCGATGAGATCTCAGACATGTTGGTATTGAGTGCGAACTGTCCATTAGAATTGAAACCTGGATTATGGATTATGGAGCATCATTCCATTCTTGTAGTAGCATTGGGATAATGGAGCGTTATGTTTCCGGTGATTTTGGTGAGGTCTATCTTGCTGATAGTGAACCTCTGAAAATCGTGGGTCAAGTTTAGTTGTTGAGAAAGGTAGATTAGTAGTGGGAGAAATTTATATTACTTTTTGGCACAAGAATATAGGATTATACTAGGTTATTGGGCCTAATTATTTCCTTTTTGGGAAATAACTCTATTTCAATAGGACAACCCAATAACAAAATTAGCTATGTTTCAATGAGATGGATGGATGTAGTATTTAACTAGTGAACTGGGATGAAAAATTATTATTTTAAGATTTAAAAAATACTACCTCCATCCCAATAGATTAGTCATAGTTTGAATATTACACAAACCAAGGTTTGGTCAATAAAGTTGGAAAAGTACAAATTTAAGAGTAAATTAGTGTGGAAAAGTACAAAAAGTACTAATTGGGCACTAAAATCTAAGTTAAATATTTCCTTATTTAGAAATGTGACTAATGTAATGGGACGGACCAAAATGGAAATATGACTAATGTAACGGGATGTAGGTAGTACTCATTAAGAATAATCAAGAATGTTCCCTTACCCACCTTGACAATGTTACGTCGATGATTTTTCCTTTTAAGATTTAATTTTTTAGTAGAGTTTAGTTTTTCTGATAGAATTTTTTTTTTTTATAAAGTATATAAATAATTATTTTCTTTAAATATAATATCTTCAATCAATCGTAGACACATTAAATATATTGACGATAATTTGGGGGTAACATTAATCTAAAAATAATACAAACGACGTGTATACACAAACGAAAGACGGAAATGTCAAAATTTCTTCTCCATTTTTTAATAAGAAAATTTCCTCTCTTGAAAATGTAAAAGTTGCCATTATTTAAGGCTGCGTTTGGTAATCATCTCAAGATGAAGAATGATGATTCATCTCAAGATGACTCATATGAATAGTGTCAAGATGAATCATTCATCTCACCATTTGGTAGCAAAAAATTCAGACCCGGATGATATCATATTGTGTTTGGTACAAATTGCAAAACTCTAGATTAAAATTTAAATTGATTATTTTACCTTTATTAAATACTCCTACCGATTTCACTTTTATCATTGAGATTAAATAGTACCCTTTATTATTTATTATTTATTACTCTGTATTATTATTATTATTATTATTATTATTATTATTATTATTATTATTATATTGTTGAGTTATTATTTTTATTATTCTTGTTATTATTATAATTATTACTATTATTGTTATTATTTATTATTATTATTAATATATTTATTATTATTATTATTATTATTATTATATTGTTAAGTTATTATTTTTATTATTCTTGTTATTATTATAATTATTACTATTATTGTTATTATTATTTATTATTATTATTATTATATTTATTATTATTATTATTCTTGTTATTATTATAATTATTACTATTATTATTATTAAATTATTATTATTATTTATTATTATTATTACTATTATTATAATTGTTACTATTACTATTACTATTATTATTATTATTATTATTATTATTATTATTTTATTAAATTATTAATATTTATTATTATTATTATTATTATTATTATTATTACTACTATTATTGATATTATTTATTTATTATTATGATTATTTTGTTACATTAATATTATTATTTTATTACATTATTATTATTATTGATTTATTATTATTATTATTACTATTATTGTTATTATTTATTTATTTATTATTATTATTATTTTATTACATTATTATTATTATTATTTTATTATATTATTATTATTATTATTATTATTTGAAATCGTATAAATACATAAGGGTAAAATGGTAAGAGAGAGAAAATATTGTGTTACTGTTTGAATGAGTTCACCTCATCCGACCAAAAACGTGAGATGACTAAACAAGGCGGAACAGTGAAATATCAACGGGCCTTGTATTCATCTCGGGCCCTCCAGTTTATTTTAGTTGGTTACCAAATAGTGAGATGAACCAAGATGATCTCTCTCATCTTGGTTCATCTTGGTTCATCTTCTTTACCAAACACACCCTAAGTGTGCAAAATGAAAATACAAATCCTCCCTCCTAAATTCAATTGCAACATGTGTAGACTGTAGGAAAAATTCCATGCCTCCCACAATCACTCCCCTAAATTTCTCATCTGAATTCATCCCCACCTCTACCTTCCTCCTCCTTTCTCTCATCTGCATCCCGTTTTCATTTCCCCATTTTCTCATTTCTGCGCCTTCGCGTTTCCAATTTTCAACCTTCTCGTAGACGTAATCATGGGTCAGCAGGAATTGATCTACAGTTTCGTCGCCAGAGGAACCACGATTTTGGCTGAGTACACTGAATTCAAAGGCAATTTCACCTCCGTCGCTTCCCAGTGCTTGCAGAAGCTTCCCGCTTCCAGTAACAAATTCACTTACAACTGCGATGGCCACACATTCAATTACCATGTCGAAAATGGATTCAGTACACTTCTTTCATTTCAATTTTGAACCCTTTTGTTTTTCCTTCTCTGCCCTTTTACGATTTTGGGGTGCCATTTGTGCGTACCTTCTGTTTTTTGATGAGTTTGTCCATGGTTAGGTTAATTTATGTCTTAAATTGGAAAGAGAAATTCTGATGAAGTGTGATTATCTTCATATTATGTGACAATTGGAATGGTGATTGTGTTGTTGATTTGATAACGATTCTGTTTTACGAAGGCTAAATCTGATGAAATATACTACTTGGTACTAAACCTATATGCATATGATCGCTCACTTTTCTAGAAACATTATATGAAAATGGATCAATTATATATATGGTGTGGTTTCATTAGGTAGCAAGATTGTTGATACTTTTATGGTATTGGATTCGTGGACCTTCATGTTAAAAGAATATGAGTTTTAATTTGGAAGATTCCTGGTGTTTGCATTTAAGGACTTTTTGTAGAGATTCTATTATGTTTGCTGTTAATTTGAGCTGAATACTATGATGAACTGCAAATAATGTATTGATACGTGGCTTTTGTACATCACTAACGTTTACATAAGCTACTCGAATTGTTCTGACTCATAAATTATCAGAGTTCAATCGTCACATGATTAGTGTTAGGGAGATCATGATACTGCTTATGTGAAAAAATAGTTTATTAATGTGAATAAAAATGCAGAAAATTTCTTGTTTATCTTTGCTGTGGATGCATTTGATCTAAAATTTCTTTATTACAACATTGGATCTATTTAGTTTATGGACTGTGTAATTGTATGTTCATGCCATATTTGTAGCCTATTGCGTTGTTGCTGTGGAATCTACTGGTAGGCAACTTCCCATTGCTTTTCTGGAGCGTGTTAAGGAAGATTTCAACAAAAGATATGGAGGGGGCAAAGCTACAACTGCAGGCCCGAATAGCCTTAACAAGGAATTCGGGTAGGAGCTATTTCCTTATCTTCTTTAATACTTTCTTCTATATTTTATGCTATTGCCGAACTCTTTATGATATTGCAGCCCCAAACTGAAGGAGCATATGCAGTATTGTGTCGATCACCCTGATGAAGTGAACCAGCTTGCTAAGGTCCAGTCTCAGGTTTCTGAGGTTAAAGGCGTTATGATTGAAAATATTGAAAAGGTAAAAATATCTTCATTTTCTGCTGCCCACATAAACCTTTGTGTTCTTGCTGCTTTTTCATGCTTTTGATCATATTGTTATGATTCTTTTCATCATTAGGTTCTCGACAGAGGTGAGAAGATCGAATTGCTTGTTGACAAAACTGAGGATCTCAGGTCACAGGTTAGTTTGACTGATCTTGAATGCTTTGTTCAATATTTCAACTGCAGGTAATTTGCATAGTACAGAATTATTTCCTTAAGAATTTCTGCATCATATCATGAAAAGCTCTTTTTTGAAGAAGTCTAAACTCTTAAAACAATTATGCACCAAGAATATTGATAGATGATGCGAAAACTGAAATTATGGTTGGACTCAATTAATCTCTCTGGATTCTATCCCGTGAAGTAATCTCCGTGTGGCTTGAAGAGTTTTGAACCCCGTTGTTGTTTATGTTATCATCAGTACAATTAAGAAATTCACGACACTCTAATTTCAAGATTACCTTCATACACTAATTATATTTATCATTCGAATCATAAGGGTATTTAAACGTTGCTGGTTCTGTCACTCTTTACTGCCAAAAATATATGGGAGTTGACTTTGCCATCTACATGCTCCTAGATTCAAAAAGTTCCTATGATATCAAATTTCATCATGCAGCTTCCATCCTCGATATTTTTTGGGCCTTTCCATCCCCGAACTTAAACATGGCCAAGCGCAAAAGCCTACTAGGCTTAAATAATAAATGTCAACCAGGAAAAAGAAAATATTGAGCTGCAAAATTGCCACAATTTGGAATAAACATTTTTAACATCTGACAATGTGACAAAAGCAACTACTAGTTTGATACCAGAACTGCCTTCATACCCATGCATGAGCTCATATTATTTAAATTTCTACATTTGGGGTTTCAGGCTCAAGATTTTAAAGCGAAAGGTACGAAGCTGAAGAGGAAAATGTGGTTCGAGAATATGAAGATCAAGCTGATCGTGCTTGGTATTTTGATACTTATAATCCTGGTCATCTGGGTTTCTGTCTGCCATGGCTTCAAATGTAGTTAATGCATACACTTCATTTTCTAGAGTGGTTGCCTCAACCTTTTCAATTTCTTTTCTCTTGGCCTGCAACATTAAAATTTCTCTGATACAGAGATGATATATAGGTGATAAGCAGTAGAGAAGCTTTTATTTTTGCAGTGGTTACTTGTTTCCAGACAGTTTTCTTTGCTGTATTTTTTTATTTTATTTTATTTTTTTATATGGTTCTTTGTTTGAATTCTTTGGGCCTATTTCTCTCTTTCAGGAAGCATTTGGAATTTATTTTGTTCCAATATGATAGTATTTTATATCATAGGCCATAGCTTATAAGCAATGATGATGATTATAAAAAAATTGGGCGACATGATTCATGAAACACCCTAAAAAACTTCAATCTCCCCTTAAAATAAAAACTAAATAATCAATTATACACAATAAACACCTAAAAAAGTTCTTCTAAATTTTATCACAGTGACCCGAAAAAAGAAAAGAAAAAAAAAACTCTATGCATAATTTAAATTTCTTACATTATTATAAGCAATCTTGACATCTTTGTATAACCACTCGATCGAGATTAAATTTGTGGGACGAAAGTAGTATAAACAATTTTTTTTTTTAAATGATAGTAACATGAAAAATAATTGAATAAGGATTAGATTATATTTTTTTTAAAAAAAAAGATGAATGAAAGGTAGCATTCGTCAGAGACTTTTACTTTTCTTTTCTTTTTTTATTACTTATTATTTCATACCACTTGAGGCATTGTATTAAAAAAATATAGGTATGAGGGTTAGTTTTTTTTTGGACAGTTACATTTTCTTTAGTTTGAATTTCAAGTCGTTCATTCTTTATTGAAATATAATAATATGTCAATCAAAGATGACATTCGTCTCAAGCCGCCCATTATTTACTTTAATAAAAAAAAAATAGGTCAAAGAAAAATGACATTTCTCGAAGAGTTGAATTCGTTTTGAAAGTTAACCTACTCGTTACTCAATGTTAAAAAAAAAAAAAAAAAAAAAAAAAAAAAAAAAAAAAAAATCAGCTCAAGGATATATAAATGATGTAATAGAAATTAGATCAGTACGTTGTAGCATTTATCGGGTCATTGTAAATTCAACGTCAATGGTTGCTGATACATGATGAGGCAGAAAGTTCATTAGAATAATTAGGCTAAGGCAGGGAAAAATATGAAAGAATAGACCTTAATTTTCTTTTCTTTTACCATATCATGATGTACGTTGTAAACCCTAAATTCTCTGTACTCAGACACACACCAAACAATCTTCCACATGATATCGTAGAAATAATCCTCTCCCAATGAAGTCTCCCCTTGTGAAAGTTGTAGTGGAGGGCTTGGGATCTTCTACCCCAAAATAGTGTCCCAAAACCTTTTTTTTTTTATTATTTTTATTCATTTTTTTAAATAAATTTATTTTATAATAATTTTGTTTAATTTTATGATTATTTTCAAGAGTTCACCCATCCCAATTAGGGTTTATAATTATTTTTTTACATTTAATTTCACTTTTATTAGTATATTCGAGTTGATAAATTCAAAAATAAAGTATAAAATTTTAAAAAAATCCAATTTTTTTCTTATAAATGTCTATTATGATTTACTAAATTATAGTATTTTTATTTTTATAAAAAATAATATGAAAATAGTAGAAATTAGGTTTTGGGATACCATTGAGACATAGTATTTGCCTATTTGGGATAGAGGATATCATCCCGTAGTGGAGGGCCACAATCTCCAATTTTAACTAATAAAACTGAAATTAAATTCTAGAAGCTAGAGAACTATAAACCCTGATTTAATTAGTAAACCCAAGTACATAATTGTAAACTTAAACTAAAACATAATATACTGAAATTGAAGAAAAAAATGCATAAATAAATTTGGGACAAATATAAATTCACTAATCAGACTTTACATTGAGTATAACCAACCATCACACTTTAACTCCTTCCTTCCAATACTTATATATATATATATGTTTTAATCACATTAATTACAAGAAAACATTTCACACAACACTCTAAAACACGAATCATTCCTCCTTTCTCTAGCATAAGCTACAAAGTACAAACTAAACCTACCAAATTAATTTTCTTGCTCAAATTAATTAACCTCTCAACTAATAGTTAAATCAAAACTTAAGCTCAGTCGCCTCAGAATCGACAGTTCCCTCAGGAGGGCTGATAACAATCCAAAGCAAGGAAACCGTGATGGAGATAAGCCCAGACCACACGTATATAATAGTAGGCAATTTTCCCTTCCTCCCCATCAATCCCTTCATGAACGGATAGTAATGCGCCAGCACCCAAAAGCTGAAGAACGCCCCTCCGAACAGCTTATTCCACTGCGGTATCACGCTGTATATCGTTCTAGCGAACCCAATCACCAGCGCTATGAGGTTTATGATGATGATGATCAGCGGCACTATGAACAGCCCCGTCCACTTCACCACGTACAGGTCAGCATATATGTCGTCGTCGTCTTCCGCCGCGGATTTCGAAGTCAGGGTGAAGGAGATCTCGATCCCGGCGATGACCTTCAGCAGGCCTTGCACGACGGCGATTAGGTGGGCGCTGCTGCCGCCGATCACCCAGAACTGCTCGTTCCTCCACCATTCCTCTAGAGCTATGCCGGACCATTTCACTTCGAGGAGAGAGATGAAGATGAGGCATATTGAGATTATGAGGAGGTAGGAGAGGAAGGCGACGTCGAGAGATTTGACGATGAACTGGCCGCTGAAGAGGCAGAGGGCGGGGAGGACGCAGTAGACGACGAGGAAGATGGAGGTGAAGGGGTAGATTCCGACGTTGAGGTAGGCTATCCGTTGGAGGAACTTGAGGCGGGAGGTGGCGAGGATGGCGTTGTTCTTGGAGAAGAAGATCTCGACTGAGCCGGTTGCCCAGCGGAGGACCTGGTGGAGGCGGTCGGTGAGGTTGATGGGGGCGGTGCCTCGGAAGGCGTCGCGCTTCGTGATGCAGTAGACGGAACGCCACCCGCGGTTGTGCATCCGGTAGCCGGTCACCACGTCCTCCGTCACCGATCCGTAGATCCACCCTACTCTATCTCCCCACTCCGTGTTATCCTCGAACCTGTTGGAAAAAAAAATAATAATAAGCAATTTCAATTGCAAATTAACTACTCCCTCTCCCTCTGATTCAGTTGAGTATGCACTCGTTCCTTTTCGGGATGTATATCCTGAATATGCACTTTCTTTTTCTGTACACTTCTCCGTCGTTACTCTTTTTATGACACAACTATCTCATTTATTATTAAAGTGAACCTCTAGTATACTCACTTAACATTTATTAAAACTCATGCACTCAGCTGAATCGGAATCGGAGGGAATATTTTTTTCTATTGCACAAAATAATGGCAAATTCAAAAGTGTAAGGTACCAGCATGAAATGACGGCAATGGCCTCGGCAGCGGTGGGGGCGTCGATGGCGGGGCGGGGGACGATGAGGGCGCCGGGTGGCCTTCCGTTCTTCACAGAGAAATGATCGGCTAGTGGCCGTCCTTGATACTCAGCAACAGCTATAGATTCATTGAACATGGTCGAGTTTCCGAACTTCTTGGGCAAGTTAAGGTCCGGATGTTCTGAGAGCGGCTGCTCCTCGTCGGAGTGAGGGTGGGTTTCCTTAGCCGGGCTCTTGTTTTGACCGAAGACGCCTTTGTATTCGATCGCTCGCGGCGGAGGAAAACCGTAGAGGGCGTAGCGCCGGAACATGCATCCGGTTCCCACGTAAACCGGACCTTGTAGTCCATCCAAAGCTCTCATATTTCCTTTAGTCCGCAACAAATATTGTTTCAGAAACAAGGAGCACATGCAAATGCAATATTAAACCACATAAGTAGGGATCTTCATGCACTTCACTAAAGCAAAAAGAGTTATAAAAAAAAAAGTACTCCCTCCCTCCGTCCCTCTGTCCGTCCCAGTAAGCATGTTTCACTTTTTGAATATACATGAGATATAAAATAATAAACTCACCATCGAAGAATACAGTGTTGTGATTAGCGTATCTATCCGAAGGGTCGATACCCTCGAATCTCTGAGGGAATTGTATGTAGCAAATACGATCACCACCTCTGTCCATCATATAACACATGCCTTCCCTAAAAGCCATGCAGTTGTACACATAATGGTCACAGTCCAAGTTGAGAATGAAAGGCCCATTCGACAAGATTGCAGAAGCCCTAACAAGAGCATTCATGGCTCCAGCCTTCTTGTTATGATCATAAGATTTCCTCTTTTCACGCGAAACGTAAGCGAACATCGGAAGCCTTATGTCTATACCGGTGAAGTCCAACGTCTTCTCGTCCGCCTCCCCCATTACAGGATCGTTCTCAGGCACCTTGCTCATTATCTGCAAGATTCCGGCATGGTCGCCCTTGGCATGGTCAGGTGCTGTATTATACCATGTACCTGGCCAGTGAGTTCCATCGGCCATCCATGTAGCTTGAGGGACTTCAATCTTGTAGTCTTGGGGGATTATGCCGTTGTTCTTTTCTCTCACCAGATTCTTCTCTTTCGCTGTTTCGGCTTTGTTGTATGAATCGCAACGTTTCTTTATTAAATCTGGTAGTCCATTGATCCTCACCTTGAATTCGTCGTATTCTCTCTTGATCCAGCGCCGGTCCTTGACGAAATCCGGCCTTTTCTTCCCTTTTGTTGGGTCCGATTTCTGGTTGAAGTAGCTGTCTGGATTTCTTGGCTCAATGTTGTGCTTCCGACAGAATGGAACCCATAACTGCACGTAGCATTGAGTTCACTAGGGTTTCAGTTTTGATATAGTATTTGTGTAGAAAAATTTGGAGATGAAGTGAAGTGTCTTTTTCTTGATTTTGTCAAGTGCAAAAGGGATCATTAAGGGTATTTTTGTCTAATCAAACTGAAAGTGGCTATAATTTATATATTTTTACGTTTGTAACTAGAATTTATCTTTTGTTAAGTGACTACTTTGCATACTGGAACAGGAGATACCGGAGAAGGACAAAAGTGAGAAAGAGGATACAATGATAATAACAATTGAAGATTTTACCTCTCCAAATTTGACAGCTTCAGCCATGGCCTCAAATGTAAGAATAGCACCACCATCATCAGAGATGTAGATGGACAGCTTCTCGATCGGGTACTCGACAGCGAGAATGGACAGAATCGTGTTTGCGGTGACCAAAGGAGGCTCCTTCTCAGGATCAGCAGTGGATATGAAGACGTCGAGGCCCGGGAGATCGGATCGACCCTCGGGATTTGCAGGACTAGCTGTCTCAAATTTTTCTTTCAAAGCAGACAAATCAGCTGAGCGGTTTATTGGATTGAATTTGGGAAGAATGTCGAGCAGCCATGAGAATGCAAACCATATCTCACATACAATGGACATTCCCCATAGCCACATCGCGTCGTAGTTAGGGTTTTCGACTCTCCATATTAGGAAAAGAAGCAATACTATCATCCTTATCACGATCAGAACTCTGCATGCGGCGTATTCAAAAATATATGTTAATAATTAAGCTGCAATTTCAACAGAAATAATTAAAACAAGAATTCTTTCGAATCCGATACTCTATTGCATTTCCATGTTGCATCTTGATAAAAATGTTTTGGAAATATTTTTAACACGTGTCAATTATCCGTGGTTGCAATAGAAAATGCAACACAGAAATGCAATAGAGAATGGGGAATCCCATTCGTAATTCATTTGCTCATACCTGTAGGGGCTGATGACCTCCGGCGGCATATTAATCTTTCTGGTAAGCGGCTTCCATGGCTTATCCATGAAATCCTGCATACTCATCCCCGTTTCATTATCAAACGAATCGTTTTCTTCCCAATAAGCATTTCCGATTCCGTATTTCCCCTTCGTCTCGAAAAGCCAGTGATTGTGGTCGAAATCCTGCGTCTGGCTCCTCAGCAGCATCGATTTGTTGTTGCTGCTGTTGTTCAACGCCGACGACATTCCTCGGTCCCCCTTTTTCCCACCGTCTCCGTCGCCGCCCTGCCGGCCGCGGCGCTGCGGCTCGGATCGGAACCTCGTGGGCCCGTCGGGCTTGTCAGCGGAGGCCGAGGCGGCGTCGTCGACGCCGGGCATGTTGTCTGGGGTGGCCGGCATCATGACCGTGTACTTGTTGCTGTAGTCGTTCTGGGAGTCGGGGAGGTCGAGATCGTCGTCTCGGGACATGCTCATGACGCGGCCGCTGCTGGTGCGGCGCGCGAATTTCACGGCCGGGGGCGGCCGGTCGGAATCTCCCGCCATCGAGGATGGTTTTGATTCCTCGTACTAGCTATTCGATGATGGCGATTCTTTGTGTGTGTGTTAGAAGAGATGCATTGTTTGTGAAGGATGAGAGAATTTGATGGGAAAACGGTAAACGGGAGAGGAGAGTTGAGTCAACTTTGTAGAGATATGGTTTGATTTCATGCCAAATTAAGGCCATATAACTTATGACCTCATTTTACGCCCAGCCCTTCATAGTCCAGACTTATAAATAGGAGTATATATGTTTGGAGACTAATTAAATTCTCAAACATGTAAATATGAATTAAATAATGACCTGAATTGTGAGAGGTATGGTACAAAAGGTTTAAAAATTTGACAAAAACTTGTGTCAGCCGGAGGCACCGTGCGGTCGGGCCTAAAGTGTCAATCTTTATACAGAAAAGTGTTAATCTATAAGAATAAAAGTGTCAATCTTTAACATAATTATTTTACGAATAAAATGACAATTTTTAAAAGTGTCAATCTTTATACAGAAAAGTGTCAATATATATGAATAAAAGTGTCATTGTTTTAGCCCGGCCGCACGGTGCCTCCGGCTGACCCAAGTGTGTCCTGAAAAATTTTACTCGAGTTCTCATCGTATTATGGTTTAATTTTGCTTCAATTACATATATACTAATATTATATTAAATAGATAAAATCATCATAAATATATAATACTAATAACTTCTTTCTTATTGCTTAAAGAATATTATCGGATATAATATCAGTGCACATAAAAGTCGTTGTGAGAAGCAAAGAGAGATGTCGTGGATAAATATGAGGGCGTAACGTGGCGAACTACTTTATAAGTTGGATATCAATTTTCATAGTACAAAACTCGTCTGCATGAGATAAGCTAAGAAAATAATTTAACCAAGATTGTAATGTGTTAGTTCTGAAACTAATCAAACATGCGTAGCGGAGGTCAATACACATGTGCTGCATTTTTTATAACTTGTAGTTGATGGTTTTATGACATTCTTTCGGTTGATGCATGGTTTTGGCATCATGAAAAAAGGAAAAATTATTAAGATATTATAATTATTTCAAAACCAACAAGGATCTATACCCTATTATAAAAGTATCTTGTTTTACAAAATTTGATTTACCTTTTATATCCCTATCATATATCTATTTTAAGGTCATTGTGGTAATTCAATATTATACAATAAACTTAATAAATATTTTTAACATATAATAACTAGATTTGTAGTATAGTCCTATTATAACTCTTACTTCTTCAAAGATAAAACAAATATCACGTTTGGTATTATTTATGCAATTAGATCAAATTTATTTATTAATTAAATAATGATTGACTAAATTAAAGTTAATTGATAATTGTATTTGTGCTTTGTGAAACTAAAACTAACAACTTTAATATTAATTGGATTTGATCTTTTATTCGATGTATGCATCAATGCATATCGTTGCCGTCCCATTGTATAAATATTTATATTCATAGCAAAGTTAATATTATAATTTGTTTTATATAATTTTGAATTTTTTTTTATTTTGTTTCGGTTAATTATTTCCTCAACATTACAAAAATTAAAAACATACTATATTTCTTTTACTAAAGAATGCACATTTGTTATCAGCACGAATTTTAATAAAATGTTAGGTGACTTGGCTTTATAGTTACAATTTGTTGAGATAGTATATGGAGAGTAAAAATGAAGTGAAGTGATTCGTTGTTATGTACTATAATGTTTAAAAGTAGAAAGTGCATAGCCTTTGGGGATGTCTGAAAAAGGAAATTTGTGCATACTCTTTGAGGACAGAGAGAGTGTAATATAATTTATTCACATGATGGATAGAATGCACATTTCATAATGTCACTTACATACAATAATATTAATAATAGTAAATTTTAATGAATATATTCAAGGGTGAACTTTAGATATACCCTAAAATTATAAGAGTATAACTTTTATACCCTATATTATAAAACTATAAGTTTTATACCCTATTTCTAAGGAAAAGTCCAAAAAATCCTTACTATTGGGCCCACTATCTTTAAGATTAATAATAAAACAAAAACAATAATGGGGCCCACTAAAACCTAAAGAAACAAACAAAATCCTTCTCTCTCTCACGTCTCTCTCTACACGCCCAATTTCCCTTGTGACCGTGTAAACCCAAACCCCCCCAAAAAAAAAAAAACCGTTGAAGCTATAATTCAAAAAAAAAAACTGAAAATGGCGCATAGTGATAATGATTCCGGCAATGAAGGAACTTCCAACCGGCGTCGAGTGCCGACACGAGAAGAAAGGGAGAATCTTCCTTACCCGCCGGATCCGGTGAGCATTTCACCGGACTGAAATTTGATTTTTATTGCCGTTTTTTTTTAGATTTGAAGCATGTTATTCGTTTTGTACTTGTTAGGATATATAATAATGTGTTTACATGCCTTAAATGTTGATTTACTTCGTATTGGTGATGATTTACACGTTAATAGCATGAATTGAAATTTCTGAATTTCAGTTGTTTACAATTACACGGTTGAGTTCTAATTTTAACCGTGTACACGGTTAAAATTAGAAGTCAACCGTGTAACTGCTGACTTTTTGGTGTTGACCACTTACACGGTTGATTTAGAATTTTAACCGTGTACACGGTTAAAATTAGAAGTCAACCGTGTAACTGCTGACTTTTTGGTGTTGACCACTTACACGGTTGATTTAGAATTTTAACCGTGTACACGGTTAAAATTCTAACTCAACCGTGTAGTGACAGAAATATTTGTAATTTTCTGTTTTTTTAGGTTTTTCGTCCGAAACTAATGAATCCTTTGACGTATCTTTTGCAGCCGAGATACGCTTGGTATAGGCCTCGTATGCAAGGGTTTCCGGCACGATTAAATTTATACGTTCGAGATATTGTAGTCGAACAAATACCGATAGTTTTGATGCGTGTCGGCGGGGAAGAGCTTCTACAAAGATTCAAGGACGGCCCCTTCTTCTACTTGTTAGATATTAAGAGGAACGGGACCGCAAACGTTGCATTGCACGAGTTATTAGCCCGGGAGCTCACCGATCCATCATTCTCCGAGTTTGAGAGGTGGTTTCACGTAGGCGGGCGAGATATTCGTTTTGGTGCACAAGAGTTTTATCTCGTGACAGGCTTATTTTTCGGCCCTTCCGAGTTTGATCCCAACAAAGGTGCTCACGTCATTCCCCCGACTAGCCTCTTCTATACTAGGTATAATGGTCAAAAGACGAAGGATAAGACGCTTTTGAAGGATTTTATCAATCCTCATATTGATATGGGGACTCCAGATCAGTATTTGAGCGCAGCGAATTTGCTCATGTACTACTACATGCTTCTATGCCGTGATAACCAAACGATCGAACCTTGGGCATGGGCATTAGTAGAGGATCAAGATGAGTGGGCGAGATTTCCTTGGGGATCATGGTCATTCCAAGTGATGTGTCATCAGCTAGGAGTGATGAAGAAAGACCCAACGGAGATTGGGGGACCGACTGGGGCCTACCATTTATATGGGCCGGTGTGGGCATTGAATTTGTGGTCGTACGAGGCAATCCCGTTATTAGGACGAGCATGCGGCTATCGATTGAATGAGATCGCTACGCCTCGTCTCTTGAGATGGCACACTCGGCAGTCCCATTTGGATTTTACTAGATTTTTCGACGACGATGAGGTATATTCATTTTTTAGTTCATTATTTATTTATTTTTTAATAAATCAATTTTCATGTTATTCTCATTATTTATTTCATTATTTATTTATAACGAGTCTTAATGTCATTTAATTCTTTTGTAGCTCGAGGCCCTTCCCACGCTTGAACCGGATCCCCAAATAGAGATTGTTGAGCCCTATATGCTTACGCTAGGGGAAGGGGACCCATTGTCCTTGAAGTTTAACCCCAATCCACGTCATGCACATAAGAAGCTACCGCCACAGCAGAGACAGTCGAGGGCGGCAAGGGAGATGGCCAAAGTTGTGCAAAAATTGAAATGCCGTGATGCCAAGGACGTGATGCAACCGGGTCGTCGCAAACAGCCTCGAGCAGCCCGAGCCTCTTCAGAGACTAGAGGCCACTTCCTGGAGAGACCACATGTTGATATTCCGGAATCTTCTCGGGCGAAGCGTCCTAGGGAAGAGCCGTCCCATGCTGAGCAGTCTGAGCAGCTTGTCTGTTGCGTGCACGGAGATCCGTGCCGTCGGGGATGCGGGAATGATGATTGGATCGACAAGGCCCTTGAGAGAGCCGTGCACCGCCTAGCAGAAGATACATCTGAGCAGGGAGTACTTGCCCGGATGGCTAAGTCTCTCTTCCGGCACCTCAAGGACATGGTAGGATCGAAGAGTTCTTCGAGCGGCAACAGACGATCTAGGCATCGATCACCTACTCCTGTGAGCCAGCGACGCTCACAGGCTCCTTTGGTTGATGATGGGCATCGATCACCTACTCCTGAGGCCGCGCCTGGATTTGAGCATCGTGCAGCGAGATGGAGGACGCCCCCACATGCAGATGATCAGATGGAGGGAGACAGAATGCAGTCCTCGTCTTACAGTTCATTTGCTAGGGACCTAGATACGATCCCCCATGTCCCTCAGCCTGATTTGGGCGGCGACGATGCCGATAGTATGGACTCAGATGTCCCTGAGCAGAGAGTGGACACTGACAGGGCTACGGGACGGGTTCCGAAGCCGTCTCTCGCATTGCAGAGCCCTTACACGAGCCATCAGACCTCGCATTCAACTCGGGCTGCTAGGCTTGCATATCAGCAGTTTAGGAAATCGGGCCCGGATGTTGTGGTGCTCACTAGGCAGACTCCTCCGTACTACATGCCTCAGTCCCTATTCGACTCCATTGAGGATCCAACCGTCGGATTCACGGCTGAGGTAGCATTTTTTTTATTGTTATTATTTTTATTATTATTATTATTGTTATTGTTATTATTATCTCGACTATTATTATTATTATTATTATTATTATTGTTATTATTATTATTATTATTGTTATTATTTTATTAGTATTGTTATTATTATTATTATTGTTGTTATTATTATCTCGACTATTATTATTATTAGTATTATTATGTTATTATTATTATTATTATTATTATTATTATTATTATTATTATTATTATTGTTATTATTATTATTAGTATTATTATTGTTATTATTATTATTATTATTATTATTATTATTATTATTATTATTATTATTATTATTATTATTATTATTATTATTATTATTATTATTATTATTATTCATGTGATGTGACACTTATTTTATATTAGGTGATGGAGTTGTACGTGCTATATTGGAGGGCTCGACTTCGCTTGAGGTTGTCGTGCGATTCCAACGTCGGGTTTGCCGGAACTATAATTGCCGGCATAGACTTTTATGTGAGTATTTTGTCGACGGGTTCTTAGATATTTTTATTTATTTTATTTTTTCATTGTTTATATTTTTTAAATTATTTTGTTTATCAGCCGGAGATGCTGAGGATACTTAAGGGATTTCACCCTGACGACGAGACTTTGGGGTTGAATAAAATCTCTATCTATCAGAAGTGGATTCCCGAGAAGAAGTTGATCGACCTTTTCGGAGGGACAAACACTTACACGCCATGGAGTTGTGGAGACAGTGTAAGTTATTCAATATCCACTTGAATTTATTCTTACAGTATTTTTAGATTGGTACATTAGATTTATAAAAAAATATTTTGTTTTAGTTTATCTTTGTGTGCCACTTGACCACCGACCACTGGATCGTGTGCCGTGCATGCATTCAAGAGTGGCGTTTAGAAGTGTACGATTCCCTCTTGCACGAGTTGAACACCTTGCAAGAGCACAACCATCGTACCGCTCAGATACATTGCTCATCTTAGGGAATCCATTGGTAGGAGGATTTTTTTATTATCTCGACGAGATGTCGATTGATGGATTGGATGTTGGATTATTTATTAATTAATTATTTATGCTATGAATTTTAGTGTCTATGTATTTTTTTGTGATTTATTATGAATTACTTGGGGATATTCGATTGAAAGTGTATCATTTTTCGGGAAAATAGTGAATTCTGTCATTACACGGTTACAAAAAGATCAAACCATGTAATTAAGAGCCCTAAACCGTGTAATTAAGAGCCCTAAACCGTGTAATTAAGAAATTTCACAATAATTCATATTTTAACCCGAAATATACGCGAATTTCATACTACTTAACATCGTATATGGTATCTTAACATCATATGAAGTGATAAACATGATGGTAGGCTGTGACAAACTATAACGATTGACATTTCTAGAGTTTCTGAGTTCGATACATATACCACTATGGACCATCATATGTTACAAATAGGTCACTTCTATAAATTCTACAAATAGGAACAATTTATGCGAATCAATATGTTTTGTAGCACTTATTCAATGTTCGTCAAGTTTAAATTAAACCCCAATGACCAACAACCGGAACCATAATGTAAACGTATGAATCGACAATTTTATTAATTGGAGAAATATTTGACTTTTTAATTTTGACCAATTACACGATTTTTCTAATTAGAAAAATCGTGTACACGGTATATGAAACGATGGTACCGTGTAATTGGAGAAATCTTTGACTTTTTTACTTTTGACCAATTACACGGTTTGTTTATTAGGAAAACCGTGTACACGGTATATGAATCAATGGTACCGTGTAATTGGTGAAATCTTTGACTTTTTTAATTTTGACCAATTACACGGTTTTTTTATTAGGAAAACCGTGTACACGGTATATGAAACAATGGTACCGTGTAATTGGAGAAATCTTTGACTTTTTTAATTTTGACCAATTACACGGTTTTTTTATTAGGAAAACCGTGTACACGGTATATGAATCAATGGTACCGTGTAATTGGAGAAATCTTTGACTTTTTTAACTTTGTCCAATTACACGGTTTTTTTTATTAGGAAAACCGTGTACACGGTATAATTAACATATATACCGTGTAGTTGCAGAGATTTTCAAAAATAACATCTAATGTCAAGATTTACACCCTAACAAATCTCATCATCAAAAACATCAAATATTACACAATGCTTAATAGAAAACTATGATAAATCCTACTCCAAGGGTCGCATTGGGCATCTAGGCCTAGTATGTTGATCACTCTTGCAAATAGAACACGTTTTTTTGGCACGACGTGGACGACCTTCGTTAGGGAGATTCAGGTCAATACCTGCTATGGGGATTGGAGCCGTGCAAGATCGTCTTTTGTGTCCCATGCTATGGCATCGAGAGCATTTTTGATGATTTGTGTCCCCTTCGACTGTTGATCTTGCACGACTCATACGTGGCCGACCGGCCTGCTTATCGACAAGAGGGGGTCGAACAATGATTGACGTAACCTCTCGGGGCACATGCCAGGAATCCGGATGGGGCACCGGCTCAATATTTGGCGAATAAGTTGCCACCAAGGTCACTTGCTTGAAATAATGGCTCACGTAGTCGGTGGCACGACCGCCGGAATACCTATACCAAATACACGCAATACAAATGAAATGTTGATAGAACACATATTCACGTTAAATAAAACATTGCATGTTTTATTAATTAGCGCACCTCAAAGCAGCACATGCGTGTCGACATGGCATCGCGTCCAATTCAAACTCACGACAGTCGCACGTTGAGTTTTGGATATCAACGAGGTAGCTTCCCTTCTCACCCTCAACCCTGAACATGTTGGGCACAGTAGTTCCCCTAGTCGTGTAGCGACGGGCCCATTCTGCAGAAGCCGACATCTTCGAATAACATGTCTCTGTGAGCTCGTGATCTCTAGCAACAGCACGTGTCCGGTGCTCTTCGAACCACTTTTCCACAAGGATTCGATACACCTCCAACATGGCGCAAATTGGCAAACGCCTAGCCCACAACAACCGGGCGTTCATGGTCTCCGCCGGATTAGAAGTCATGAAACTGGTACGCAGGACGGGACACTTCGAACGCGCCCATCTGGGCATCCCAATCTCCAGTAGCCTCTGGTATATTCCACCTCCTTCTATGCTCATGTCTATCAAAGCTGTGATATATTCATCGAAGTCGGACTCACGGTATGCATACGCCGCTGCTTCAAAGACTCCAATTGCGTGCCTGCCAAAGGGGACCATATTCTTCATCAAGTGGTAGAAACACAAACCGTGTGAAGCATCTGGGTACACAATCTTGATGGCATTTTCAATGCTGATGTGGCCATCAGACACTATCAACAAGTTATCTGGCGCTCCAAAACTGCATCGGATCCTTCTAAGAAACCATACCCATGAGTCATCATCCTCTATTGGGCCGAATCCAATGGCAAGTGGAAACACTTGCTCATTTCCATCCTTCGTAACAACTACGAATAGGGTCCCCTTGTTCTTGCCCTTCAAGTGTGTTCCGTCCACAACAATAACCGGACGAAGCAAATTATTCTTAAATGCTTCAATGGACTGACCTAGAGCGAGAAACATATAGCATAATCGATGATCCGTGAATGAAGTTGAGAAATCATACATCGTCCCCGGATTCTTCTCCCTCAATAGGTATAGATAAGACGGTAGCCTCTGATAAGACTCTTCGAAACCTCCATACGTCATCTCTATAGCGATGTTCCTCGCTCGCAGTGCAAAACCGTAATCGATTTCTATGCCGTATTCAGCTCGAATCTCATTTTTCATCTCATTCGGCTTCAAGACGACACCCTCAGTTATTAATCTTCTTGCAAAGTAAGCTCCTAATACCCTAGCAGGCACTTGGCGTCGAGTATTCCCGTCTATATCTACAAAACACGTATGGTCTGGGATGTGTTTTTTGATGATCCAAATACCGCCTTTTTGCTTGGCCCGCAATAAGAAATTGCACCCCTCATTCTTACACACGAACCCCACTCGTATACTATCTGAATTTTCAACATGATATTCCAATCGCTCCTCCAAGTGATGCAATCCAACAGCTATTGACAAGTCATCCTTTTTCTTGAACACACCACCCACGCGCAATTGTCCGAGTAAGGGTGCAGCGGCATCCATATCGATCATCCCTAACGGCCACGCAGTGTCTAAATCCACATGTGGAATCAACCAAGCTCGAATATCGTCCGGATCAGCCGTATCATTGCCATCGCGTGGAGGTTGATGCTATGAATTTATGCTACGATGACCAATGATCCTATCAATGTGTCCGGGCTCTCTAATCCATGCACTGAACTCAGTCGTCAGTGAAGCAAATAAATCCAATCGATCTTGTGCGTCCCTTTCTTCCCTAGCCATTTCTTCATCAACCTCCGGATCTACCCTCACTTCATCAACCTCCGGATCTACCCTCACTTCTTCTGAATCTGATGCTTCCAAGGTCGGCTCTTCGATATTCAAGTCAGCAAAAACTGAAGATCGCTGAGTCGTAGGAGTGGCGCGTACGATATTCTTATCCTTGCTAATGGCATAAACTGTTGGTTTTTCTTTTTGCTCAACAATCAACCGCAATAGATCGGTATCAGTACTTAAAACGACTTTCATCCTTTCATTGTCGATTAAAGTCAAATAGTACAGCAAAAAATCAGTTTCGTCGCCCAATTGTTCACGGAGCTCTCGTACTACATTATCACGTGTAATGTTCGAAACGGGAAAATGCACGATAAAACAATCGTCTCCAACGTATTTGCTTCTTTCCCAATACCCACTGTGACGGATATATATTCGCTGAAAAGACATAGCTGAAAAGAAGCAAGCAACAATAGGTCAAATGGATGAAATTACACCAAGTAAAAATTTCTCTGTCATTACACGGTTTTTTATGGGTTACACGGTATAAAACAACTTACACGGTAAAATATATGTAACTACCGTGTAATTGGTCAACATTTAGAAAAGTCAAACTTTAACTTATTCTACACGGTTAATGTACAATAAAACCGTGTAAATTCTAATTCTTACCGTGTAAATATGAAATTTTACCGTGTAATTTATAACAACAACAAAAACCGCCAAAATAAAACAAAAAAAACAAAATGTAAATGTAATTACCTTTTTTCTTAGCACCTCAGCAAAGAGATATCCTTCCAAATAACCCAGAAATCCTCCCAAAAAAATCGAATTCTATTACTTTCTCTCTCTACAATTTCAATTTTAAGGTTTCTTTAGTTTAAAGTTTGTGTGCTACACTTTTCTAATTGTTGTTGTATTTTGTTCAATTTCTGATTCAGCCATTAATGCATCAATACTTTAATTGAATGAAGTGAAGAATAATTCAGATTTGGTTGTTGATTGAAATAAATGAGGAACACAGTGTTTCTGCACAAATAGATTGCAAACCGTGTTTGCAATCTTTGCTAAACAACCGTGAGGTTTGTTTTGTTCACAAAATAAATAAAAAAACATAAAGTAGGAGAGAGAAATGGGACCACCACTTTTTAAGGGCAAGTTTGTCATTTTACTCAAAATAGTGTATAAAAGTTATAATTTTATAGTGTAGGGTATAAAACTTATATTCTTATATTTTTAGGGTATATCTAACTATTAAGACTATATTCAAATTATAAGTAATAGTGGAGACCTAATTCATTAGTGAAAGTCTTACGCGCGCCCTTTAAATTTATTGTTAATTGTTTAAAAAAGTTAAGTATGAATACTTGGCTATTTGGTAAGACTTGCTCATGTTTACTCATATTTGCACCGAAAATGTTATTTTAGGTTAGGTTATTAGGTTAGAGTTTTTGCTGGCCAGTTAATATTTTATCCAAATAGGACGAGTTTTGCCCCAAAAGTAAAATGATTCCTAAAAGTTTAAATCTATATGGTTGTGATATTGAAAAACAATTTAATTAATTAGTATATGTAAGATGACATATAACTAAAAACTCAATTGTGTTAGAAAATAGATATGTCGTGAAATTTTTCGAAAGAACATTAAATTTAATACAAAAATAATCAAATCAAATTACAAAAAAAATATTTGTAAACGTAACATTAATCACTACAAAGCATATGTATATTAAATTCTAACTTTCATATATTTTTTTGTCATAGTTAATTATTTGAGTATTTAATTCAATTTAACACGGTGTTTTTTTGTTAACTTGAGAATATAGAAAAAATGTCTATTGTTGTTGCATTAGAAATTCTTAATAGATATTCATGATAATATTACTTCATTTCACTTTCAAAGTATTGGTAACTATTCCAATTGTTACTTGAAGCCATATTGTAACAACTAAATTTATGACATCGACATGTTTTATTAATTCATTGGGACTATATGTTATTGGAGCAACTTTTCTATACTGTAATTCACTGGGGCTAAATGATCACTATCACTACCACATAAAATTTTGAGGAACTAAATTTTACATAAAATATGTCATAAAATCCTGCTTCATAAAAAAAAATAAAAATAATAAAAATAAAATAAAAAAATCCTGCTTCGTCTTTTACCTACTCATTAACTTGCTAAAATGTTATTGAAGTCCACATCAACAATTTATAATATAATAACTTTGATATACATTACTAAATATAATAAATTGATCGAATTAAACAAAAGGTTATACGTGCAACGCACGTAATCTCTACTAGTACCCCTAAAAGGACGTTCATCATCAGTAGCATTATATGTCACAACAACTCATTTGTTAAGGAGTTGTATTCATTTTTTCAAATTTACAAGTTCAAGATCAGCAAGGCGACTGATCAACATGGCTTAGTTTATTTGACGAGATCAGAGTCACCCATCTGACAAACTCACTCAAGTCAGAGCAATCGGTAAGCGTGCTTATATATCTGTTAGGAGGACCGGCTAATAACAGGAAATACTTATAATCACTGACTTATCACTTGATAGACGAGATTCATCAATATTCAAATTCGAATGAGAAGTGTACGTACTTTTTAGAGTTGTCAAACCACTAGAACATTCTATTCCTTGTAAAAGCCACTACCAACAAAGTAAACATACTCTAGTGATAAAAGCGACTGATGATACAAGAATGAGTAAACTTGCCTATTTCAGAAACTGCATAATCAACTTTTGAACAGGAGCAAGCTGCCTAGTCAAATACGGAATTAAAAGACAAATTTGCAGCGAAAATTGTTCACATGGTACAGATCCAAACAACTATCATGCACCCAACAGGTAGTTATCTGAGTCTTTACTATATATATAAATACACAGAGTGCATCTAACGTGAAGACTTTCAAGTGCTCAAAATTTTGGAAGCGTTTTTAAGCAAGTTTCAAAGGAGATATTCCCTAGCATTTGTGAATCGTCATTAGATCTCATTCATATTATTCAGCAAGAACACCATTGAGTGTTCTTCATCTATACCATTGAGTGTTCTTCATCTATTCAAGATCAACTCCATTGATTTTAGGCTTATCATACACAAGCCAAGCCTTAATCAAGTAATCATATCATTACCCTTGTTCTACGTTGCAAAGGACCACGTATATCAATGATAATCAGGCAAGATATGAAAAGTTGCAAAAAAGCAACGCAACACACATTCTCCCCTCCCTTATATACGTGTTATCACTCGTTTTGGGACCAACAAATAATTGTAATGGGTATGAATTTTTTTTTATCTTGATTTTGATTTTGATTTTGATTTTTTTATTTTTATTTTTATTTTTATTTTTATTTTTTAACTAACACACCACATTTAATAAATGAACTCCAAGAAATCAACACAAATACAAACTTTTCAGCTAAACAATTACATCGAAGTATCGTCCTCTAACTCAATATTGGTAGAATATCATATTTAACTATATATATATAGTTAATGCAAATACAAGTTTATTAGAGTATATAAATATTTTAAGATAGTTATTGTTTAATTTTTTTATTTTTTTTTTCCCAATAAAAGAATCAAATAGTTGTGCAAAGAAAGGGGGAGAAAATCACATGTCTATACTATACTATTATAAAAAGTGTCTTGTTTACAAAATTTGGTTGGCCTATCATACCCCTAATTTATATTTAGTTTTAAGTCATAGGATATATAATACGTTATCATAGTTATCTTAAATAGTTTTATACTAAAACTCTATCCATATTATTATATAGTGATTGATTGTGCATAATTAAGAATTATTTTCATACGAGACACATAGTTTATTTTCATACAGTGTTTTTTTATCTTCTATTTTCTTAATTACTTATACATTAATTTTCAAAAAAAAAAATTACTTATACATTAAGAATTATTAAGTATGGATCTTATCAAAAAGCATTAAATCTTATTAAAAAAACTAAATCCTAAAAAAAATAAATATTGATGTGGTATTGTCACATTAGTCGTGAGCACATTAAGTGTGTCCACGGTCGTATGAGGCATTCATGATAGTTCTTATGTATGCAATTAGTTAAAAAAAAAATCAATTAATCTAATTACATCCTTATATAGTGAAATACTATATAATAACTATAACTTAACAATGTACATTTACTTGGGTGTAAGACTATTCATCGTTGAATTATACATGTAATTCATAATTAGTTGACATAGCATGTTTTACAAAATTTGATTTCCTCATTATACATATAATATACTCCGTATAATTTTAATTTTAGGGCAATAATAGTGTAATGAAAGTAACAACGTACAAGAAGTTTACTCCAATCATAATTCTAAATAACTTGTAATTAAAAGTATGGCTTACATAAAATTTTAGTAAATTTGAGCTTCAAAGATCGGATTTTTCTTTCTATATGGTGAGAAATTTGATTTTAGATAATTCAAATAATTTGTGCATGTTTGAATTATAAGTAATAAGAGAAAACAATCTTTGATTTCTCTACTATAATAAAGAAACTTGTCGTAACACTTACTATGGTTTATATAAACATCTAATGGGAATAACTTATTCAACTTGTACGCCATCCCAAAAATATAAATAGTCTTGATTATATGGTGGGATACAAATGTTAAGAAATTGAGCTTATTAAAATAAATCTGAAAGGGAATATAACTTGTTTAAGGATATGTCTGTCAAATTAATTAGGTATAAAGTGATCTTATTGTTTATGGGTCACAGTGATATATTGTGTGATTTAAGATGATTCATTTGTATGTAAATACACCAACTTTGATGGTAATTTAATTTTTAATATGAACTTAAAACTTAGCTTGACAATATACTCATCAACGGTCAATTTGAGTTTTGGCAAATATCTAAAGAATCCCTAAATCAAAGCTAGCAAAGACGCCTGGATTGTTTACTAGAAAAAAGCGTTCGACAAACAAAACGATGTGTTGAAGTCGTTTATTATGTGTAGTGAGTGATTATTATTATTATTATTATTATTATTATTACTATTATTATTATTATTATGATTATTATTATTATTATTATTATTATTATTATTATTATTATTATTATTGTTGTTGTTGTTGAAACTTAGCTTGACAATATACACATCAACGACAATGAAGCATATATCGGTTGGTAAGATGTTTTGTAACGCCCCGTATTTATCTAGCTAATTAATTACGTTGTTGGTTTAGAATTATCAACTTCTAGTAAGTAAGATCTCTTGAGTAATCGACTAGAGAGTAATAATAGAAACGAGTAGCAACTTGATTTCTAAAATGTTCGCTTTTATGTAATCGACTAAGTGCTCAATATAGTATTCAAGAAAACGAATCGTTTATTCTCAATCATTTTTTTTTTAAATGATGATCGATTAAGAATAACTCGATTATGAGTTAAACGACTCGATTATTATCAATTCGACTTATTGGGCCAAGGCCCAATCAATTTACCTATTAGGCCAAGCTCATGTATTTTATTTAAAGTGGGGCAAGCCCACTAAGAGATTAAAGGGCCGAAGCCATCAAAATTAGATGAGCAAGTTATGAAGCCAAGGTTTAAACCTATTATTTAGTCAAATGACTAATTAACCATGAATAAGTTAAATACAATTCACAATACAAGTCCATTAGCTTCTATTAAAATAAAATAAAAGGTCACTAGATATAAAAATCAAGCAGGGATCAAATCCCACCTTTTCAGAATGAGGATCTAAATGTACAATCTGAATCACAAAGATATAAACTTACATAGAGCCAAACAAATACTCCTAAAGCTTAAAATAGAAAAGAAAACAACCTAGTTGACTAAGTAGGAAGCTAAGACAGCAACACCTAGAACCATCTAGCTAAATGAGAGAAGGAATCGCCCCTTGAGGAAGCCAACTTCAGCTGCAGGAACACAACACCTATCCCTACAGCAACCCTGCAAAAAGAGAAGATGACAGCTAATAAAGACACATAGAGGAGAGGTCAAAATCTGTAAATAGAAACAAAACTCAAATCTGCAGGCAATCTCTCAAAGAAAACGAGTGTAGCACAAAAAAATGTTGCATTGGAATACTACAATTCAATTTCCTTAACTCAACTTTTCTCATATACAAACACCAAGAGTTATCGCCACTATATACTCACCCTCCTCCCCAAAATCAGCACACACACACTCCACCAAACACAAGCAGAAAATAGAGAGAACCGAGAGATAATGGAAGATGAGCGAAGCTTGGGCAGCAGCCAAGGGAGGAGAAGAAGAGCAGATTTCCATCCCCTTATTCCCTCAAACTACCACTCTTTTTCATCAAGGTATTTCGACAACACTCACTCAATAAATCAGTTTAAGCATACTCACTAGTTCAGTTTCAAGCATGCTCCTTCCAACAATAGAAAGGAATCAAAACATGAGCCCTAGACCGATTATCAAACCCAGAAAACAAATGTGATTACTACTCTTTTACAGTTCAAGTTCCTTGAATCAATAACTTAAGACTGATTATCCTAGTGTGCTCATTAAATCCCCACTCTTACAGTCATTAACTAAGAAATTAAGAACACACCTCAATTCAAATCCCAGAATTAAAACTGCAGCCTCATAACGAGTAGTTTAAAACTAGAGATTAACCTAAGACTAGAAACTGAAATACATTCCATCACACCAATGAACTCGACAACCCGAACTAGTATATAAAACGTAGCTTAAGCGAGTAAGTTAAGAGGGCCGGAATCGAACCTCCGTCGAGGAACGAGGCCTCGACGGTAGAGGAACAGAACAGCAGCAGCGGCCGTCGACCCTGGATCTCTGACGACAGAGCCGAACAACACATAAGCATACAATAGCGGGCTTCAGTCATCGCCATCGTCGTTTGTCGGAAACTGCAAAGAGAAACGGGGAGAGATTCAACGAAACTAATTGTTAAATATATATATATATATATATATATATATATATATATATATATATATATATATATATATATATATATATATATATATATATATATATATATATATATAAACTCTTAGCTAGTAATCGAACAACGAAATTATAATGAAATTAACGAGAGAAGGCGACGGTAGCAGCCATAGCAGATGAAGACAGCCCCACCGCCACCGTTTCGTGAACAAGAATTCAGAGTGAATGTTCCATAACCTGGAGGATTAGAGCTTTTGATATATGAATCAACAGAGGATGACCGGAGTGCGGGAGTTGCAGCCGACATCGGAAGCCACCGTGACAGAGAAGAATTGACAACGGAGGTGGAGCTCGTCGAGGCCAAATTGAGGGCGCCAGACGCTCTCCCAACGCGGTGCCGTCTCACCGCACCGGCGACACCTCAAATTGAGGGAAGAGCCATCAGAAATTGACGAGAAGAAAGCGAAGAGCTCGGCCCTAAATTTCAAATTAGGGCTTTCGATTTGGGGCAATAAATCGCGAGAAAACAAGACAGGCAGTAACATAGAAGTAAGGACGGCAGTGATAAAATCTCGCCAGAGGAAATGACCGGAAAATTGCGACTAAGAAGAGAGGAATTGCAGAGAAACATAATCGCAAGTGAGAGAGAGAGAAAGATGGGTTCAGCGTAAATGGGGGAGAAAGAAGTCTAGGGCTAGATTTTGTTCATTCGGGCCGGATTCTGGGCCGGGTTTATTAAACCACGGGCTCGGGCCAGGCTGAAGGGCAAGCGGGTCGAACATGGGTCACAGATTGGGCTACAGGCAAGCTGGACTGCTAGTGGGCCGGAATTAATTCTTTAATTGGGCCATGTCCATTTAATCAATTACGAGCCCGATTTAAAATTCATTTACGAACCAAGACACGACGATTTAAATCATTTTCCACTCTCGATCCAATTTCGTTAATCCGTAATGAATTATTTCGTGATTTCAATAATTAACTTTAGATAAGTTAACTAACCAAGAATCAATAATTTAGATTAATTGATTAAGCTAATCAAATACGCAGATATAATTAATCGAGTTCAGCAATAAATCAAGATGATTTATTAATAGAATTTTACATAAACCGTTCACATAACGGGATTCACAACTCGAGCTTAGATCACAGTAACCACGTTACTAAAATTAAAATAACCCCCGATCTGATTAAAAATTTGAATCTTAGATAATATTTTGTTCGTTAGAATACGAATCTTACCTCGATTTTAATCGAAGGTCACGAGAAGAAGGAACAGTAGCTGAGGCAGAGATCAAGTATCGTTGCAGTAGAGAAAATAACGAGGTGGGCTTTCTATAAAACAAAGCATGTTTTATTAGATTAATAGCTCTTTTAAAGTATTGTCATGCCATAAATGTTTTCAGTTTTTGTATGATGCCTATCTGTTAAATGGCGCAAGGCCAATTCATAAATCGAATTCGGGTCCTTGAATGATCAGCTATCATTCTTGGACTAGTGTACACATCGATCGTGTCATTCCAGATAGTGACCGATCACGTGACCGAGTGAGGTGGCCACCTCTTCGGACACAACAAACTCAGATATGGTAGAATACTACAGAACTTAGTCTGCAGACGCTTTTAAGATAACTCAGTTTTCGTGAACATAGGCCTTTCAAGAAAAACCCTATGCTTCACTATGAATGGCTTGACAATAAAAATATTTTGGGCATGTGTCCACTGAGTACTCTGTACTCACGCCCTGTACATTATTTCCAATGTGCAGGTTGAGCAGGATGAATGGAGAGTGACCGGCGAGGCTTTTGTCAAAGTTAGCAAGTAGTACTAGTTGAAGATTTCTCTTGGTAATACATGTCTTCATACATGTATTCTTAAACACTTTTCCGCTGCGTACACTCTGATACTTCTAATTCTTCGATATGGTTGTAATTCAAGATCATGACAAGTGGTGTAGCACTTATTCCGTCTATTATGTCCACCTATCGGTGTTTGTTCTATAATATGTTCGTATCACCGAATTTCCCATCTTTTACAAATTATCTGTTAATTTCTACCATAGTCACGAATCACCAAGCTTAGCTATCGATTAGCAAAGTGTGGTCGTGACACGTTTCTTCTCCAACCAAGAGGTTGAGAGTTCGAGTCACCTTAGAGGAAATAGGGAATCATTATTGATCCCCCTTTTGAAAGAAAAAAAATATATACCCATCAACGGTTGATTTAATTTTTGACTTATATCTAAAGAATCCTTAAATCAAAGCTGACAAAGACGCCTGGATTGTCTACTAGGAAAAATCGTTCGACAAACAAAATGATTTGTTGAAGTCGTTTATTATGTGTAGTGAGTTGTTATTATTATTATTATTATTATTATTATTATTATTATTATTATTATTATTATTATTATTATTATTATTATTATTATGATTATTATTGTTGTTGTTGTTGTTGTTGTTGTTGTTGTTGTTGTTGTTGTTGTTGTTGAAACTTAGCTTGACAATATACACATCAACGACAATGAAGCATATATCGGTTGGTAAGACGTTTCTTCTCCAACCAAGAGGTTGAGAGTTCGAGTCACCTTAGAGGAAATAGGGAATCATTATTGATCCCCCTTTTGAAAGAAAAAATATATATACCCATCAACGGTCGATTTAATTTTTGACTTATATCTAAAGAATCCTTAAATCAAAGCTGACAAAGACGCCTGGATTGTCTACTAGGAAAAATAGTTCGACAAACAAAATGATTTGTTGAAGTCGTTTATTATGTGTAGTGAGTTATTATTATTATTATTATTATTATTATTATTATTATTATTATTATTATTATTATTATTATTATTATTGTTGTTGTTGTTGTTGTTGTTGTTGTTGATGTTGAAACTTAGCTTGACAATATACACATCAACGACAATGAAGCATATATCGGTTGGTAAGACGTTTCTTCTCCAACCAAGAGGTTGAGAGTTCGAGTCACCTTAGAGGAAATAGGGAATCATTATTGATCCCCCTTTTGAAAGAAAAAATATATATACCCATCAACGGTCGATTTAATTTTTGACTTATATCTAAAGAATCCTTAAATCAAAGCTGACAAAGACGCCTGGATTGTCTACTAGGAAAAATCGCTTGACAAACAAAATGATTTGTTGAAGTCGTTTATTATGTATAGTGAGATATTATTATTATTATTATTATTATTATTATTATTATAATATTTTATTTTTTTGGTATGAGATTATATTTTTTGGACATCTAAATAAGAGAATTGAAACTATATTCTTGAAGTCGTTTATTATGTGTGTGTTTTTGCTTATTTTAGGATCGTTTATTTAGATAGATGATGATTATCATTGTCGTAAATTTCTTTTAGAATTTTACACAAAATAGAATTTAGATACGACTCTGTCATTTAACTATTCATTACACTTGCTTCCTAAAATTTAGTTAAGGTAAATAATTCACATGTTTTGTGTGAGCTTCTAATGATAAATCGATCATACTAAATCCATTTAGTAATAATGTTATTAACTCTTCAAGAATTTTCTCTATCTTCATATATATATTAGTATTCTTTAAATTAAAATACTTATAAAAATAAATAATTATATGTGCAACGCACGTAATCACCGCTAGTATGAAGAAAAGTTCTTCAAAATAAAATATAATCTATATTTCTCTTCTAAAAAAATAAAATTGCGTGCAATTAAAGGCATTCAATTAGAATACTTTGCCTTTTAGAATTGTCTTGTGCGTATGAAATATTGGACACATAATGAATAATACAATTACAAAAATAATAATGTCTAAAATGGTAAGATAGCCAAATTATCCGATATATAATCCATATATTTCCTTAATATTATGAACTCCCTAATCTAAATAAGCAATTTTTTTGTAACCTGGTTCGTTTGGGTGAGGGGTGATGAACTTTAATCTATACAATTAAACTTCTTGAGATATTTATTACTAATATAATTAAATGCAATTTGAATGTATCTCCCTTTCATAATTATACAAAATTACATTAATATATCCTTAAATTTAGCAATAAAGGAGGGACATACTAGGCAAATACTGTATATTATAAGAATAGATAATTAATTTTATAATATAATAATAAAATTATAGAGATAATACTATTATCGATTATTAATAAATAGATATTTTGTATTGCTGAGATGGCATTATTGCTGAGCTGGCATATTATTGCTGAGCTGTAGAATAGTTAGCTTAGTGATCGATCTTATTTTCGTAGGTAATTAATGAACGTCAATAAGGAATAAATCGAGCACGAAAGTAAAAGGAACACAAGGAATTACGTGGTTCGATCTATTAGAATAGATCTACGTCCACGGAACAAGAGTATGGATCTTTATTGCTAGTATGAGTATTGATTACAAGATTGTTCACTCGTCTCATTCTATTCTAAACCCCTATTTATAGCTACTCATATGGAGCTTGATTCTAATACAAAGTGTATTCCTATAAGCTACTCATATGGAGCTTGATTCTAATACAAAGTGTATTCCTATAAGGACTCTTTGGCTTGATCCTCTTCTTAGGGATAGACACTGAGCTTCTATATCTCTCTTGGAGCTTGAGTTGTAGTCAATGTAGGAGTCTTGATTGCCTTGGTGAAGAAGTCTCTTTTAGTTGGGCCGAGCTGCGTGGGCCGAGCTTAACTGTTGGGGCCCAATTATATTGGGCTTGATGCTTGGGCATTGGAGTTGGGCCGTATCCTATCACTTAGCTGTTAGTTAGCTGGTTTAATTAGCTTAGATCTATATTTATTCATTAGATCTACATTGTAGCGGTTACTACTTTCAATTCAATGAAGAAATTTCCACTCATTTTCTCTGCTTTTTAAGTTTTCGAACATGGTATCAGAGTCAGGTTTGATTTTTTGTTGAATTTTAGCTGCGTTTTCTGCAATTTCTGCGGTGAGATCGGCATATTTGTTGTCATCTTTGCTACACTTTTTGATTGACATATTCTTTGTCAATTCATCTATTTTTTTTCGATTTTTTAAGGCAATTGTTGGTGATTTTACTCATGGAGTCGGGTTCTTCTTCTCACGGTTTTGTGCTTCCATAATTTCATCTGATTCAGCTAAAATTGGATCGATCTAACTACGCATTTTGGCGTGCTCTTGTTCATTCCGCTATTCGCGCCGACGGCTTTGATGATTTTGTCTCTTTGATGGCGAATTCACCGTCGCTACTTCTACCATCTGGATCTGGTGGCAACATGGTTCCTAACCCTGAGTTCCTGAACTGGATCCGGCGTGATCAGTACCTTCTGAGCTGGATGCTCTCCTCGGTTGGAGAGACGATATTAGGTCATGTCGTGCGGTGTAAGACTTCTCGAGAGCTCTGGCTTGCGCTTGAAACGGTGTTTCACTCTCACTCTAAGGCTCAAATTGCACAGTTTCGAGCACAACTGCAGACTACTAAGAAGGGGATGCTCTTGGTTGAGGAATACTTCATGAAGATGCGAGGAATCGCTGATCAGCTAGCTGCGATTGGGAAACCGATCGATGATGATGAGCTGTGATGTATATCATGGATGGTTTTGGCATGGAGTACGAGTCGCTGGTGGTGAACACCATGCATAGGACTGATTCGCCGAATCTGCAGGAGATTCAACTTGCGTTTCAGATGTATGAAGCCAGGCTTGTACAACAACACTCGGCTCTATTTGAGCACTCTGCGAATGTTGCATATCGTCATGGTCAGAGTTTTGGATCTAGGGGTGGTCGAGGCTCTACTTCTGGTCCTCAGTTTAGTCGTGGTGGTGCTAGGCCTAATTTTGGAAGAGTGCTGATGTGTTAATTGTGTGGGCGCACATGTCATGTTGTGCTTAAGTGCTTCAAGAGGTTTGATGTTCATTTCACTGGAAATGAATCTGTCTCTACTGGCTCTTCTACTTCTATTCCAAAAGCTTTTGTTGCTGATTTTGCTGGTTCTACAGATGCTACACCTGGCACTTTTATTGATGGGAAGGGCAATTGGTATGTTGATAGTGGTGCTACCACTCATATCACTCATGATCTTGGCAACTTAGCTATAAGTGCAGACTGTAATGGAGCTGATAATCTGGTAGTTGGCAATGGTAATGAGTATTCTATTTCCTTTGTTGGTCATAACTCCATTCCTGTTTCTAGTGCATCCTCCTCATCACTTCTACTTAACAACATTCTTTTTGTTCCTCAGATCACTAAAAATTTGTTAAGTATATCTCAGTTTACTAAAGATAAAAATATGGTCATTGAGTTTAACTCTGCCTCTTGTTTTGTAAAGGACAAGCTCACCAACAGAGTTATGTTGAAGGGGAGTCTAACTAATGGCCTTCACAAGCTGGATTTGGATCAGTTCCTGTCTAAGAGAAAGGAATCTTCTGCTGACAACCTTGTTGCCCCTCTTGGTGCTTTGCATTCTGTTTTCACTGGTAGCACTTCCAGTACTTCCTCCATTTCTTGTAATATTGCTCAGTTGAATAATGTTGCTGAATCTAGTGCATTAGTTTCTTGTTATACTTGTAATTCAGCTATAGTTTTACCTTGTTCAAATTCTGTACATTTTGCTAGTTTGTGTAAGCTCAATGCTAATACACTTCATCAAATGTTTTGTCATCCAAATTCTCTTGTACTATCCAGATTGTGTGCTCTTATGAATGTTCATTTTTCTTCTAAATTTCTGGTGTTCTGTGAAGCTTGTAATCTTGGCAAACTACATCAAAAACCTCATTTTTTCTGTTCCTACTAAGACCTCTAGGTGTTTTGAACTTGTGAATTCAGATCTGTGGGGTCCTAACCATGTTACTTCTAGGACTGGTTTCAAGTACTATATTAGTTTTGTGGATGATTTCTTTAGGTATACTTGGATATACCCTTTGCATCTCAAATTTGAGGCAACCACTGTAGTCAAGAACTTTGTGTCTAAAGTTAAGAATCAATTTCACACCTCTATTACTGCTTTTCAATCTGACTGGGGTGGGGAGTTTAGACCTCTAGAATCTTATCTTATCTATTTGGGTACTCACTTTCAGCACCTCTGTCCTTATATACATCCACAAAATGGGGAAGTTGAAAGGAAGCATCAACATATCATTGATGTTAGTCTCACCTTATTAGCTCAGGCTTCTTTACCCTTGAAGTTTTGGTGGGAAGCTGTTCATACTGTAGTATTTCTCATAAATAGACTACCTACTACTTCTCTTGAATTTCAGATTCCTTATCAGATTATGTTCTCTAAACTACCTGATTATACATTGCTACAACCTTTTGGATGTGCTTGCTTCCCTTATCTACGACCATACAATAAACACAAGTTTCAGTTTAAGTCTGCCAAATGTATTTTCTTGGGGTACAGTGATTTCCATAAAGGGTTTAAATGTTTGAGCTCCACTAGAAAGGTTTATACTGCAGATACTGTACATTTCAATGCTTAGGAATTTCCTTATCCCCACATATTTCTCTCTTCTATATCTATCCCTGCTGCATCTTCACCTATAGTGTCTACTTTTGCACCTCTAGTTTCATCTCTAGGACCTGGTCCTAGACTGGAACCTATTCATTTAGAGACTGGTACTAGTTCTGTTCATGTCACTAGCTCTAGTTCTGCTCCCTCAACACATTTCTCTTATTCTACTCATAATTCTCAGATCAGAGTTCTGCTATGTCTCATTCTAGTTCTCATTCTTTCTCATCTTCTTCTTCCTCAGCTCATCCTCTTAATACTCATGCCATGACTACCAGATCTAAAAATGGCATATTCAAACCTAAAGTGTTTGTTGTTGATATTACTTTACCTTGTACACCTAAGAATGATTCTGCAGCTCTAGCTGATCCTAGCTGGTTCCATGCAATGGAGTTGGAGTATAAAGCTCTCATGGACAACAATACATGGACTTTAGTTCCTTACGATCCTACTATGAAGATAATCAGCAACAAATGAGTGTACAAAGTGAAGACTCTAGCAGATGGTACCTTGGATAAACTAAAGGTTAGGTTGGTTGCAAGAGGCTTCGAACAGTTTGTAGGTATAGATTTTTTTAAGACCTTTAGTCCTGTGGTGAAATCAACTACAATCCGTTTGGTGTTTACTTTGACTGCAACAAGGAAGTGGTCAGTTCAGCAAATTGATGTTACTAATGCTTTTCTGAATGGAGAGCTGGAAGATGTTATTTACATGAGTCAGCCTAAAGGATTTGTGAATTTAGACTTCCCTGGTCATGTCTGCAAGCTCCAGAAATCACTTTATGGGTTAAAGCAGGCTCCTAGAGCCTGGTATAATAAGCTGAAGGGTTGCTTGATACAGCTGGGGTTCCACAGGTCTACTTCTGACTTTTCTCTATTTTACAAAACTGTTGATGGATGTTTGACTATCATCTTAGTATATGTAGATGATATTCTGCTCACTGGGGATTCACTTGATGAAGTGTTTCACATTATTCACTTGCTGCAGTCTCAGTTCAAACTTAAAACTTTTGGTGATGTGAAATATTTTCTCGGAATAGAAGTAGTGAAGTCTGGGTCTGATTTCTTGCTATCTCAGAAGAAATATGTGAATGAGTTGCTTGATAGGACAAATATGCAGGGGTGCAATGAATGTTCTACCCCTATGGTCACTGTTCCTAAATTGTCTAAGTCTGGAGGTGAGGTGTTTCAAGACCCATCTTTGTATAGAAGTGTAGTGGGTACACTTCAATATCTGACCTTGACCAGGCCAGATATTGCTTTCAGTGTTAACAAGCTGTCTCAGTTCTTGCAAGCTCCAACAACACTGCACTGGGCAGCATGTAAGAGACTCTTGAGGTATTTGAAGGGCACAAGTTCCTTTGGGATAAAGTTTGCAGCTGCCTCTACTTTAGCTCTTGAAGGTTATGCAGATGCAGATTGGGCAGGATTTGTAGATGATCTAAGATCAATTGGTGGTCATTGTGTATTTGTAGGTGGGAACTTGATTATTTGGAATGCTAAAATATAGGGAATAGTATCAAGGAGTAGAACAGAGTCTGAATATAGATCATTTGGCCAATCTTACTACTGATATTATCTGGTTGCAATTTGTGTGCAAGGAGTTACAGATTGATTTAGAATCTCCACACAGACTGTGGTGTGACAACTCTGGGGCTATTGCTTTAGCAGTAAATTCTGTGTTCCACTGTCGAACTAAGCACATAGAAGTGGATATACATTTTGTGAGAGAGAAGGTGCTTGCTAAAGTTGTTGAAGTTGGTTATGTTCCCACTGAAGATCAAGTTGCAGACATATTCACTAAGCCTTTGGTTGCATCGAGATTTCAGCTGTTGCATGATAAACTCAAGCTTTGCAAGATGGAGGAGGAGCATGGATAGTTGGGAAAGTATTAATAAATAGATATTTTGTATTGCTGAGATGGCAGCATATTATTGCTAAGCTATAGAATAGTTAGCTTAGCTGTTAGTTAGCTGGTTTAATTAGCTTAGATCTATATTTATTCATTAGATCTACATTGTAGTGGTTACTACTTTCAATTCAATGAAGAATTTCCACTCATTTTCTCTGCTTTCTAAGTTTTCGAACATCGATGGGGTTGCTTCAGTACAAAGCTTTCAATATACAGAAAGCCAACGTTAGTCTATGTGTGTATGATTCAATTCATGTTTTTCTTCCCTCGTCTTTTTATTAAAATGAAGAGAAAAAAGGATTACGTTGGTAAGTGCAATCAAGGATAGGCGTAGAAATTGAAAAGGTGCCCATCGCCGCCGAGTGAGAAAGTCTTTAAATTAAGATAACGGTATTTTATGAATGATCTTGGCGCACACATGTGATGATACTTTCTTTTATTTCTTTTTTCGTGTCTCAATTTTATTCCCTCCATTTTTTTAGTCCTATTTATTATTTTTATTGTTTGTTTTTAAGTGTTTCATTCCGGATTTGAAGATATAATAGTTACATTTTGTCAATTTTACCCCTATAATTAATGTTATATATAAGTTGGTGCTCATAAAAAGAGAATAATTTATAACTCCTCCAGTTCAATACAAATGTAGTATTCCCTCTGTATTTTTTATTTTTTTTTCATTTGGCCTATTCATTTTGGGCAATACGATTAAGAAATAAAATAAAATAAAAAATTAATATGTGCCCACCTATCACGCCCCAGTTCCCGAGGGAAGGCACGTATACCGGGATATGGCAAGGGGTTGAAATTAAAAAGCGGGGATAGAAAGGGGCTCATGGCTTGGGATAATATAACCTTATTATTAAGAAATTAAATATGGGATCAGGACACACAACACGAACTACGGGGTAGATAAACCATACTTCCCGTACCGGCCGCCTATGTCTGAATACCCATAGACATAAAATAATTAAATATTTAAATACGAGATCATGACATACAGCTCAAACTATGGGGTTGACTAAGCCGAACAACCCATGCTGGTCGACTTATCTGAGTACCCGTAGTATATATATAATTCACGGTGTAAGAAGAACGTAGATATTTTATCTAGATACGGAGTTGACCTAGGAAAATACACATGGGGGGTAGACTTTATTCATAGGCGTAGCGGAAACTTTTATTTATTTACACTACAGCAACAACAACAGTCCTCCCAATCTTCGCATGTTCCACCAGCTCCTTACTCCGCAAAACATTTGGAAAGGAATTGCAGGCTGAGTACTAATGTACCGGTTGGGCTTGTGCCAAAAACATTTTATCATAAAAAGAATATCCATGATAATAAAGTATACATAGAAGGGTTTTGAAATATATTTACTTTCATGCACACAAAACCTCATTTTCATGATTGCGCGTGCATGTGTATTACCATGTTACTCTTATATTGATCCCGGGACATTGCCACCGCCGGATCCCTTTTTCCTTTTCATGATGGAGCCATAGTTTGGAGATAATGGAATATTTCATTCAGAGGTTCTCCCCTCGAAGTTAGAATCAAATGGTGATCAATCCAATAATTTCTAACTGTGGGCACAACCTCCCAATTAGTGTGTTAGACCAACCGAAAGACCCGATCGCATACATTATAAGAGCCTTAAACATGTAATAACACATTAAAATATTTTCATGGATAACCCCATTTTATCAGAGCTTACTAATGATTAGCGTGTTTTTGTGTGATTTTATGTCATTTGCGTGAGTTCATTTTTGTCTACTTTGTTCGTCTTTATTATTTTTACATATATTTTAGGTGATTTGAAGTTGTATGGTGAAACGAGTCTCGAGCAAGGAAAAAGGTGCAAGAAACGAGAAGAGTAGGAGTGTCGAGGAAGAGTCGAAAGAAGAAGAAAAGCAACCGGAAGCTCGCGACCGCGATGTACCTTCGCGGCCGCGAGGAGTTGCAGGACCGGACCCTTCACGATCGCTAGGGGGTCCGCGGCCGTGAAGCCTGGCGGAATACTACTACATTATTTCCTAGTTTATTTAGGATTTTGTTCCATCTATAAATATGAAATGGCTTTAGACGGAAAATACTTTTGACACATTTTCTCTTTAGTTTTAGTCTCAAAACACTTTAGTTTTAGTTTGAATCTTTCTTGAAGAAGTTTGTGATCCGGATTCGAGTTCTTCGTTCTTGCATTTAATTCAAGCTTTTCATTCCTTTTAGTTCTTCGTTTTTCATTCGTCTTTCGGTTTCATTAGTTTAATTTAATTTCTTAGATTTGTTTTTAGGGTTCCTTGCATGTTCTTTGTTTTATTTATTTGATTGCTTTTAAAGTTTTAATTATTTGCTTTAATCCTCTTAGATTTATTTTTACAAGCATGTTTAGATTTCTTTGCATTAATCTAGTTTCAATTGCTTTCTCTATAGCTTTCCTTTCAATTCATGCCTAGATAGATTTATTATTTTTAATCTAGTTTCAAGTTTAAGCCTAAATTTACTTGCTTTAATTGTTTATTTGATTTTAAGTACTTTCAAGTCTAGAATAAATTTGATTGCTTTCATTTAGTTTATTGCCTAGGTATTAATTTTTAAAACCCTAAATATTGACTTGGTTTTATAGAGTGTTTAGTGCGTGAGTTTCATACAATTGATTACCCTGTTAAGTTTTCCTCGAGATTCGACATTCGGGTTTTACTTGATTAGTTCTATGATAGACCTAGTTTATTGCTAGCACTTTTTAAGTGAAACAAATTTTGGCGCCGTTGCCGGCGAAAGCTTTAGGTGATTAATTGTGTGATTTTTTTTAATTTTCATTTTTATTTAAAAAATAAAATAAAATAATTATTATTATTATAATTATAATTATAATAATAATTTGTTTTTTTTATTTATTTTTTATTTGTTTGTTTAGTTGGGTGTTCCTTTTTGTGCTTTCCATCGGTGCTTTTAACCTGTTTGTTGAGTGTTGTGCATGCATGGTCGCCGAAGTCTTCAAGGAGAGCTCATGCCATACATAGACAACATCAACCGAAGGAAAGTAGTTCTGGCAAGTGCGAAAGGGGGGGAGATTAGTGAAGGATCGAACAGTGGACTAGGCTTCATTGCATCACTGATTTTTGAGAAGTCACCTAGTCCGGAGTTCCTTGCGCTAAGGTCTGTTCAAGCATTAGAGAGAATAGACATGGTGAGCAACGACAACGGTTCCAGTTCTAGTTCTGACGAGTCTTCCGATTCTGAGCAACAAAAGATCATGGCCAAAGTCATTGGTGAATTTGCCCGTCCCACTTTTCCATCCTCTTTGTCAGCTATTGTCTTGCCCAGAGAGGTTAGGGACACGGAGTTAAAGCCTCAACATCAGAACTTGCTGCCCACTTACCATGGCATTGCTAATGAAGATACTCTCACTTTCATTCGAGAGTTCACTTCGACTGTGCAGTCCTTTCCATCGGGGAATATTTCTGAAGATCAATTGAAGATGAAGTGTTTTCCTTTATCACTAAAAGATAGAGCTAAGGCATGGTATCTTACTCTCCCGGCGAATTTATTGACGACGTGGAATGATGTCTGTGAGAGATTTATTCTCAAATACTATTCTAACCAGAAGACGTAAGAAATCCAGACGCAAATCATGAACTTTGAGCAAGAAGCAGACGAGCTATTCCACGAAGCATGGGAAAGGTTTCAAGAGTTGCTGCAGCAGTGCCCACATCACCAAATGGTTCCCGAAATGCTCTGCCAATACTTCTACGAGGGTTTACACCAGACGAGCCAGTTCATGGTGGATAACATTGCCGGAGGAAACATTGCAGTCAAGACGGCTGACGAGTTGAATGAGATTTTCGAGACCCTCGCTGTAAGCTCTCGACTTAAGATGGTTCGACCGAGGAGAAGGCAAGCTAGTTCAGTCAATACCGAAGACACTAGCTCTGATTTGAGAAAGCAAGTGGCAGCAATGGCAAGAAAGATGCAAGAACTTGAAATGAAAGCTGAGGCCTCGCCACCAACTCTTGCGCCCAAGATTCTTAAGAGAGCACAAACACAAGTTCAAGTGCAAGAGCCCGAACAAGAAAGTGAACTGGTGTTGTGCGATATCTGTCAAGAGTTTGGCCACTACACTGATAGTTGCCCAAGCATGGGGGAGTTTACATATGAAGGAGGAGCCAAAGTGTATGCAGCTCAAGGTTATCTACCTCAAGCTCCTCCTTAACAAGCTGTGATGGGACGAACACAACAAGTCATGGGATATCGACCTCCTCACAATCGAGGAGCCGGTTCCAATTACCCGTCCCATTGACCACCACCACAAAACTACCAATATCCTTCCTACTCTCCACAATACCCAGCTCAACCCTACTATCCTCCACCAACCACTTACTACCCACAACCACAACCATCTTACTACCAACCCATGCCTTATTATCAACCCTCACCATTCATGCCTCCACAACAACCATATTACCCTATTCATCCACCTCAACAACACCCTCCTCAAAACACTCGCCCTCAAAACCAACCTCCTCAAGTTCATCCTCCTAACCCTCAAGTGCTGCCACCACATCCTCAAGAGTCCCAAGAGGCGGTCAACAAACACCTCGAGATGCAAATTGGGCAAATGGCGACTCAACTTCAACAGAATTTGCAGCAGAATAAGATTTCAGCCCAAGGAATGCAACCTCATCAAGTCCAGGCTGTAACTGTATTAAGAAGTGGCAAGGTTATTGACAATAGGGTGAAGATGCCTCAATTTTTGGAAAATGTTCAAGAGTCTCGCAACTCCCAGGGGTCGCGGCCACGAGGAGTTGCAGGACCAGACCCTTTGCGATCGCGAGGGGGTTCGCGACCGCGAGGCCTGGACGATGCTGAAGAAGCTACTGATTCAACGCCTAATGCCGAGTCTTCACTCCACAAGGCTCCGAATCCGTATGTTCCGTAGGCTCAAGAATCAAAAGAAAGATGGACAGTTCGCAGACCTTTAAAAGATGCTCTCCAAAGTGAATGTGAACTTACCCTTGCTCAATGTCATAAAAAATGTACATGCATATGTTTGATTCTTCAAGGAATTGGCATCCAAGAAGAAGAAGTTCGATGATGCTGAGCCGGTCATGGTGTCTGAAGTTGCAAGCTCAATCATGCAACAACCTCTTCCTCAAAAGAAACGTGATCCAAGTAGCTTCGTCATGAATATTGCTATGGGAAATGGTAAGGAAGCATCTGGCATGTTAGACTTAGGAGCTGGAATTAATCTTATGCCTTATTCTATTTTTCAAAAACTAGAATTAGGTGAATTAAAACCCACTCACATGACTTTACAGCTTGCTGATAGGTCCATTAGATACCCTAGAGGTGTCATTGAGGGTATTCTTGTCAGTGTGGGGGGTTTGATTGTTCCTGTTGATTTTGTTGTGTTGGAAATATGAGAGGTACAAGAGAATGGAAGAGAGCACACACTTTTGTTAGGTAGACCCTTTATGGCCACCACTAATACATTTATAGATGTTTAAAATGGCACAATTAAAATGTCTGTCCTTGATGAAATCTTTTTCTATTCGGAATTATGATCGTGTTATTCATTCTTTTGAATATGTCAATAATTGCTCATATGTTGATGTGATTGATGTCTTGTCCGAGAAAGTGTATGTGCAGGGACACGAAGAAGAGATGCAAGAGGTGTTCATAGGGTCCGGAGATATGGATGAGTGGGCCCGAATGGAAGCCGATCTTGGAATTCCCATCCCAATGCTTCCATTGGAACCATCAAAGAGGGAAAGAGTGCAAATGAGGAAGGAGGAGGAGAAATCAGAACTGAAGGAGCTTCCGGCACATCTTAAGTACGTCTTCTTGAAGGACAGTGAGAGAAAGTCAGTGATCATCTCCGCCACTTTGACCAAGGTGGAAGAAGATGCTCTCGTTCAAGTGCTAAAAAAGTACACACTCGCCTTTAGATGGAGCCTAGCCGACATAAGAGGAATCAGCTCGGCTACGTGCATGCACCAGATCAATCTCGAGGAAGGGGCTCGACCCAAGAGAGATGGGCAACGTAGGCTCAACCCGGTGTTCATGGAGGTGGTGCGCAAGGAAATCTACAAGTTTTTGGCGGAGGGTATCATTTACCCGATTGCCGATAGCGAGTGGGTTAGCCCAGTGCACATGGTGCCAAAGAAAGGAGGTATCACGGTGGAGATAAACGAGAAAAATAAGTTGGTTCCGACCCGTCCTGTGACGGGTTGGAGAATGTGCATAGACTATAGGAAGCTAAATGCTTCCACCAAAAAGGACCATTTTCCTCTTCCTTTCATTGATCAAATGCTTGATAGATTAGCCGGACAAAAAATTTACTGTTTTCTTGATAGTTTGTCAGGTTACTATCAGATTGCAATTGCTCCGGAGGATCAAAAGAAGACGACATTCACTAGTCCATTTGGAACCTATGCTTATAGGAGGACGCCTTTCGGTTTTTGTAATGCACCGGGTACGTTCCAACGTTGCATGATGTCTATCTTTTCTGAAATGATTGGTGATTTTGTGGAGATCTTTATGGATGACTTTTCAATTTTTGGGTTGTCTTTTCTTGATTGTTTGAACAAAATTGAAAGAGTCCTTAAGAGGTGTGTGGAAAGTGGTTCAACTCTTAGTTGGGAAAAGATTTTATTAAAGATTTTTCTAAGATAAGTCAACCCCTTTGTCACTTGCTTGCTCAAGATGTGCCTTTTAATTTTGATGATGTATGTTTGACGACTTTTAACACTCTTAAGCATAAGTTGGTTTCTGCTCCTGTTGTAGTTGGTCCTGATTGGTCACTTCCCTTTGAAATCATGTGTGATGCTTCAAACTCTATTGTTGGTGTTGTCTTAGGTCAATGAGTTGATAAAATGTTGCGTGTTATTTACTATGCAAGTTTGACTTTGAATCCTACCCAAGTAAATTACACCACAACTGAGAAAGAAATGCTTGTTGTAGTATTGCCTTAGATAAATTTCGTTCTTACATAATTGGATCTAAGGTAATTATCTATAGTGATCATAAGGCTCTTAAGCATCTATTGACTAAGGTGCAAGCTAAACCTAGACTCATTAGGTGGGTTTTGTTGTTGCAAGAGTTTGACATTGAAATTAAGGATAGAAAAGGGAGTGATAATTTGGTTGCTGATCATTTGTCTCGTCTTGAAAATGCTCCTCCTTGTTTTCATGATGATGATATTCCTCCTTATGAGCATGTTTGCAAAATTATGAGTGAGGATTGGTATGCGGATATTGCTAACTACTTAGTTAATAATGAATGCATACCAAAACTAACCAAACAAGAAGATAAAAGGTTTGTTTACACTTGCAAACAATACTTTTGGGAGGACCCATATTTGTTTAAGCTTGGCAAGGATGATGTTATTCGGAGGTGTGTTCCGGATAAAGAGCAAAAGGAAGTGTTGAGGCATTGTCATGAAGGAGTGTGTGGAGGTTATTTTGGTGGACAAAAGACTGCTCACAAGGTGCTCCAAAGTGGGCTGTTCTGGCCGACTTTATTCAAAGACGCTCAAGCTTTTTACCTTGCATGTGATCGGTGCCAAAGGGTTGGCTGAATTGGGAGAAGGAACGAGATACCACTTCATCCTATCTTGGTTGTCGAAATTTTTGACATGTGGGGTATTAATTTCATGGGACATTTTCCTAAATCTAATGGCTTTGAATATATTTTGCTTGCTGTTGATTACGTGTCTAAGTGGGTTGAGGCTATCCCCACTAGGACGTGTGATTCTCATGTTGTGTTGAAGTTTGTGCAGGAAAACATTTTGTGTAGGTTTGGATTTCCTCATGCAATCATTAGTGATGGAGGAAAGCACTTCTGCAACAAGTTGTTTGAGAAGCTGATGAAGAAAAATGGAATCACTCATAAGGTGGCAACTCCATATCATCCACAAACTTCGGGACAAGCAGAGACGAACAATAGGCAAGTTAAAGGGATTTTGGAGAAGATGGTCAAGCCGTCAAGAAAGGACTGGTCGGAAAAGCTCACTAATGCATTATGGGCATACCGGATGGCTTACAAGGGTATTCTTGGCATGAGTCCTTATCGTCTTATTTTTGGAAAGGCATGCCACTTGCCGGTTGAGATTGAATTCAAGGCGTATTGGGCACTTAAGCAACTTGATCTTAACCATGAGAGTGCTCGGAGTAAGAGGATGTTACAATGGAGGAGTTGGATGAGCTCCGAAATGAAGCTTACGAGAATGCAAGGACTTCCAAGGATAAGATGAAGCGACTCCATGATAGACGCATTCTCTTTAGGGAGTTCAAGCCCGAAATGATTCTTTTGTTCAATTCTCATCTTAAGTTATTTTCGGGTAAGTTGAAATCAAGATGGAGAGGCCCCTACACTGTCGTCAAGGTGTTTCCATTTGGGACTGTTGAAATCATGGATGAAGAGTCGGGCTCAACATTTTGTGTTAATGGGCATAGATTAAAGGCTTACATCGAAGGAGAGACCGAGCCCCAAACCATCGAAGTGACTCCGATTTCTGACCCGCCATCATCGTAAAATGAAGGGTTTCGTCGAGCTAATGACATTAAATAAGCGTTTCGTGGGAGGCAACCCACGCTTTCGTAATTTTTCTTTCCTTTTATTTTTACTTTTTATTTTCATTTTATTAATATTTTTCGTTTTTATTTTGTAGGTATTATTTAAAAAAAAAAAAGAGAGAAAATTAGGCGCAACATGGGTCACGGCCGCGAAGTGGGCAATCCGCCGTGACTCGGATCCATTCTAACGGGAGAATTGCAGACCCGGAAGCCTCGCGATTGCGAAGGTGCCCTCGCGACCGCGACCCGGGCCGAGTTTGGATTAACCTTCAGACCCGAAGGCCTCGCGACCGCAAAGCCTGATGGGTTAAAGTCAGGGGAGAAGGGTTTTAACCCTTATTTCTTCCTTTCTTCTTCCTCAATCCGCCGATTTTTTCCTCCCCATCACCGATTTGCACCCCAATCTACCATTCTTTCGTCTATTTTCTTCCATAAAATCATTCCCCCATCATCCCCCAACTTTCACTCTTTAATTTTTCCCTATTTCATCCACCATGCCTCCGAGAAAGAAACGAGCTACTTCCGGCCAAGGCTCCACCTCCGGTGCCAATGTGGAGGAAGTTGACCTCCAACAAAAGTTAGCTACATGCCCATTTCCTCTACAAGATGTGAGTGAAGGTAAATTTTATATGCATTTCTGTGGTAAGAAATTAATTCCTCCATGTATGTTTCATTGGCCTTTACTTTATAATGTGGGTATTAGAGGTCGTGTAGAGTATTATTTGGACATATTAGGCTTGTTGTCATATGCTAACATGGAATTGTCGGGGTATAATACCCTTTGTTTTGAGATGTTGTCGACATTTAGATGGGGTGATGGGGCTAATTTCTTTACTTGTAGATTGATGGGGCAACATAGAAAGGTTACTCGTCATGTGATGCATCAAGCATTTGGTTTTTCGAATGCTCCAGATGCTCTTCGTCATATTCCTAATGATTTTAATGTTAATGAGGCATGGCATTAATTATCTGGTTTTTATAATTGACATCAAAGTGGTCCTCCTGCTGCATTTATTCGTGATAATACTTTATGCTTTGTTCATAAATTTTTGAGTCCTAATGTGTCTGGTAAGCAAGAGTTAAGTCGAGCGAATCAGTTGGAGGTGTTTCTCCTACACTCGGCTCTCAAGGGGAGACGAGTTTGCATTTCGAGCTTTATTTGGAATCAAATGTATCAAATGCAAGTTTGTGGTTCATCCTTGCCGGCTTTCACTGCTATTGCTATGGGGTTAGCTCGTCACTTCGAGATTCTGGTTAATCCAGCCGGTATGGATGTCATTTTGCCCACTCCGCTCTTCTTCGACAAAATGAAGACATTCTTGAAGTTGGAGTACGAGTTCAAGCCCTACCAAAGTCGCCAAACAGTGAAAGCGTTCATGGCTCTTCAAAGACTTGATCCAGGCCCGGTACACGATGATGAGGATGAGCACATGGACGAAGAGGCTGCTTATGAAGCCGGTCATGACGCCGAGGAGCTGATCATGCCTCCACCACCTCCACCTCCCACTTATGTGACGACTGCTGCCTTTGCGGAGTTTGAGGCTCATCTTTTTGCTCGATTCGATGCCCATGATGCGCTCTTCGAGCAATTATGGAAAATGTTGGGACGAGCCTTGGGAATCTTGGCACCAGAGTTTCGGTCCTTGAGGACCAGTTTCATCATTGGACCGGCATCGTTCCTCGTCGCTCCAATACCGATACTTCTCACCCTCCTCCATAGTTGGTAAGATTGTTAGTTTCCTTTTTCTTTTGAGTCATTTTTATTTATTTTAGGCGGTATTATGCTTGTTTTGTGTTTTGTTCTTGATGTGTAGGTAATTGGTTTGTGGGATCCTTGATGGTTTTCGAGCACAGCCGATTGCATCGTCGAGTTTTGTAATGTTTTCTTTACCTTTTTTCTCCCTTTTTGTTGCAATGGGGACATTGCATGCATTTAAGTGTTGGGGGGGGGGTGGAAATTTTTGTGTTTAGGTGTTATATTTGTGTGTGCTTAATCCTTTGGTTTGTGTTTCAAATGCTATTTGATTGATGAGATGGCTAAAGATGTGATTTGATGTGGCTAATGATGAGGTTGTTTTGTTTTTGGAAAAATCTTATTTGCAACCATGACACATCTTGATGAATTTTGATTGGTATGTTCTAGACGTTTGCCTCTAAGACTTGAATCACTTTGAACTTTTTTATGTGAGACTTGAGCCTTATGACTATTACATCTTTATAGTCTCATTTTCCTTCTTGAGTGTGAATGTTCAAGCATGCTTATTTGTCTCTAGAACTTGCCTTGGTATATTCCTTGAGATTGCATCGTGTGCTTGATAATGATGAGATGATCTTAAACTGTTTTTCTTAGCTTTTCGTATCCCTTTTTCCTTGTCCAAATCCTATATAATCCCTAGTTAAGCCCCTTTGAGCCTTGAAGATCTATTCTAGATCTACTTTCTTTATAAAACCTTGGGATGAGGAAATATAGTGGATTCTTGATTTGGAATGGTTATAGTGAAATATCTTGTGAAGAGAGGAAAAGGAAGGAACATATGTTAGTGCTAAAAAGAGAAGTCATTTCTACCACATAAACTCTAGATGATAAAAAAAGAAAAGAAAAGAGAAATGTTCTCTAAATATTAAAAATAAAAATAAAAAAGTTCTTCATAGAGTCATATCTTGGGAATTACCTAACTTAGCCAAAATTCTCCTACCTTACCAAAGAGCCTACATTACAACCATTAACAAAGTCCTATTTGATCATTGTTAAAAGCACACATTAAGCAATGGAGAGGTAAGACGATGGGCAAGCTTATGGTAGACTATTTGCATGATTTGGATTTGAGTGATTATCTTTTGACCCAAATGATACACTTGAGAGTTGAGAGTTCACATTTAATACTTTCCATTTTGTGAGGATTCTTGTCAAAGAGGTAAATTGTTGAGAATGTATGTCACGACCGCACTTTGCTAATAAATAGCTAAGCTCAGTAATTCATGTTTATGGATGGGAATTACGGTTGAGGAATAAGAAAATGAACATATTGTAGGAATTTTCCTCATTCATTGCATAGAATAACATCTCATAAACTAATAGACTGACACCATTGACTGATCAAGGTACGAAGGTATTGTCAAGATTCTGACATTGAGTACAACCATATCGAATAGAGTGTAATGATTTAGAGTGAACACAGCGGAAGGAAGATTATGAAATACATGTATGGAGACATGTATTACCAAGAGACTTCTCGACACTACTACTATGACTACTTCTTTCTCGACAAAACACCGTCTGGCCGCTCCGCTTCACTTTGCTCAACCTGCACATGGGAAATATGTACAGTGCATGAGTACAAAGTACTCAGTGGACACGTGCCCAAAACATTTATCTTATTGCCAGCCATTTAAACGGTAATGCATAGGGTTTTACTTTAAAGAGCCTATGCTTACCAAAATATTTTATGATTCAAAGGTGCCTGCGCAGGCTAATTCATCTGTACCCTACCATATCTGGAACATAAGTACCGAGAAGGTGGCCACCTTCTACGGCACCTGACTAGCCAACTGTTGTTGAGCATAGTCGCACAGTGTACACTAGCTCTTGTAAGATAGACATCTTACTAGGACCCGAATTCGATTAACAAATGGGCACATCCAACTCAGATAGGTATCATACAAAACTGAAAACATTTATGGCATGACAACAGTAAAAGAGCTAACATCTAATAAAACATGTTTTTTTTTGTTTTATAGAAAGTCCACCTCACTGTTCTTCTCAACTGCTATGAGACTTGATCTCTGCCTCAGCTACTGTCCCTCCTTCGCGTAACCTTCGATTAAAATCGAGGTAAGATTCGTGTTCTAACGAATAAAAATCTTATCTAAGATTATAGTTTTTAATCTGATCGGAGGTTATTCTAATCTAGTAATGTGGTTACTGTTATCTAAGCTCGAGTTATAGATCCCGTTATGTGAACGGTTCATAAGATTTATCATAATAAATCAATCTTTGATTTATTGTGAAACTGAGCTAATTAATTCTAACTGTGTAATTGATTAGCTTAATCAATTACGATTAATTATTAACTATTAGTTAATAAATTTTGGTTAATTAACTTGTCTTAAGTTAATTCTTTTATTCGTGAAATAATTCTTTACGAATTATCGCAATCTACTTTTGGGTATGCTACAATTTAATCGTGGTGTCTCGGTCCATAATTAATTCAAGATTGGGCTCGTAAATTAATTATACAATTCTGGCCCAATTTAGTAAATGAAACCGGCCCACTAAGTTAATCCCGGCCCAGCTGATTGGGTTCGGCCCAACTCCTCAGTCGGCCCGGCCTGTGTTAATAAAACCCGGCCCGCGACCCGTGACCCGACCCGACCCGGTTGAACAAAATGACCCTAGATCTCTCTCTCTCTATTCATTTCTGTTCGAGCTCGTTCTCTCTTCTCTCTCTGATTCCCGTCGCTTCTCTTGCCGACGGTCATCTTCTTCGGTCGTCTTCTCGGGTACTCATCGCCATCGTCGTGCCACCATGCCTAAGCCGACGTCGTCGGCTGTTGCTCGTCGTTTCCCTTCTATTCTTAGTTGTTTGCCCCCAAATTGAATCCCTTTTTGAAATTGGGGAAAAGCTCCCCCTTTGTCGATTTCTGGTGGAATACTCGACCTCTGTCGATCCCCTGCTACCGTGGTGAGATGGCGTCGCTGTGGCACGTCATCCGGCAGCTCGGCTACGGCGTTTTCGGCACAGTCGGCTCTGCACCGTCGGCGCAACTCCCGCGCTTAGCGAGCTCTTCTCGAGCCGTCCTCACACTAAAATCCCTAATCTCTCGGATTAGGGGACATTTGTCTTTCTCGTTTCTATTTTCGTTTCCGGCGGTAGTGAGGACGCCTCCGCCGGCGATGGCTGCCGACGTCTCCCTCTCTTTTGTGCATTATTTTGAAATTTGTTTTAAACATCATAATTCTTTGTTCGTTTAATTTATACCTTCAATTCTGAGTTTCTAACTCTTCATTCCGTTTGCTGCAGATTCCGGCGTCGCGATGACGACGATGGCCGCTACTCACTGTTCCCTGCTGTTGGTCCTTTCCCGTTCAGCTTCTATGCCGTCGGGGCCTCGCGCCTTGACGGGGGTTCGATCTCTAAGCTCTCCCTCTTTCTAAGCTAAGTTCCCTTACCTTATTCTTTTCTGGGTTTTAATCTCTGATTTTACTCTCGATTCTTGATCCGGTTTGTTGGTTTGGGAGTTTCTAGTATGCTGTTGTTACTGCCTTTAGAGGTTTATCTACTTCAGTAGCATGGTTTCTATTTAAGTATGCATTCCAAGTCTAGGAAAGAAATCATGCTTGATGTGCTTATGGAGGTGTTATGGTTTTGATTATTAACATACTTGCTAAGGTGTGTTATGGTTTGAATGAAGTATGTTTGGTTTATGGCTGTATACATGAATCTAGGTACATCCCTAGGAGGCATAGAAGTAGCATGCTGAAAAAGCTTTAAGTGTTGGTTGTTTACCTTGATAGCTGAAAGGGTTGAGTGTATAGCTTGAAAATAAAGGCTCTCATCTCCTTCCTTTAGCTGCTGCAGTCTCTCTTCCTTCCCCTTTTCTCACTCTATCTCTCTCCATGCTTTGAGTTTGAAAATGTGAAGTGAGGCTGATTTGGGAGAGGGGCGTGTGTATATATGGTGATGTTCTCTCTTTGGTAATTGAAAGAGGCTAGCAGACTTGGGGAGTTGGATTGTAGTATTTCGAGATGGCCTATTTTTCTTTTGTTTTCTAGAGATACAGTCTGCAGATTTTATTTAGTTGACTTGAAGCAGATTTTGAATTTATGTTTCCTTGTATTGTTTATGGGAGTACTGATGTGGAGCAAGATGGGATGAAAGAAGATCTGGAAGTTGGGCCGAAGCCGTTGCTCGTGTATCGAAGGCGGGGACGGGAGTAGGCCACGTCTGTGGCCTGTTTATTTATGGATTAGATTAATTACTTTGTTTATGTTTTTATATTTAGAATTATTATTATTAGTTTATTAGGGTTTGCCAGTATTAGTATAAATATAGTGCATTAGGGTTGTTTTCTTTTATCGGAGATTAATATTAATTTGGAGCCCGGAGGCTTGGCGCACGGTGTGCGATTTTATTTTCTCGTTTCATAGTCTATCAATTGGTCCGACCTACCGGATCCCCGTCCCGTGGAGATGACAACACGATCAGTATCGGAACGATTGGAGAAATTAGAGGAGGATCATGAGGAGATCAAGAGTCGACTGCAGCGAACTTGCGAATGGCTGGAGCGTGTTCAGTCGGGGCAGCAGAACACCGACTGCAACGCTTGCGGAATTGTCGAAGGCGATCTTACATCCGGATGGAAAGTCGAGTGGCATAGAGGGTGAGGACTCGACGGGATCGAAAGGAGAGGATGGAAAGATATCGGAGCCGAAGAAACACCCCGACGTCATCCAGCTTCTGACGTTTGCAGGCGAGGATCCTATCGGGTGGTTGGCACGCGCTAACCAACAGTTCGAGCTGCATGGAACGGCCGTAGGGTTGAAAGTGGCGGCAGATGTGGTGGCAATGGAAGGCGACGCTTTGCACTGGGTGACATGGCTGAAGGCGCGCCACCCGGACATCACTTGGGAGAAATTTTCGAGCGCTCTGGTCTCCTGTTTTGATACGAGGTTCAAGGGCAGCCCATATGAGAGGTTGATGGCGGTGAAACAGACGAGTTCGGTGGATGAATATATAGCGGTGTTCGTCCAGCTAGCCGACCAGGTGCCTGGGTTGAGTGATGAACATTACCTTGGAAATTTCATGAATGGGCTTAAGGCTTCAATACGGGGAGGCCTTCGGTTGCTGCGACCACCCGACCTGGAGACGGCTATGGAACTTGCCCGTGATGTTGAGGACAATTTGTCTCTTCCGGAGGAAGGTCGTCCATTCCGGGGGGTTCAACATCAAGGGCAGCATTCCGGAGGATATTCGCGGCCCTTTAGCAGTCCCGCGAACATGGCAGGCAGTGGAGGAAGTAGTGCAGGGAGTAACTCACGATCAGGATTGAAGGGATTGTTACCACAGCAGGCGACATCAGAACAGTCAACAGCTCGAATTTGTTTCACGCGTCACACCAACAATGAGCTGGCTGATCTTCGAGCAAAGGGTTTGTGCTTCAAGTGTAAGAAGCCATATTCACCGGATCATTCAAGAGTTTGTCCAATGAGGGAGCTCAAGGTGATGGTGGCTGAACCGGAGGAGGAGATAGAGCTGCGGAATGCAGAATTTGTGGAGGCAGCAAGTTTGGATGAGGAACTGAAGAAAGCAGAGGCAGCCGCGAAGATAGATGGAGCCCTACCCATGTACTCGATGGCGGGAATTACGAATCCGGGAACTCTGAGGCTGCGCGGGGTCATGCGAGGAAAGACGGTCACAGTGTTTGTTGACTATGGGGCGAGCCACAATTTTATCTCATCAACCCTAGTGTCGCTGATCCAAGCAGAGATGGATTCCTCAGTGAGAGTGGGTATTCAGTTGGGCAACGGAATGTGACTGGATACTGGAGGATTGTGCAAGGGTTTAGTGATGACACTGTCAGATCACGAAGTAGTGGCCGATTATTTGATCTTTGAACTGGGCGGGGTTGATGTGATTTTAGGGGTGGCTTAGCTAGCGACTCTGGGAGAGGTCCGTACAAATTGGGAGACCATGATGATGTCTTTTTGGGATAAAGGGAGGAAGGTGGTGCTGCAGGGCGACCCATCGATTAGTAGACAACCGGTGGGTCTACGGCTGAGAACATCGATTAGGGAGACCATGCAGTGGAATCGAATCGGCCTGATTCCTTGGAGATTCCGGTGGGGCCTGTTTTTGAGCCGGAGGCTGTGTTGGGTTCGAGGAAGGTGGGCGAAGATGGCTAGCAACAAGCAGTTATGGGATCGTTGGGTTGGACAAACGGATGATGAAGTTGTTTGGGTGGATGCCGTTGAGTTTCAATCTCAATTTCCGGATTTCAACCTTGAGGACAAGGTTGTTTTGAAGGGGGATGGAGTTGATGTGGAGCAAGATGGGATGAAAGAAGATCTGGAAGTTGGGCCGAAGCCGTTGCTCGTGTATCGAAGGCGGGGACAGGAGTAGGCCACGTCTGTGGCCTGTTTACTTATGGATTAGATTAATTACTTTGTTTATGTTTTTATATTTGGAATTATTATTATTAGTTTATTAGGGTTTGCCAGTATTAGTATAAATATAGTGCATTAGGGTTGTTTTCTTTTATCGGAGATTAATATTAATTTGGAGCCCGGAGGCTTGGCGCACGGTGTGCTATTTTATTTTCTCGTTTCATAGTCTATCAAGTACTAATCGATTCTCTCTTTTGCAGGTGTAGCTGCTCTTGTTCTCTATCACAGCTATCGAAGGCTGACACCTCTCCCTTTGTTTTTCTTGCAGATTGCAGCTGCAATATGGCTGTTACTGCAGCTGGATTCTTGACGCAAAAAGGAAGTTGGTTTTTTATTCCCTTTTTAGAAGATTAGGATTTGAATTGATGTTGTCTTGGTTAAACCGTTGTATTTGGCTTGTACTCTAGCTAAGATCTTCCAGAATAAAATCTGGAGGAGTCTGTATTGGTTCTAGTTTCCAATTCTCATTAATAACTTTTATAACTATTATAATTAATAATAGATTTGGAGGGATTTGTCCCAGCTCTAATCGTTGTGGCTTTTGTCTAAAATAACTATTGGGCTTCGATCCACTTTAGTAAATACATGGGCTCACCACAATAAGTTTATCACTTGGGCCTTGGCCCAATTAATTTACCCGATATTAATCGAGTAGTTAACTCTTAAATTGAGTTATTCCAAATTGATCGTCATCTAGCTAAGGATGATCGAGTCTAATAAATATTTATTTACTTGGATAGCTAGATCGAGCACTTAGTCGATTATATAAAAGCTAAACGCTTTAGAATTCAAGTTGCTACTTGATTAACTTATTACTTGTTCAAGAGATTTTAAATACTAGAAGTTGGTGTTTCTAAATTAACAACGTAATTAATTAAACTAAACTGGTTAAGAAAATACGGGGCATTACAATGTATCACGATTGCTTGTTAAGAATGTGAGATGTCTTGTTTGTGTTTTAATTTGTTTAAAAAAATTCTGAAGCCTTGTACATTGTCACTCTTTAGCTTATCTTGATTCTATCTTGAATATAGTTTGCTTGAGGACAAGCAAATGATTAAGTGTGGGGGATTTTTTTAGTGTGTTTTTGTGTGATTTTATGGCCTTTGCGTGAGTTAATTTTTATCTACTTTGTTCGTCTTTATTGTTTGTTTTCATGTATTTTAGGTGATTTGGAGTCGTATGGTGAGAAGAGTGTCGAGCAAGGAAAAAGGTGCAAGAAACGAGAAGAGTAGGAGTGTCGAGGAAGAGTCGAAAGAAGAAGAAAAGCAACCGGAAGCTCGCGACCGCGATGTACCTTCGCAGCCGCGAGGAGTTGCAGGACCGGACCCTTCGCGATCGCGAGGGGGTCCGCGGCCGCGAAGCCTGGCGGATTACTACTACATTGTTTCCTAGTTTATTTAGGATTTTGTTCTATCTATAAATATGTAATGGCTTTAGACGAAAAATATTTTTGACACATTTTCTCTTTAGTTTTAGTCTCAAAACACTTTAGTTTTAGTTTGAATCTTTCTTGAAGAAGTTTGTGATCCAGATTCGAGTTCTTCGTTCTTGCATTTAATTCAAGCTTTTCATTCCTTTTAAGTTCTTCGTTTTTCATTCGTCTTTCGGTTTCATTAGTTTAATTTAATTTCTTAGATTTGTTTTTAGGGTTCCTTGCATGTTCTTTGTTTTATTTATTTGATTGCTTTTAAAGTTTTAATTATTTGCTTTAATCCTTATAGATTTATTTTTACAAGCATGTTTAGATTTCTTTGCACTAGTCTAGTTTCAATTGCTATCTCTATAGCTTTCCTTTCAATTCATGCCTAGATAGATTTATTGTTTTTAATCTAGTTTCAAGTTTAAGCCTAAATTTAATTGCTTTAATTGTTTATTTGATTTAAGTACTTTCAAGTCTAGAATAGATTTAATTGCTTTCATTTAGTTTATTGCCTAGATATTAGTTTTTAAAGCCCTAAATATTTACTTGCTTTTGTAAAGTGTTTAGTGCGTGAGTTTCATACAATTGATTACCCTATTAAGTTTTCCTCGAGATTCGACATTCGGGTTTTACTTGATTAGTTCTACGATATACCTAGTTTACTGCTAGTACTTTTTAAGTGAAACAACTAACTCAAATAATACTTTGTAGGTATAGAGTCTCACCTCTTAATAAGATATTAACTACTACACACGAGGGATAAGACGAGATCCAAGCTTGGTCTAGTAGAAGAGGTCGAACAACGCGACATTTAGATTATAGGAGAGCATTATCAATTAAGTAATGGGAAATGAAAAGGAGTATGTTTTTGGACTGAAATTGAAATGCAGAATTCCTCTATTTATAAGACAAAAGTCGTAGCATAGGTTTGTTTTATCATCCATAGCCTATATTACTCATCAACCTAGGCTAATTAGGAAAGGCCACGTAAAAAAAATAGGGAAAGGTGGCAGATGGTAGAATATTGTTAATTTTTTTATTGTTATCATAGATATTCATGGACATGATTTATAATTTTGCATTAATTATATATATAGATATACACGTTATTTATGCATGGAAAATGCACATGTTACTTAGGGGTGTAGATATGTATAACGTATATATATTTAACTACATATTATTGTATAAGTAAACATTAATAATACTTAACAATTATTAACATTTTAATAGATATACTATACGTATAACTATTTATACTAATTCTATATTCTTAATACTCATATCTAGGAATAATGAATTTCCTTTATCTTCAAATAAAATTTCTATAAATCAGAAGAATTATTCTTATAAACTATATTATCTTATTCTAAATCTCCAAGAAAATAGGAAAAAAATTTTATAAATTCATATATAATACTTATTTTCACTATTTAAACTTAATAAGAAAATTCAGGATATTACATCCCTCCCTCCTTATAAAAATTTCGTCCCCGAAATTTCACGTGCCTTGGTATCCTAGGCCGGGATATTGAGCCTTTATCTTTTGTCGAATCAAATCGACGGTCCCAATCACATCATGAACTAAATATGGACCTAACATTTTTCCTTCGCCAAATTTATCAGTAGAGTGGTAATCGACACTTTTATTCATATAAGACTTCGTACAGTGACATTCCTATAATAACCTCACGGTGTGTATATATATATATTTGGATCCATCTATTATACCTGTAACTTAGAATAGGGCATATACGTAAAAAAAAAAATTGAAAATCATGATGATCATTCTTCGACCTACTTGGGTAATCATTTTCCCAAATAACTGCATGTTCCTGATGTATCCATGACGATGAGTCTTAAACTCATATTATAATAACATGAATTCTTTATCCATAAGTTATTTGGGTTCGATTGTCCCAAACATAACATGAATCATTTACACATGAGTTACTTGGGTTCGATTGTCCCAAACGTAACTAAAATCATAACATGAATCATGACCATATACTTTATGCATGCTCATAAAATAATATCCTTTACCTTTTTCCCCGGAGTTTGGTGCAACAACGAACTAGAGAGTTGTTGTTGTAGTGCTTTACCAAGACAAAGACTCTAGATTTCAGAGCGGTGAATTGCTCTGATACCATTATGTGACGCTCAATTCCCGAGGGAAGGCACGTATGCCGGGACATGGCAAGGGGTTGAAATTAAAAAACAGGGATAGAAAGGGGCTCATGGCTTGAGATAATATAACCTTATTATTAAAAAATTATATATGGGATCGGAACGCACAGCACGAACTACGGGGTAGATAAACCATACTTCCCGTACCGGCCGCCTATGTCTGAATACCCATAGACATAAAAAAAATTAAATATTTAAATACGGGATCGGGACATACAACTCAAACTATGGGGTTGGCTAAGCCGAACAACCCATGCTGGCCGACTTGTCTGAGTACCCGTAGTATATATATAATTCACGGTGTAAGAAGAACGTAGATATTTTATTTAGATACGGAGTTGACCTAGGAAAATACACGTGGGGGTAGACTTTATTCATAAGCGTAGCGGAAGCTTTTATTTATTTACACTGCAGCAACAGCAACAGTCCTCCCAATCTTCGCATGTTCCACCAGCTCCTTACTCTGCAAAACATTTGGAAAGGAATTGCAGGCTGAGTACTAATGTATCCAGTGGGCTTGTGCCGAAAATATTTTATCATAAAAAGAATATCCATGATAATAAAGTATACATAGAAGGGTTTTGAAATATATTTACTTCCATGCACACAAAACCTCGTTTTCATGATTGCGCATGCATATGTATTATCATGTTACTCTTATATTGATCCCGGGACATTACCACCGTCGGATCCCTTTTCCCTTTTCATGATGGAGTCATAGTTTGGAGACAATGGAATATTTCTTCCAGAGGTTCTCCCCTCAAAGTTAAAATCAATTGGTGATCAACCCAATGATTTCTAACTGTGCGCACAACCTCCCGATTAGTGTGTTAGACCAACCGAAAGACCCGATCGCATACATTATAAGAGTCTTAAACATGTAATAATACATTAAAATATTTTCATGAATAACCTCATTTTATCAGAGCTTACTAACTCAAATAATACTTTATAAGTATAGAGTCTCACCTCTTAATGAGATATTAACTACTACACACGAGGGATAAGACGAGATCCAAGCTTGCTCTAGTAGAAGAGGTCGAACAGCGCGACATTTAGAATATAGGAGAGCATTATCAATTAAGTAATAGGAAATGAAAAGGAGTATGTTTTTGGACTGAAATTGAAATGCAGAATTCCTCTATTTATAAGACAAAAGTCGTAGCATAGGTTTGTTTTATCATCCTTAGCCTATATTACTCATCAACCTAGGCTAATTAGGAACGGCCGCGTAAAAAAAATAGGGAAAGGTGGCAGATGGTAGAATATTGTTAATTTTTTTATTGTTATCATAGATATTCATGGACATGATTTATAATTTTGCATTAACTATATATATAGAGCATGGAAAATGCACATGTTACTTAGGGGTGTAGATATGTATTACGTATATATTTAACTACATATTTTTGTATAAGTAAACATTAATAATACTTAACAATTATTAACATTTTAATAGATATATACTATACGTATAACTATTTATACTAATTCTATATTCTTAAAACTCATATATAGGAATAATGAATTTCCTTTATCTTCAAATAAAATTTCTATAAATCAGAAGAATTATTCTTATAAACTATATTATCTTATTCTAAATCCCCAAGAAAATAGGAAAAAAAATTCTAAATTCATATATAAGACTTATTTTAACAATTTAAACTTAATAAGAAAATTCAGGATATTACACCACCTATCATAATGAACGTAGATTATTAGGGATAAAACTGATATTAAGGATAAAAGGGGTATTCCCCGTATTTCCGTCTATCGCCGATCCGCCGGGAATGAACAGTATTCTTGTAATGTCATGAAAAATGAAATTAATTTTAAAACACGAGAACATCTTAGAGCACCCTCAATGCTCCGGTTGTGCGAGGTGCTATGGCAATACCGCTTTTCAAATTAGGGTGCTCTTGCCGGGTGCGCATCCGGGTGCTCATCCGTGATACTGAGAGTATGCTCCCCATTTTGAGATTTTCTTCTTTCTTTCTTTTTTTCTTTTAAAATTTCTACTGATTTTGTTAAAAAGAACATTTGTTTTTATTTTTATTTTGACCATTACAAATTACTCTACTTTTCACCTCCTATTTTATCACTACTATCTTTCCATTTTATTCGCAATCTTTTTAATCTTCCTCCAAATTTCTCTCATTTTTTTCATTCTAATTGAATAAAGGTTTTATTTAAACAATTTAATTTCTTTATTTAAAAAAATATAATAAAAGCGAGAGAAATTCAAAGAGATCCCAGGAGAGCACCCCGTCACTATAGACAATTTTTGGATGGGGTGCTGTCCCCATGGGACCACCAAAAAGTGAGAGATTCCCAATGTAAAATAACAAAAATATGAGCTTAGGATATCTTATACTTCCTCCATCCACAAAAGATATGATAACATTTTCGTTTTTTACATCTATGAAAAGTATGATACTTTCACTTTAATACTACCTCCATCCCATTACATTAAGGTTTATTTGACTTGCACAGAAACCAATGAATGGAAAGATTTATAATCAATTCTAAGGAGAGAGAGTTAATTGTAGCCAAATATTTTTTGTCATTTTAGGAAAGAGCTCTAATATAATGGGATGAACCAAAACGGAAATAAGCTCTAATATAATGGATGGAGGTATAGTACATGATCCTCACATATCTTTATATTTTACACATCTGTTTTTATTATTTATATAAAAATCATCTCTTTATTATTTAACTTTATCTCAAATGGCCCTAATACTCCCACTTACTTAAAGTTTATCAGTCATCTATTCACTTTCTTATTTGAAAAGGAGGAAGTTTTTTTTTTTTTTTTTTTTTTTTTTTTTTTTTGAGGAATTCAGAATATCCATGAAAAAAAGCGAACCTCGAAGCTCCACGTAGTGTTTATATGCCCAAAACGTCGTACTAACAATGTCTCTCCATTAACATTCTGCCACGTCCTATATTTCGAATTTACTGTATACTACCTCCATCCCACTATACTTGGTCACTTTCATTTGATTGACATTTCGCGCACGTATTTCCAACAAAACCTAGTACGGGTTTTAAAATATAATTTAAAATATCATTTTTTTTACGGGATACTATGAGTGTCATAGTATCCCGTAAAAAAACCGATACTTCAAAATTATATTTTAAAACCCGTATTAGGTTTCGGTGGAAATACGTGCGCAAAATGTCAATCAAATGAAAGTGGCCAAGTATAGTAGGATGGAGGTAGTATTATAATATCCAGTTAATTTTCCTCTTTACATACACCGACATACATATTTATATATATATGCGTATTTCACACCGCTTTTCAAAGAAACAATCGACGTCGGTTGAACAAAGAGTCTTTGATTTGCCGTGGGTCTCATAATGTAACAAGTGCGCAGAAGCTTTATTACTTTTTATTTTTTATTTTTTATTTATTTATTAAACGATACGCATACACTGATACACACATCAAATCACTATAATCTCTTTCCAAACATATACTCGAAACCCAGAAGCAAAGCTTAAAAGGGAGCTAGGTTTTGCTCATAATCAGAATTTTTCCTCCCATTGACTTGTTACATTCTGAGATTCAGAGCTAATCAACAAATCACTCTTCATTTCCACTCCGCCGGAGCCACGTTCAGATCGATCGCTGCCTTCTTCCTCTTGCTCCCACCAATCTGCTTATCAGTGAGTATATTTCTTATATTTCAAGCTATCATTATTTATATATATATGTATGTGTGTGTGTGAGTGTGTGTGTTCATTTGTTTTTCCAGAATCACCTTCCCCTGCAGCACCATCTTCTCATCCTCCAGCAACTTTTCCTATTTAAAGAAAAGACAAATGGAGATTTGACATCAGGTTACACATCTACCAGTTAGTTGCTACTGAAGTACCATGTATTTATTTATTTATTTCTGTAGTTGATATCCAATTTCATTATGTCTAATTATTGGATCTATATTTCCTTTTCTTTCTTTTTTTTTTCTTTTTTTTTTTTTTCAAATTCTTGCTTTTAAATTTAAACAGCATTTACCAGTAGTTATTACGCTCACAGAAAAGGCTGTTTGTTTTTGGCTAAATGAAATAAATTAAAAAAAATAGAGAGCCACAGAGATGGGATTAGGTTATTGGTAAAGATATACAGCTTACTACTTACTACTCATGCCATTGACTTCGAGGAGTCTTGAGAAAAGATAAAACTGAAGATGCGTACCTTTTCATGAAGGCTTGATATTGACTCCAGAAGCAATTTTGTCTGCACGGCGAAGAAACATAAAAAAATCGAGGTGATGACTATAGAAACATAAAAAACAATTAATGAACCAAGCATGATCCCTTTTGTGGTAGATATTAATGGAAAGCGTTAGATATTGTGCATATTTTTGGAGTTTAACTCATCAACAGGAACTTAGAATCAGATTATGATTTCAAACAGATATTGACATGGCTTCCAAAACAGAGGTTACAACGGAGTCAAAGAAGGACTTGAGATCCCAGTAAATTATGTATTATTGAAGCATTCTTTACTCATGTCTTCTATTTTTATAAGAAGAGATGCATAATAATACTGATATAGCTTTAAGAAAAAGAAATTAGACTTTGCTTGAATTTGATGTGATTGAAGTGCACTGTAGTTCACATTTTATGACTGAATGTAAGGTATCAAGTACACACCTTAGTCTCTCTGGTTTGAATTAGTGCATCTTCAAATTGTTTCTCGAGATGTATAAAGTCAGTCGTGCTGAGATCGTCATTAAGCTCGCTGGAAAAAAAAAAAAAAAAAAAAAAAAACTTGCCTTCAGTCCAGCCACTCCGTGGAAAATTAGGAAATAAAAATAGAGGGATGAAATGGGGGTGCATGCCTTTCTACAATTTGGAGGAGCTCCTTACATGAGATGAAACGCGAATATTTGGATTGTTGAGCTTGAGCCTGACATGGAAACAGGAAAACTTCATAATATGGAAATATGTTTACATAATTTTAGGAATATGAGTATTTGTATGTCTAACCTCCATCAGTCTAAAACTGTTTTCCGGGACTAGTATGGATAGTGGATTGGAACATGTATGAAATATTAAAATACTTGGAGGGATTCTTACTAAGTTGTGTTTTGAAAAAAAATAAAAATTAAATAAGGAAAACCAGCAACAGAGTAGTGCTAATTCTAGGAAAAGTAGAATATGATTGGGAAGAAAAATCGAAAATGGAAGTGTAGGCAAGAATTACAAGACAATGGAGTGCGTATGTAGCTTCGCATTTAATATATCTGAAAATAAAATAATATAGCCTTCAAGATCATCTACAGGGAACGAGCCCACTTTAATGTTCAATGACTGTCCTAATTTCTAAAATCCTTCATACATGTCCCGTAAATTCTGGTTAGATGAATAGATACTAGTACGAATACCTGAGGTCATGTTTTGGCTTTTACTAAAAACTAACCCACACATAGTACTAAACTTCTTACATTTTCATCACAAACTTTAGTGGATGGGTTCGACTCTGTCTCAATCCGAGTTTGATACCGTTGCAGGATCTCAGTCAAGCTGAAAAATATTTAAGATCAAGCTTTGTGAGAAAAATAGGGTAGAAAGATGCAGTCACATAAAAAACAAAACACCAAAGACGGGAGTTTATGGGTAAAACAAGAATAACAAAGGATAAAAACTGCAAATGGGTAAAAATAACAGCTAGGTGAAAAGTGTGTATAGTCTCTAGGTAAAATCTACGGATTCTTGCCCGACTCATTCACAACCCTTCCTTAAGTAATAAGTTTGTCATATTTACTTTATAATCAGTAATGACAGATGTAAAAAGAGATAAGGACAGTACTAGCCAGCACCACCACTCTTTAGAGCAAAATTGCATATATCTTTAACAAAAGCATAAGAACAACAAATATCTCATTAGTCATTACATTAGCTTAAATGTTTTAGAGATCCAAATACACCAAATTCCATTCTATAGCAACTAGCAAGAGACTCCTCTTTAGAGATTCTCACATGCTAATTCTATGATCTGTAAGTAAGCCCAAGTGGAGAGAAAGAAGACGAGAAAAGCTGCGACACCTGGGTCCGGTCTTGCCACTTGCTCTTATCTTCTAACCTATCGTCACTAAATGCGGAATTTCTGTATTTGAACATGCATCGTGCAACTATACCTTAGATGGGACCCGATTAAATCACAATAGAGATTTGATCGCCATGTTGACACAATATCATCTCAGATGACACCGAGCTATCAATTATTTTAGATGCAGAGCACTAAGATAAGTGTGCTAGCCAGTACACTAAACTGTAAGAAAGGTCAAACCTCCAAGAAAAGCATTACCGATCTTTAAATTTCAAATCTTTGTTTCAAGTATGGAAATAATGGACATGTGAAACAAGCTCCAAAATTAAAGGAAAATACGGTTGGACATGAGAATGTTATAGTAGTTGAAGAGCTAAAAATTGTACATGAAGATCCGAAATGAGGATAATTACATACGCATTGAGGAATTGGACAGTCAAGAGGAATACTTTGTGTGCAAGCATGTTTTCACAACTCCAATCAAGAAGATAATCAACATAAATGTACACAACATCTTCTAAATGAGATGTAATCACATGCAAATGTATGTTGATGACATCAATTGGCACTAAAAATCCTCAAGCTAACAAAATACATCTTCATTTCATGCATGTTGCATTTTCTTGACATGAACCAAAAAAAATGTGATGGAGTTCAACGCAATGCAGTTCTATGATTATTGGCCACATACTTTAGGTTACCTTAAGTAGCATGACAATATTGCTAATGGTGATGTTAGAAAAATTACTTACATGTTCCTATTTGCTAAGTCCTTCGTGTTAGATATTTTAACATACGTAGAGATTTTGTACAACTTCAGTGTAATTTATTGAATAAAACATCTTTATCTTGAATCCACACTATTACGACTTGTTCATGAATACACGGAAACCTTTTCCCAAATATATGTACCATGTTAATATTCTAGAATTTGCCAAGTCAAATTTTAATCGTGATTCAAAAATACTAGGATTTCTTATGTCGTTAAAGGAAGAAGGTGTCCATTTCGAATTGGAGCACCTCTTGTGGGTGCAAGGCAAAGCATCGTCTATTGGTTAATCAACCCTTAATGAGAATCTCATTTTGGATATTGTGACAACTATGTAACGAGATGAGCTCCTTTTGCTCGACCAAACGAGCATGTTCATCACAGATTACAAGATCACGAGCTCGTGTGCTCGTGCTCCATTGCCGCTTGAGTTCATGTGCTCGTGTATTCGTGGACGTGTGAAATTCTATGAAGATTCTTATTCCAAACTCAAGTAGTGGTGTAATTGTTGCAACCCGTGATTTCATCAATTTAAAGCATTTATGCAAAAAGTAATTATTATTACCTTTTTCTATGAAAGTGGCTATCTATTATCTTTCTCTTATGATAATGACTAATTTGGTATATTATCACCATATTATTAATACGTGTGTATCCATATACACATATGCCTTTGATATAGCCTTCAAAGAAGCATGCCATTTAAAACTTGTATATATAAAATTCACTCTAAGTTGGATTAGAAGCTTGTATGGGAATGCCAAGAAGGCTTTCTGCACCACTAGCATCCCTTTGTATCCTCGTCAGGGGGCAGACCTATGTGTTATCCACAGGGGCTTCAGCCACCAATTTTTTTTTCTTTCTTCTTATAAATTTGCAAAGTAATTGGTATTTTTTATTAATTTATATACATCAGCCCCCACCAACAAGTTGAATTTTAGGAGTATACTATCTAATTGGAAATTTTAAAATTCACCCACACGTAACAATTTTTCTACGTCCGCCCCTGATCCTTGTTTATCCATCTTCTAATTGTGGATATTTATTGCATGGTTGCATATATAACTCATGTAAGGTTGGGAAGTTATAAAATAGATACGGCTCAGGAAAGGTCTTAATCTTGGCTTCAAACACATACCTACTACACAATTTTGGGTATTAAACTTGGCTTCAAACACATACCTACTACACAATTTTGGGATGGATCGTACTTTTTTTCAACTTCAGAGGTGGTTCAAATTCAATGTTTCAAGCAACAAGAGTTTTTGCTTCTAATTTGGGTGCCACATTGAAATGTTCATATAAGAGAAGATATTAGAAAGAATGAGAGGTTCCACTTTGCATTGATGCAATTATTTCTCATGATGTCGATGAGATAACACTATTTATTGAAAAAAAAAAATCAACTTGCTCATAAAGTGTCTTCTAATTTTGATATTGAAGAATTAGACATCAACAAGTAGTATCCATGGTGCATTGTCCTCATCAAGCCCATTTTTTTAATTTAATGTGATATATTTCTCAATATTCACATCTTCGTAAAGGATCTTCTATGCTCAACTTATTCGTTGAGAAAGTACAAGAAAAAAAAAAAGATATGTACCATCTGCCGGTGTTTGTAGGTCTAACCATGAGTGTTACCATGGTATGATTCACACTGAAAATTAGAGTTGCAAGTAGATGAAAATGGGGTATAAAATTATGTTTAAGACTATTTGATATGTACTAATGAATTACTTCCTTGGACTTTTGCTCCTACATACAGGTGGCCGTGCACCAAACTGGGTTACCATATTTCTATGCTTTTTTATTGCTTATTTGTCTTGTTGATTGATCATCCCCATGTAATTAACAACATATTAATGTACTAGTTTTGGCACACATGCCTATGGATTAGCAAAGTTTGAGATGTATTTCCCATTTAAAATCTACAAGATTTTTCGAATTTATGAATTCAATATAGTTGGACGACGGGCATGATGAAACTAATTAATATCGCTCGTGATGACTTGAACCTCGACCTATTAGTTGGAGGAGAAGCATTTTACACACCGAGTTGCGCTTCGTGGCCCAAAATTTTGTAGCTAGTGGCGTACCTTCTTTGTATACAACGTGCACGGTATCAATTTTTCTTTCGGATATTGCCATACATTTATGTTATAGCTTGTCTTTATTTAGAACTGTATATTATTGAAGGGTTCCAGGATGAGAAATGTTCAAAGATATCACTACTTGCTAATTCCATTAGTAAAAGAATGCATATATATGCATGTTTGTGCCTCAGTATATATACAATTTACATACTAAATGAGAATAACACAAAGGTTGAAGAATTTGTGAATTCTGAAATTTTAATTATGCTAAAGAAGAGGTTAGATGTGTAACACACATTCTATGCTAGTGTTTCCCAAAGTATTATATTTTTTATAGTGATATTCTATAATAAATAGGGACGATAAGCCCTCCTAAATAGAGATAAAAAAATGCACTAGAATGATTACATATTGTAGGTTTTTCTTATAATATTATAAGAATTTTAGAATAAAATGAATGTGCTAGTAAGATATTTGAATTACAATTCACTAAAACTAACTAACATGTTCCTCTTAACATTTCAACCATCCCTATATTTGAATAATTACATAGCTAGCTAGCACGCCTACGTGATGTAAACACTAATACATTAAATAAAATCATGATTGTATTCGGAGCAAGAAACTATAAGCAACAAAAATGTATGCAATAACAAGGAAAACAACGTGAATATATCAATATGAAAGCATTATCACATGAAAAACATATGTTTATAATAATATTAGCTAATGACAAGGCTTTTTTCTTGAGGGACATCACATAAAACCTACACGCGTATGTGGAATTTAGGTGTCACCACAATGTGTGCACCTCCAACTTATAGCCTATTTATCATGAGCTAGAGCAATCTAGAGGGAGTAATTTACTAATTAGTAATCTCCTGTATATACATAAAACTATAGATTATCATATGCAACTATCTCATCCTCTCTTAGAACTTGAAGGTTGGTGGGGCAAAAATTTGTGGCTTAAGGTTTATGCATTTTCTTGCACTGCATAGCATTTATGAAAGATAATTATCAAGTTAATCACCACTTTTGATTTATTTATTGTTGAATAAAAATTCCATCTTTTTTTTTTTAATCACAGTTCCATATTTTGGGCAATCTTGAATGAACTTAGGGCATCCTCAGAAAGTAATCTCAAAAACAAAAAGCACAAGATCTGAGCTTCGCCATAGGAAAAAAAGCTTTAAAATGAAGTGCCGAAAATAATATCAAGCTAGTACGAGAAAGCCTCGGATTTGAAGCAGAAAAAACGTTACCAACCTGTTTTTACTGCAGTACTGGTAATGTTTGCCTCGGCAAGAGAAGATTACGGCGCCGATTTCCAGATCGCAGAGAATGGATAGCTCTTTAGCTTTCTTCAGCAATCCACTCCGCCGCTTCGAAAAGGTAACTTGCCGGGCGCTTTTACCTTCAATTGGCTTTATCTCTAGCTTCTTCCTCCCCATTATTATTGTATAGTATATTCCCAATTAATTAAGAACTCAATGATCCGCCATCTTCGAGAGGAGGAGTAAGAAGCAATAATGGCAGCCGAATCTGGGATATCGTTTTGTTTTTTTAATTTTAATTTGTACTATTATGTACGCCCTAGAGGTAGAGAGGGGTCGAATGAAATACAGTACAAAATCTTGTTTGAAAAGTGGGATAAACGTTAAAATTTGAGGGGGTAACTTCAAATAGTGGGCCCATTGGAATTTCTACACGTGTCAGCTTACTGTGACCGGATGGTGGGGCAGTTTTTTTGTCCGTGTTGATGTTCGATGGCGGATAAGGAGGAGTATGTGGAACATCCAACTATACTATCAATTCAATTGTGATTTAAAATCATTTTAAGTTTGCCGAACTTCAGTATGTTGTCGTCTTGTGTTCACGAAGCTAAGTGCGTGTGTATAGAATACTATAGATTAAGTTTACTTTTTAATTAATCGATTTGGTTAATTTTGAGATAACTTAATTGAATTAGTTGTAAATTCTAATTAGGGAATATTTAAATTTATTATTTATATCTATATCTATATCTACACTTAGAGCACTTTCAACAGAGAGCCTAAAAAGTGGGCTCTCTCCCACTTTTCCGACAGAGAGAATTCACTCTCAAAACAAGCCACAGTGGTTTGGTTCTCTCCGAGCTTTCTCCATTTTTTATTTTTTTTTACTTCAAAAATCTAATTTCAATGTTTATTTTTTATTTTAATTTCTATTTCTACTTTTATTTTTATTTATTTTGATTTATTTTATTTCTATTTTTTTTATGAATTAGAAATATTAAAAATATTTGATAAAATTTCATTTATTGAATTTAAATTGCAAGATTACATAAAAAAAAAAATCTAATTCGATTACAATTAAAAGGGATAATTTTCAAATCAAGTACTTGAGTTTGGCTTAAAGGGTGTAGTGTTCTTCCAGATCCTCAGCGACATGTCGCTCGTATCTACCCTTTTGGCCTTTTGATAATTCCGGATCCGCTTCGATTGTTTGGATCTCGCTTTCTCCTCTACAAGTGCCACTAACTTGTGAGCGCCTCGGTCTGCACTCTGAAAACTTCGTCCCCCATGGCGTCAACATCAATCGGATCCTCCGAAGTTGTCATTTCTTTGCCTTTGCCTCGGGCTTGTGCTTCGGCTTGGACTTTTGCTAGCTTTGTCCTGATCGGCTGGTTCCGACCATAAAAGCCATAGACGTCTTCAGGAGCAGAAGATCGACTTGAGTAGGCCGTTTCCTCTTCCGTGTATGGCTTGGGCGCCTTGGCTTCGCTTTGCGTCGTCGGCACGCCGGTATTTTTCTTCGCGCGCACTTTCACCGGGCCTTTTTTGGTGCTCTAGCTGGATTGTTGCAAACACTATCGAATGAAGATGCGAGATTCATCGATTCAAGCCCTCGAGTTGCAAACCGAGTAGGCTCTCGATTTTCCGGTGGAGTAGGAAATCGACCGAAACCTTGACTATCGGTCGGAGAATACGGTCGATAACCTTGGCCGGAAAATCTCATAATTCCGGCGGGAGAGTTGGCAAATTGATAAAAACCGAGAGCCGACGTAGAATTTGCTCCCGACGTATTTGATTGCTCCTCCGAATTTGATGAATTACCGCCGCCGTAGTTACCACCAAACCATTCGTCGATGAAATTTACAATTGGATCTCCCTTTTTTTTTAATAGAGTGAAATTAAAGAAAAAAAGTGAAGAAATTTGTGTGAGAATTGGAGGAGAAATGGAAGAAATTGGTGTGAGAATTGTAGGAAAAATTGAAGAAATTGGTGTGAGGATGAGGGAATGAGGAGGATAATTTATAGGAGGGGAAAGAGAAGTAGCCGTTGAGGCTTCTAACGGCTCCAGCCAAATTTTCATTTTTTTTTTTAATTTTTTTTTTTCAAAAATTTGATTTAAAAAAAAAAATATAACCCGGCTGATGTCATAATGACGTCAGCATGGGGATCACACTTCGTTCGCAGGATCGAGACTGGCGGAGGGAGCTCGAGCTCGCTAGTGGGGGCGGGGCTCGCTCGGCGGCGGCGAGCCCGAGCAAGCCCGCCCGATTGGGGACGCTCTTATGGATGTCAATCGAGCGTCAACTTAAAAATTAAATTCCAAAAATTAATTTAAAATTTATCATCACAAGTTTCAAAGTCAGCTAAAACGTCAACGGTGCAAACATACGGGGACAGAATGCGTATTTTTCATAAATATTTGAATCAAAACATAAAATTCAATATTTAAAGCAAAGTAATGAAGTTCAACAACTATACATTATTCACATGAAATATTCTATTGTTTTTGTTCATTGTTGATCAGACTAGGTGAAATATTCAATCTTTTTGCTTTTTTTTGTCAATTCTCCAGATTATTGTAGTGTATGATGCATACGGAAATCTCAGTTATCTTGATAATAAGAAATGTCACCTTGTTTGGTTGACAGAAAAGTAATGTTGTCAGAGAATATAATTTCTAGGAATAAGATTCCAATGAATACTCAATTCTTTATGTTTGTGTTTGGAAACACCAAAGAAAATGTGGATTCTTTATGTTTATAAAAATATAACTTTTATTTAATAATGAAGATATATAATAAGATTGTATAATAACATAAACATCCCATAATAATAATAATAATAATAATAACAATAATAATAATAATAATAATAATGCAAGATTTCGTGGAACAAGTAATCAGAATACCTAAGTTTTGGTGAGGATTAAGAATTCAGGAAATTATACTAACTTTCCTAATTTTGAGGAATCTGATTACTTTCCGAAATCTGTTAAAATCGAACCAAACACAGGAATTTGCAAATAAGAAATCAACATACTTTCCCAAGCCAAATTCCCTGCCAACCGAACGAGCCAGTATAATAATGGAGAGACATAAATTCGTTGACTTCTCAAAAAATCAGTTTTTTCATGGGAATCTTTCTTCACAATTTTCACTACTTTTTTCCCCAATAAAAACCGGGAACTATCTTATGAATTGAGGCTCTTTGACATTTCTTTTTTTTCTTCCAAAATAGATTAGATTATCTATATATCTATAATAGCAAAATAAAGGTCAATCAATCTTGAATTTTCTTAATTATTTTGCCAAATTCTCATAATTTTGCCTAATTAATCAATACTTTAATCTAATTAATATGTATATCTTTAATTTGATATATGTCTCTAATTATTTCATAGTAATATATATCTCTAATATATTTTAATTATTAAGATAAATTATTCTAAATTAATAATTATCAATATATTATAGGATTAGATATGTTATGTTTTTCGGTAAGATAATTTATTGCTTATATTAAGAAGATAAAAAAAATTTGTTTATCCAATTATAATATTATAATAAATTTAATAGTTATAATTTATTTGATAGTTATAATTTTATCAATATATTATAATTTATTTAAAATTCAATATTATGCTTATCTTATGATTTTTTAAAAGTTCCTATTAATATAAATAATTATATTAATTTAAAATTTGAGAAATATTTATTTTTTCAATAAAAATTCTCTTCAAACATTCGAGAAACCCAAAAAATTTACCATTCATTCCCTTGACCGGAATTTGTTATTAAGGTTTAGGGATGACAATGGGTCGAGTACTCACCCATTTAGTTTTTCCCAAACCCAAGCCCGTTAAAATTTTTCGTACCCATACCCGTCTCAAACCCGATTAACAATCAATTTTGGTACATATTATTTCAATTTCAATTTTTTACATATTATTTCGTACTAATTCATATTTCTTACCATTGTTACTATGATTTTATTAATTTGTATGCGTGATCGTAAATTTGTATGTGTGGCCGTAACTTTGTAAGAAATTTCAGTTTAAATTTCAATTTCTTACATATTATTTCGTATGAATTCGTATTTCTTATCATTGTTACTATTAATTAAACAAAATCAACCACTACAAAGCAATAACAATATCAGAAACACAAAAACAAAATCAATAGGTATATTACATCAAATAAAGCAAATAATCAAAACTAATTTCCGGGGTCCTTTGCGATTTTACTTGAAGGCAAACGGTTGTACTTCTGGATCAGCCTTGAGCGATTTCCAGTATCTTTGTTGCTTCTCTTCCTCGTGAGGTTTAAGCTTCGGCACAAGAAATTATCATGAAGGTAAGAAATTAATAAATTCTTACAAACGAGTTGGTAAGAATTATAACAAATCTTACAATGATCGGTTCGTAGTTGGTAAGAACTGAATAATTTCTTACCAACGACAAAAATGTACAAAACATACAATTTTTCAACATGTAGTTGGTAAGAAATAAAGCAAAAAGGTAGGAAATGAGTTATTTTCTATATGTAGGTGGTAATCTTGCCACCTACATACCAATCATTTATTACTTTGCATTAAATGCTACACTTACGTATTTATGTAAGAATATCATTGTACTCTCCACACCAAACCAGAATAATCTTCACAAAATAAAAAATTAATGAGCCACCCAAGCAATAACCGATGCAAACAGTGATAAAATTGAATCTACGTCGACGGCGCCGTCGTGACCATCGCCACCGCCGTCATCTCCTTTAACAACAGTGAACCACAGAAAAACAGTAGCAAAAAAAAATAATAAAAAAAAAAGAAAGCAAATGATAATGTCTTCTCCAGATACTCCAATTCTGGAAACAAATCTTCCAATTCTTACCATGCAATTCTTATAAAAAAAAAGAACCAAAACGAGGATGATTTCAAATTCAATTTTTGTAAAATGAAGCACAACAAGAATGTTCTAATTGATCAACATTGCATATGAAGAAAAAAAAATAAAAATAAATAAATAACAAAATGGTCATTGCTATTATTGAAACAAATTACAATACAATAGCAGGCACCACCATCACCACCACCTCCTGCATTATATCTCCCTAAAAAAATAAAAATCTCTTGCATTAGTAATTTTCTAGCAATAATAGTAAATATGGAAAAGCCAATGCTTTCCCCAAACAAAAAAAAAATTAAATTAAAATGAGCATAAAAATGCTCACGGAATAGTAGAATGAGAGCAGCCAAACATCTATAAAAACCAAACCTTGAAATATTGTCACCATTGCAGTCACTAAAGAAAGGAAAAAGAAAAAGAAAAATGAAATCAAATAACATCTTTGACAAATCTACTAGACATTTACAAAATACGATAGTTTTGAAAAATTCAAACTCAATAAATAAAAATAAAAAATAAAAAAAATTGAACCTCCATACACAAACGCATGCATGAAATGTAGTTCCAGTAGCAGAAACTTGCAATTTTCATAGTTCGGAACGGAGGTAGAGATCTGTGGCGGAGCTCAGCAGTGCCGCCCAAGAAGAGGCGGCGCTGGAAACCCTAGAAAATCCAGTCCCCCAAATCTGGCAAAAAGACCCCAAACCAGCAGTATGGGGTGAATATTAGAATCAGTGGATTAATGCTATTTCGTACAAGAAATCGGTGAACAAACGGTTGAAAAATCGATGGAAAATGGCAATGGAGAAAGAGAGAGATGAGAGAGAAGAATATTCAAAATAAATGTAGAATTATACAGAATAGGTGAGAGAAAAGGAGAGAGGAGAGATAAGATGGTAAAAAAATTAAAAGGTAGAGGGTATTTCTGTCTAATCACCTCAAAGTTGGGTATAATTTGTGTTTTTTTAAGTTTATGTCAAAATTTAGTTTTCTTATGTCTATATGGGTGTATTTCCACTAATTTTAATAGTTTTTATTTGATTTGCTATATTATTTTATTTTTATGAGAAATAATTTAAAAATATCATTCTTAAAAATTTAATTGGAATATACACCTATATATTTTCTGAATAAGAATCTCGATTTTAAAATGAATACAACTACCCAAAAAATTAAATGTTCATGACCCATTTTCAATTACATCGAACAACGGGCGGCTTAACATTTCAATTGAATTAAACTACTTGAGAAATTACATATTTTCCTAACCTAATTTTTTTTTGTTTATGCAAACAATGAGTGACTTCAGAAATATTATATCTCTTGGCTTATTTTTGTATTTCGATAATCAACGGGAGGCATGACATTTAAACGAGTATAACTTAAAAAAAAAAATAAGTTCTACTACTTACCTAATTTTTTTGTTAATGTAAACAACGAGTGACTTCAAAAATATTATCTCTATTTACCTATTTTTGTATTTCGATAATCAACGGGCGTCTTGACATTTAAATTATTACAACTTAATAAAAAAAATTAAGTTCTACTTTTTTGCAATTAAATTAAACTACTCGAGAAATCACACATTTTTCTGACCTAATTTTTTATTAATGTAAACAACGAGTGACTTCAGAAATATTATCTATCTTGAGCTATTTTTGTATTTTTCTATTTTTGTATTCCGATTGTTTGGACTTATAACTTTCTCAATTGATTTATAGGTATTTTATGCAAGTTAATCATATTAGGTTTTTTTAGAGAATCGATAGGATAACCTATGTAAAAAAGAGTTAAAAAATAAATAACTTGACATTCAAAATGAGCAACTACCTAAGAAATATTACACCTAATTGATAAACACGGTTTTTCAATGGATTATCTATTCTTTTGGATTGCAATGTTAGGTAGAATATGTTGTTTTTAATGAAATATTAATTTGTTTCTATCTTTGTAATCCAAATCACGTGTTTGCTCAATTTCATCATTTTAGTAGGTTTCTACAAGAGTTTTAAGCCTAACAAAGCTTGTGCGCTTATGGAGGATCGATGATCAAGAGAAACCGAAGAAACCATCAAATTCCGGGCCTAAGAAGCAGAGCACGGACCATGCTCCATGTACCACCAAGAGCATGGACCGTGCATATGCGTCGAGGATATTCTGAAAAGTTTTGTACCAGTGCACGGACCGTGCGCTGAGAGACACATAAGAGCATGGACCGTGCGCTGAAGTCGAAGAAAATGTGATCATCCAAGAAGCTAAGCACGGACTGTGCGTTTGAAGTCCATTGGAGCATGGACCGCGCTGAAGAAGTTAAGGGCGGTGCTCCTCACTAATTAGAGATGCATGGACCATGCGTCAACGCATTCCTAACGCACGGACCGTGCATTCAATGCAGACAGTCGACTCACTTTATGGTTTCTCTATAAAAAGGCATGAAAATGAGATATTGAGATGGATTCATCCACCCCAAACACACACAACACACACTAAGTTACATTGAGAGAGTTCTTGAGAGAATAGGAATGAGTTCAAGTTTTGGAGCTCTAACGAGGAAGAATCACCACCAATATTAGCGTATCTTTAGATTATGTCTTTCGATATGTTGATATCTTGTTTGTATTTTGTTATGAGTAGCTAAACTCATAGATTCTAGGGTTGTATGAACTCTATGGTTAAGTATGATGATATAAGTTGATTTTCTTCCATTCACATGGTGTTTATGCATTTCATTGGGCTATTGATATGTATGGATTGTTGGTATCAAGTGGTCAGATAATACAGAGGTGCTCACAGAGCTCTGTACAATGATAGACTCGTTGAACACAAATGCAGCGGAATAGTATTGAAACAAAAACGAAACAGAAAAATATGAACCCAGAATTATTTTGTGCAAGATATCGTGAGGATATCTTGCGTGCGTCAAGGCAAAACTTTCACTATAATTCAATCTTGAATTAGGAAAAGATCTACAAAAATTACCAACTCTAAAGCTAGTTTACTCAACTCAAACCTACAGCTAATTGGAACTCTCTCTTCAAATCTGAAATCTCTCTTCTCTTCTCCAAAAAGCATGAGCTTTTCTTCTGTAGAAAGTGAAGTATATAACTTCATAAACTCCATACTCTTCCCATGATCTTTAAGTTCGGTATATGAGAGTGGAAGCAGTTTTGTCATGTAGAAGTTCATCCCACGTCATCCTCTGAAATCTCTTTGACCAAGTCTCCCTCTCCTCTAGGTTAATTTCAAAGATATAGGTATTCGGTTGTTGGGTGTTAGGCCCAAATAGATTAGCCCAATGCACTTTCCACAGCACAAGCTTTATCCACTTGTTGTACAAGCCCAATCCAATCCAGCCTAATTCATTCCATGTCTAATTCAGCCCAAGCCTGCACAATAAAACAACTACCAAGAGCACAAGTGAAGAAAGACAAAACCCGTAGAAGGTAGTTTTCAACAAACTCCCCTTTTGTCTTTCTTCACAAAACCAACAGCAATCCAAAAATGACAAAACACTTAAGAATGCTGAAAACAACATCACCAAACATCACCAAAATGCTAAAACCAAACATGTAGTTCATAGCATAAAAACATCACCAAACATCACCAAAATGCTAAAACCAAACATGTAGTTCATAGCATAAAAACATCACCAAACAAAAACAAAGTGCAACATCAATATCCAACGAAGATAAAAGAAAGTGTTTATCACTCAAAAACAGCCCAGCTTCACACTTCAGCAATCCACTGCTTCACACATTAGCACTTGCAGAGTCTCCAACATCATCTTCATCTTCATGACTCTCATCCTCGGCACTTGCGGCATCAGAGCTAGCATCATGTTATCCCCCTTTTTGTAAAGCAAATGATCAAGCTTCTGTTGTTGACTTTGTGCGAGGGACAGCTGAGCAGTTAGAGCAAAAATCTGAGATTGGAGTGACTGAACAAGCTGATCAACAAAAGACTTGTGTTGATATAGTAGTTCCTCAGTAGTAAGAATAGATGCAGAAGCATCAGCAGCCACGGCAGGAAGTGTTCCATTCCAAGGCAGATCCTGAAAATGTGATGGCTTGAAAAAACTCTGACTGACACTGCGAAGGATTGGAACACGAGCAACTTCCAACAGACAGAAGATCAAAGATGGATAGGGAAGACAGAAGGAGTCCCCTTTCTTCTTGGAGGCAACCTTTCCAATCTCCAGAAAAATGAGCTGTCCAAGATCAAAAGTTACTCCACACCCAATCTTATACAGCAGCTTCATTTGAGGCATGGAAACTGAGGTAAAATTTGTAGTTGGAATCCAGTTTGCAGCATAGAGTTTATGGAGTGCTGCAAACATCGCAGTAAGATACACAGACCTGCAGTTTGATGAGTACCCTTCCCTGAAGCTGTCCACAAGTGAGCCTTATTCCTAGTAAGCATTTTTGCCATAGTAGCAACATCATCAAGCACTACATGATCCTCGTCAACATCAGTCCTTCCTATAAACTTATTGATGACAGTAGGAGTAACACTAACCTTCTTGTTACGAACACAAACTACTCCAAACTGAATAGACTGTGGATCAGCAAACTTCGGAGGCAAATTCACATAGAACTCAAGAACATCCAAAACATATGGTTTAGCATATGTTACAGACTCAAGAAGACCAACACTTTCCAGAAAAGCATCCAAATTATAGTTTTTCAAGTCAGCTAGATCAGCACACTTATCAGGAACTACACCTCTGGTCTTAAACTGAGTCCAACGATCATGTACCTTTTGAGTGTAGAACTGAAAACTGTGAGCTTTGGCTGGATCGATCTCTGAGTTTGAGGATTCATCCAAAGCCTCAGTCATGTGTGCAGCCTCAATATCATCAGCATCCTGACGACGGGCTTTCTTCTTGACAGAGTGTTGTTCATCTCCCGATTCAGAAGTAAGATCAACGTGAACAGATTTAGCAGCCTTCCCAGTGGTAGCTCCGCTTCGAATCCGATGTAAATGATGCTGTGGAACAGAGCATTCCCCCTTAATCTGACCGGCCTTCCGTTTGTATGCATACAGACCTTTATCCCTAGGAACACTCTGCTTAACACGAGTGTGTTTCTTAGGAATTCCAGTAGTCGGAACAGACACGACGGCTTCAACACTGCATGCAACATCAATACCTGCAACAAGGTTAGGGTTTGAAGAAATTGAGGAAGTATCTAATGGCTTTGAGTATAGAGAATCTCGCTGAGGAGATTGAGACACCAACACCGAGAGATTAGTCTCTTTCGGAGTTGCAGAATCCGATGGAGGCTTTTCACCGGTGATCGGTGGAATTCCATCAACACGTTCTTCTGCCTGAGCCTCTTGCGACTGGATGGCTTTCGAGGGTTGAGATGGGGCAGCTGAGGAGTCGGCCACCGTGGAGGCTGCAGCAGGGTTTCCAGATCCGATATCGGGCGTGAATGAATGAGTGGACTCAATTGGAGGCAGAGTGGTTTGGGTTGTGGTGTCAATGAGCAGTAGATTTAGGTTAGGGTTTGAGTTTGGGGGTGCAGAGGAGGATGAGGGTGTTGATACAGATTGCTGGATGGAGGTTAGAACAGCCAGCATCGATTGAAGGCTTTCGGGATTCGCCTGAAAGATGGCGGCAAGTTGCTTGTTTGCAGAATCAGGATCCATGGCGAGAGAGAGAGATGGAGATGATGGAATACAAAAGGGTGGGGCGAAGGAAGATGAAGAGATAGTTTGCAGAATAGATGATTTAAAAAAGTGATAGGAGTGTTTACTTATCACAATCCAAAAAGATATGGAGAGAGAAATGAAATATAATAGAGATAAGTATGACTGAATTGAAGTCAAACATTAACATATATCTACTATACCCCACACAACAAATAGAGATTCAAATTAACAGAAATTCTTCAAGGGAAGTGTTCCATCACACACCCCAAAACCTAGTTGTTGAGCTCTGCACTTTCAAAATTACGAATTATATCTGGCTAAATATATTTGTTTATTTAATTAATTTTTTTTCATATTGCCGTTTTTCAAGGAAACACTTATGCAGAATCTTTGAGACTGACTGTGCTCCAAGTTATACGATTTTTTTTTTAAATAAAATGAAATACACTAGCCAAAACTTCGTTAGTTGCACAATGCAGAATGCAGAGCCAGCAACATCTATCCAACTTTTCAGATGGAACACATTCCGATAGAATTTCTAAGTTTAGAAAATCTCTCAAAATCAAGGTGCTTCGTAAATATATCAGCTATTTGATCTTCAGTTTGAAGATACTTTACCTTTATTATCTTCTTCTCCACCAAATCTCGAAGAAAGTGTTAGTGGGTATCAATGTGCTTGGTACGGCCAAACTGGACAGGATTCTTTGTAATATGAATGGTGCTAGTGTTATCACAGAGAATAGTGATACCTTCTCCCTCAAGATTATAGTCTTCCAACATTCTTTTTAGCCACAACAATTGAGTAGCACAACTCCCTGCTGCCACATACTCAGCATCTGAAGTTGACAGTGTTACACAATTTTGTTTCTTGCTGTGCCAAGACACGATGTTGTTGCCGATGTAGCAACAACCTCCACTAGTACTACGCCTCCCTTCAAGATCTCCTCCCCAGTCTAAATCTGTAAAACTTGTTAAACTTAGATTAGTATCGTTAGAAAACCATAATCCTAAGTTTGTTGTACCATCAACATATCGGATGATTCGTTTAACAGCTTTCAAATGTGATTCTCAGGGACTAGCTTGAAATCTAGCACAGAGACAAACACTGTACAGTATATCAGGACGAGTAGAGGTTAGGTATAACAGGCTCCCAATCATTGAGCGATACACTGTGGGATCCACTTCAACGCCAGTTTCATCTTTTGTCAGCTTTTTTGATGTTCCCATCGGTGTTTTCATGTGTTTGGCATCTTCAAGACCAAATCTCTTCACCAACTCCTTGGCATACTTTGATTGAGTAACGAACATCCCATCTTTGAGTTGTTTAACTTGAAGTCCCAAGAAATTGCTCAAGTTTCCTACCATGCTCATCTCGAATGCAATTGACATTCCCTTCACAAACCTTCCAAGAAGATCATCATTTGTTGCCCCAAACACTATGTCATCAACATAGATTTGAGCCACCATTGATTGATCTTTCTCGATCTTGATGAACAAGGTTTTATCGGCTTCATCCCTGAAAAATCCAAACTCAAGAAGATAATCAGTAAGACGGTTGTACCAAGCTCTGGGAGCTTACTTAAGACTGTACACAGCTTTGTGAAGTTGATAAACATGATCAGGTGCATGATGATTTTCAAACCCTTTAGGCTGCTCAACATAGGCCTCTTCCTCAAGTACTCCATTCAAAAATGTTGCCTTCACGTCCATTTGATGTAGAGGTATCTTGAGGTAGCATGCTATGGAGATGAGCAGTCTGATCGACTTAATGCAAGCTACAGGGGCAAACATCTCATCGTAGTCAATTCCCTCCACTTGAGTATAGCCTTGAGTAACGAGCCTTACCTTGTTCCTCACGATGTGATGATATTCATCAGTCTTGTTTTTGAATATCCATTTTGTCCCTATCACATTCATGTTCGCATGCATGGGAACTAAAGTCCAAACTTTATTTCTTTCAAACTCAAGTAACTCATCTTGCATCGTTTGTACCCAGAACTCATCTCTCAATGCTTCCTTGACATTTCTAGGTTCTACCTGAGAAAGGAAATTAACAATACCAATTTCATGACAAATGGAGGAGAAACATACCATGCTCACCATTTCTCGATAGTTGGGTATCTCCTTTCTTCTGGTTCTCACTCCCTCGTTCACATCACCTATGACATTGCTCAAGGGATGTCTCTTCAAGATGTGTGTGGGAGGATCTCTCTGGCTTTCTGAACCCTGGACCACTGAATTATCACCATCTCCAGTTAATTCAGTTTCTACTGAACCGGATTCCACTTCTTGTTCAGGTGCCGGTGATGTTGGACTCGATGTACCTTCATCTGTGGATTCTATAGCATTGCTCTTGTCCTGTTCAATGTATCCTTCGACATTATCCTCATCTGTTTTCCTGCTAATTGTACTGTGATCATCAAAGACAACGGTCACACTTTCTTGAATAGTTTTCGTTCGCAAATTAAACACACGATAAGCATGACTATTCAATGAATATCCTATGAACACAGCTTTGTCACTTTTGGAGTCAAATTTATATCGATATTCTCGATCATTCAGAATGTCACACACACAACCAAAGACATGGAAGTACTTCAGATTTGGTTTCCTACCATACAAAATTTCATAGGGAGTTATAGTAGTTCCAAACCTAAGATAGACTCTATTTCCAATGTGACAAGCAATGTTAACAGCATCGGCCCAAAAAATCTTTAAAAGACCACTAGCATACAACATCACTTTGGCCATTTCACGCAGGGTTCGATTCTTTCTTTCAGCAACACTGTTTTGCTTATGTGTTTTAGGAGCAGAGTATTCATGAAATAAACCTAGTTTAGTGCAAAATTCTGTAAGCATGTCACTCTCAAACTCGCCTCCGTGATCAGTCCTAATGTGAATCACATTTACACTAAACAAAGTTTTTAATTAAGCATGAAGTTTAGAGAAAACCCCAAAAGCATCAAGTTTTTCACGAAGAAACCTTACCCATGTGTATCTCGAGAAGTCATCTACGATAACAAAAATATGTCGTTTACCTCCAATGCTTTCAACTTCGACAGGTCCCATGAGGTCCATGTGTAGTAGCTCAAGGCATCCTGTCTTAGTGAAAGGTCTTACCAATGTGATGACCTCAAGATGAGAAGCTCTGATCTGTTTGCCTTTCAAGCAGCTTCCACACACAAAGGTTTTGTCAATACTGATCTTTGGCATCCCTCTTACTACGGACACATTCTGAAGCTTCACCAAGTTCTGAAAGTGAGTGTGCCCTAACTTTTGATGCCACAACTTCCCATCATCTACAGCAACAGTGAAACATTTTTTAGTATTGATGAGATAGCAGTTGTTTGATGATCTCTTTCCTTGCATAATCAAGGTTTATTTCCTATCATACACCTCACAAGAATCTTTATTAAATTTAACAGCAAGATCATTGTCACAAAGCTGGCTAATGCTTACCAAATTAGCAACCAAACATTCTACAAAGCTCACATTTATGGGCTTTGGGAATCCAGCAACATTAAGAGTTCCAATACCAGAAATCTTACCCTTTGCACCACTGCCATATGTCACAATTCCACCATCGATGGGTTCAAAGTCTTCCAGCTGATCCCTTAGCCCAGTCATGTGCCTGGAACAAGCACTATCAAAGTACCAAGCTCCCCTACTTTTGAGCTTGAAGCTATTGGAGCCAGAGGAATCTCCAATCTTGCCTTTAGTCCCACTCTTTATCACATTTTCTTCGAGCATCTTTACTTTCTGCTTTTCCTTCAGCCAGTCTATATAGTAAGGCTTAATGTGTCATGCTCTGTGACAGTGATGACATTTGAAAATCCTTCTTGATGGCTTCACCGGTTCTTTTTCCTGCAAGTCAGATTTTGATCTAACAAATGGTTTCCCATTTGTTGATAGAACGTTAGATACAGTAGGTTTAGTCACCTCAACAAATCCTAAACCTTTAGATCCTATTTGTGGTAACGCAAGAACTACATCTAACTTTGTAGAGCCAGTATTCAGTTTGTGAAATGTTTTCTCAGCTAGATCAAGTTTAATGGCTTGCTTACCTAGCTCAAAATCTTTTTGTGTGAGCATTACCTCTAATCTCACAAGCTGGGTCTTGAGCTCATCATTCTCCTCGGTCAGGGCCTCATTTTTTTTGACTTGCCTCTTGAACTTGGTCAGCAACTCATCATACGAACCTTTAAGTTCTACCAATACCTAGAGTGAATCATCAACGAGCTCCGATTCCTCACTTACTTTATGTACCGGTTCTACAATACTCGTTAGACAAAATAAATCAGAGTAATCACTAGAATCGTCAGTGATCGATGTTACTGTGAATGTGAACATCAATGAGGGCTCCTCAATGGTCGGTTCTAGAGTCTCTGAAATAGGTTCAACTATTTAATCATCACTTAATGATATGAAATTCACAACTTTACCTCATTTCCTGAATGTGTTAGCATACTCATTTGCATAATGTCCATACCCTCGACATTCATGACATTGGATTTTGGAATAGTCCCTCTGCTTGAACTGTTGTGGATCTTCTTGGGGGAATAGCATTCTTTTGTGGTGAACTTGGGAGTTCTCTAAGGACTACAGAGCTGCCAACTCTCCTATTTGGATCTGAATTATTTTGATCCCTTCCTCTACTTGCAAACCTGTTGAAATTTTTAACCAAAGTATTTACCTTTTGAGTTAAAAGTGCCATGCTTGGATCCTCCATGTCATCAAAGATGACACCATCATCAGCTTGTTCAGAGGGGCTCGCCCTTGGTGGTGTGTATATAGAGCCAGACGATGAGGCTTGAAGAGCAAGACTCTTCTTTGGTGTGTATCCTTCTGATGCTTCCAGATCCATTTCGAACATCTTGAGAACGTTCATCACTGCAGTGAACTCAAGGGCACCAACATTCTTCATCGTAGTGATTGTTGTGACCTTTTGCTGGAACTTGGAAGTTAATGTGCGCAGCGCCTTTGACACCATCAGCTTGTTGGGAATGAGTTCTCCAAGATCCATGCATTCATTGGCAATATCCAGGATTTTATTGCAGTAATCACCCACATATTCATCACTCTTCATCCGAAGATTCTCAAACTTGGTGGTGAGAATACGCACCCTTGTATCCTTGACAGTAGTGTCACCTTGGCAGTGGAGTTCAAGATGTCCCATGCCTCTTTAGCTGACTCGCAGTTCTTGATCAGCTTGAACATGTTGACATCCATCCATGAGAAAATAACATTTAAGGCTTTGTCGTTGAACGTTGCAGCCTCATTCTCGTCCCTTGTCCACTCGCTTGTTGACTTTCAAACAACATCTCCTTCCTCGCCCGTCTTCTTGGGATGTGACCAGCCATGCATCACATGAGACCATGCTCTTGCATCAATTGACTTGATGTAGTGTCTAACCCTTACTTTCCAAAATGAATAATTCGTACCATCCAACACAGGAGGTTTGTTGAAAACCGTGTTGGTGAGATCTATCTTGCCGTACCAGGACCGTCACTCAGTGTATCGAGTGTCGGCTCTGATACCACTTGTTGGTATCAAGTGGTCAGATAACACAGAGGTGCTCACAGAGCTCTGTACAGTGACAGACTCGTTGAACACAAACGCAGCGGAATAGTATTGAAACAAAAACGAAATAGAAAAATATGAACCCATAATTAATTTGTGCAAGATATCGTGAGGATATCTTGCGTGCCTCAAGGCAAAACTTTCACTATAATTCAATCTTGAATTACACACTAGAGTTGAGGAAAAGATCTACAAAAATTACTAACTCTAAAGCTAGTTTACTCAACTCAAATCTACAGCTAATTGGAACTCTCTCTTCAAATCTGAAATCTTTCTTCTCTTCTCCAAAAAGCGTGAGTTTTTCTTCTGTAGAAAGTGGAGTATATAACTTCATAAACTCCATACTCTTCCCTCGATCTTTACGTTCGGTAGATGAGAGTGGAAGCAGTTTTTGTCACGTAGAAGTTCATCCCATGTCATCCTCTGAAATCTCTTTGACTAAGTCTCCCTCTCCTCTAGGTTAATTCCAAAGATATAGGTATTCGGTTGTTGGGTTGTTAGGCCCAAATAGATTAGCCCAATGCACTTTCCACAGCACAAGCTTTATCCTCTTGTTGTACAAGCCCAATCCAGTCCAGCCCAATTCATTCCAAGTCTAATTCAGCCGAAGCCTGCACAATAAAACAACTACCAAGAGCACAAGTGAAGAAAGACAAAACCCGTAGAAGGTAGTTTTCAACATGGATGATTGGCCATCATTTATGCTTATGTGTCGATGAATCTAGATTCGAGAAAGCATGATCTATTGATATGGTAGAATGAATGCATAACATTGATTTGATACTAGACCTAAAGGTTGGTAGATGTTTGTGAGGAGAATATTAATCCAAGGGTTTATGGAGTTAGTTGATTATTCGGAGACCGAAAGGGTATGAATGTCAACTAATCTACATATATAGCCGAAAGGGAGGTTAGATTGAGTCTAGTGATTACTCCTACATGCATGAGAATTTAACTGGTTGATTATATCTTAAATCGATTGCTTGAAACATAGAGGGATTACATGCCTAGGATCATTTCTCTTTATTGGATTTTGTATAATTGTTGTTACTTGTCATTGTTGCCATTTGCTCTTGTTTGTGTTTAAGTTTTGTTTAGTTTTTGGAAACAATCACCACTCATTTTCGACTCATCTTTATAACGTGATTGTGCTCGTTAGTAATACTTAATTGTTCGATTACATCGGTCTCTGTGGATACAATACGCTTGCTAGCCACTATCTACACCTACACCGTACACTTGCGGTTTGTAGCGAAAGAAAATAGCGAACACTAATTGACCTATTTTTTTAATAATTTGAGGAATGTTATTATTCAAAAAAGAATATAGTACATGAGAAAATATCATCTCTCCTTTTAAGCTATTTTTTTTTTATATCATCCTATTTTTTTTAAATAAATGCTCGCATTTTTCCCCTTATAAATTGCCGCAATACTATTATGTAAAAATAATATTTATATTCTTATATATATTTTACTTAAAAATTGTAAGTGATTTTGTCGAATTTCGACAGGCGCTACACTAGAAAAATAGAAAATTAAACGAGAAAGATTCCCCCTTATTAACCTTTTAAAAACATATAGAATTGAAAATATTTTTTAAAATGAATTTTTAAAGTACTATTATTTTGAAACAAATAATTAACTATTTTTTTAATTTTTATTGAAAATTTGTACTCCGTCGAATTTTTACGGGCATTGCACTAGTTATCTTTAATATAATGATCAAGTTTATCGATGTCAAAAACAACTCTAGTACCGTACAATGATCTTCAAGAAATCATCTCTAAGAAATCATAATCGTAATTTACTTTCTCCGTGCCTAATAAAATATAAAAAATAATAATTAGGAAACACAAAAAAAAGTTTCAAAATAGTATTTGAAAATGGACGGATATATATATATAATATACAGTTCAAATTATTCTACAGTATATTAAAGATTGGGGCGGGGGGGGGGGGGGGGGGGGGGGGGGGGGGGGGGTGTTTAGTTTTCTTGTTTTTCAACTTAAAAACAGGCCGGCCCAATCCAACTTTGCACAGGCTCTAATTAAAAGCAAATTGTGTCATTCTTTATAATTTTGATGATCCAATAGCAATTAGGAACTTTCCCATATCCTAAAATTCAAGTTCTACTAGTTTTACGCATTTTATTTTCAATAATTATTTTTGTAATGATTTAATTTTATAATTATTTTAATTTTACTTTTATTAGTATATTAAAGTTGATAAATTCAAAATTATATTATTCTCTCTGTCTCAAGTATTCTGACACTCTTTATTTATTGGACCGTCTCAAATATTCTGACACCTTTCATTTTTGGGAAATAATTAGCTAATTAATAGTACAATTAGTAAATCTCTTATTACACATAACATTATCTAATTAAATCTCATCATCCATTTACCTCTCAACACGTATCCCAATATAATTTAAATCCTAAAAGTTTAAACTATCATAACTTTCTCGTTTGTTATTTGAATTTTATGATTTTTATACCAAATAAGGTCTTGATACGATCTTTCATTTAAGATGAAACATGGATATATTTTTATGTATCTATGATGCTCTAGTTTAAAAATAGAGGCAATCCCAAAATAGTCATTTTGATAATGTAAAGGTAAATTTTAGCCATACATAAAAGAATATGTAAATTTTAGCCAATTTTCGCATAAAATTACAAGTTTACCCTTTAAGTTAACACACGACCATGATACACGACTACATAGTCGTGTAATTTGGTCGTGTGTTTCACCCGGCACAGCAAACACGACAGCCTCGATGTGCCAATGCACGACGGACTGCCACGGCCCAAGGGGGGCGGTCATGACCGTGCCAAGGCCGACAGGGCATCCCCGGCATGCCAATGCACGATGCACGGCCACGGCCCATGGGAGACGGGGGCTTGTGGCCATGCCAAGGCCGAAGGGACGCCTCGGTTTGGCAATGCACGACGCACGGCCACGGCTAGGGGGAGGCGGTTGTGGCCGTGTCAAGGCCGGCAGGGCCGCCCCGGCATACCAATGCACGATGCACGGTCACGGCTAAGGGGAGACGGCCGTGGCCGTGCATATGCATCAACATCCTCCCCGACATTTCATGTTCAAGCCAAAAAAATCTGCACACCGACTACACGACCACCAAATATACGACCACCATTGCACGACCGATTTGGTCGTGTAATTGGCGTGGTCGTGTATTTAAGAACAGAAAATATAACTTCGATTTTATACAATCTTAAACGTAATCTGCAGCAAAATTAACCAATAAATTTGATCTTTTAAGCATCTAAGCATACATATAAGAGCTAATAACCATTAAATTTCGAGATTAAACAAACATACAAAGAAATCCAAAAGAATCTTAAAAATTCATTTCAAAACCTAAATTTCATTGCCGCCGCGCCGCTGCCGCCTCGCCGCCGCTCACTCCGGCGCCACTCCAATATTTTTAGTCAATTAGGTGCTTACTCTTGAGTGTTCCTTGATTTCTTATTTTTTGAAGTTAAATGAATAAAGGAAAAGAACAAGAACAACAAAATAAAGGCATAAGGGTAATTGTATCATTACATAATAAAATGGCTAAAATTTACATATTGTTTTATTGTTGGCTAAAATTTACCTTTGCTTTATCAAAATGGCTATTTTGGGGTATTTGCTCTTAAAATATGTCTAAATACATAAACCACATCACATCCCTACACACATTACACTTTACACACTAACACACTCTCGTCTTAAGTTCCGTGCCGAAAAGAAAGGTGTCTAATACTTGAGATGGAGGGAGTACATAATTTTAAAATTTTCAATTTTTTACTTATAAATATCTATTAGGGTCTACTATATATATATATATATATAATTCTATATATATTATATTATTTTTTATTCTTATAAAAAAAATATGTAGGATAAACTAGCACAAATTAAATTTTGTAGAAATTTAAGATTGATATTACCACTAAATTACTCGCTCCGTCCCCCAAATTAGTATGGTTTGACTTTTGCACGCATTCCAATGTGTCAAATAATAGATGTTAAGATGATATTTGAGTTTCACTTGATATTACTTTTCTACTCAATAATGTATATATCACGTCAAGTGATGCTCAAATTTTATCTTTAACATTCATTTTCGGCACATTGAAATACGTGCAAAAAGTAAAACCACACTAATTTGGGGAAGGGAGGGGAGTAGATTATTATTATATTATTAAATTTTTGTCGTCTAGTCCCTTACATAGAGAATATGCTTTTGCTTTAGGTCATTATTTGTTTTAGGTTTTAGATTACAATTAAGCACACGCGCGCGGAGAATTATACTCCTCCGTCTATGATCTTTAGACCTGTTAAGATATTATGTTAAGGAAAACTTTGAACA